>OU426983.1:23927982-24527982 GCA_911387785.2 Aelia acuminata
TTCCAAATCGTGCAAAATCAGCACCTTTTTTTTAAAGCTGAGGATTTTGTATTTCATTGTATAAATTAAATTGTGCAATAACAGAAAAATTTAATAAAAAAATATCCTTTATTATCAAAACCAAATAAAAATTTATTTTTAAAGCCAAACAAGGTAGTGGTAAACATGTCTTATTCTTTTCTATTCTTTAGGACAATTGGGAAACCTATCAATCAAACGGATCCAAGTTGCTCTCTTTTCCTAATACCTCCCTGTTCATGGATGTGTGATGCTTTGGTATCTAACCGTTTTCCATTTTCTTGCAATTTTTTAATCATAACAAGCTCCGTTGCTCTAAGTTTATTAACAAGTTTTTCTGCTCTATCTCCAAGTCTTGCAAATGTAAACAAGGATTAGTAGATTGACTCTTTTCCACAATTTTTTATTTCAATTTCATATCCACCCAGTCCTAATTTGGTGACCTAGGTAGATGAAGTCATCAGTGCTTTCAATAAGACAATCAGGTGTTACTGTTTGACCCATGGATTCATTTTAATGAAATTGATTTTTTCAAATTTACCTTAAAACCAGTGTTTTTAGCTCTCATCTTCACATGTGGGTGCTTAAACAACTCAGAATTAATACACCCCTAACCACTTTCCTGAGGAAAATTTCCATATATATTAACCCTTTAACTGCAGGGCATGAGGGGGTCGCTGTTGCAGGTTAGTAGGCATACCAAGTGGTCCCGCTGTGCGGAGACTTTTACGGCATTCGAGCTCACGCATCTTACATATTTTGTGAGCTTAATTAATTCTAAAAAAACTTTTCCATCCTAACTTTCCAATCTGGACTGTGGACCGCCATTGGTGGCGTTAAAAACTATTTTTTTTTTTTTTTTTTAATTTCCTTTTTAATTTTTTTTTTTCCTTCCTCGGTATATAATCTTTTTGCCATCACAACTCACAATTTCACTACACAAGTCAATGCCAGAGGAGAAGCAAATGAACTGGACATTAGAAATACGCAGGTGTGAATTATGGGAAAAAAGTTATGTTATTCATTGAAGCAACCGTGTATCAAGGCACGGTTAGTAAGGAAAAGAATAATCAAATGCCCTCTAGTGGTATGGGTAAACATCATAGATTCCAAAAAACGTCGAAAGAATGCACTAGTTACCCGGCAGAAAAAGGGTGGCTAATATATTAGCCAACAGCACACGGGGACCAGCCCACTGCTGGCTTATATATTAGCCACCAGCAGTTAAAAGGGTTAAATTGGAACTCCCAACTTTAAAGGAGGGAGGGAAAAATGCTATCATCTTCAATTCTTAAAGCATTTCTATTTCTTTATACTTGCCGATCACACTTCTCTTGTTATTACATCTCTTCTTATTTTTAATTCTACAAAATGTTCATCCAATTTAAATATGGCTTTAGAGTTCTTGTAAACATCCTTCTGATAATGATTTGCTTTTCAAAAAGTTATAGGATGTTTTTCATTTTCATGGAGTCAACTGTTATTTCATAATAAAAAAATAATGGTAAATGACTTCACAATAAAGTTGTAGTCACTAATTTTTTATAGTCATAATTGACGAATTAATATTATTCAATAGATTTTTAAACAACTTTGTCACTATTGAATACTGTTCCAACTGCTATGTCATCGCTTCCTAAATCAATTTCAATAATCCTTTTGTTTGTTTGTTATGGCTTAGAGGCGTAAAACCCTCAGGTCATCAACGCCTATAGATTACATTTATTCCTAGACTTAAGAAATAGGCAGAAATAAACAAACAAAAAGTAAAGTAATGGAAAAAAATAAATAAATAGTAATAATTAAAGATAAAGTAATATAAGTATGTTGTATTAAAATAAAATAGTTATAAAAGATTATAAAGAGCTTTATAATTTAGAAATCAGCCGGTTCTCTTTTAGAAATCTCAACATTAATGTTACTGAGGCTTCGTTATCACCAAGACAAGCTGTCAAATTTGGGGCTAATCCGATTTTTCTGATTAACGGCACAAAGTGAGAGTATTGTTCAAAAATATGCTTGACTGACAGAGTAGACTGGCAAAATTGACAAGTCAGGGGTGGTTCTTTAGTGAAAAGGTGGGAATGCGTGAGCGTCAAATGTCCGATTCTTAAGCGGGTCAGGGCGACCTCATCTCTTCGGCTGCTGCGGCAGGATGTAGACCACGGTTTCACTGAATTTTTTATTAGTTTTAATTTGCTGGGAGGGCTTTCGTCCCAAATTAACTGCCATTTGTCCGATATTTCCTTTTTTAGTGGTCTACTAAGATCTGATGGGTTAGGACGACGGAGCCTCTTCCAGGCATCATGAGTGCATCTCTGGCAGCCCGATCGGCGAGCTCATTGCCCACAATACCCATATGGCTAAGGATCCAAACAAAATACACTAAATTACCCTGGTCTACGAGTGAAGAAAGAAATGATTGTATTTTTATGACTGTCGGATATTTCGGATACATAATGGTAATACTTTTTAATGGGCTTAAGGAATCAGACAGTATTATGATATTCTTTTGGTGTATAGACATACAGAACTTTAGGGCTGAAGCTATTGCAAATAATTCGGCGCTGTAAATTGAGCATAATTTATTTAATTTAAATTTATGGGTTGAATGGTTGGTGACAAACGAGAAAGCAGTAGAGTGTTCAGATTTAGACCCATCTGTATAGATCAAGAAGCGGTCTGGAATATTTTCAATGAGTCAATGTAGTTTGGCTTTATATTCACAAGGTGTGGTGTTATCTTTGTGGACATGTGAGAGACTTAAAATTGTTTTCGGTGGTTGAAGTGTCCAAGGTGGAATTTCGGTTTTGGGTTTGGGTATGGTAACTGCTTTGAGTTTTGAAATATCTGAAGAAAATCGTTGTGCTAGAGGTGGGGTAGAATTAGTTTTTTGTCGAAAGATCGTAGAGATCGTATTTTGATTGGAAAATGTATTTGTATGTTGGATGACCAGATTGTAGATATAGCTTAGAAAAATAGTTTATCGCGAGTTTTTGTCTTCGAAACATTAGGGGAGGAATATCGGCTTCCGAATAGATGCTAAGGGTAGGACTCGTTTGAAATGCACCGGTTGCAATCCTGATACCGGCGTGATATCCAGTTTAGCTAAGGTTCGTTGACACGCAGAGCCGTAAACGAAAGAACCATAGTCTAATTTAGAACAAACCAAAGTCCGATTTAGTTTCAGCATGGTATACCTGTCTGATCCCCAAGATGTGCCACAAAGAAAACGAAGAATGTTTAATTTTCTGGTGACGGCTGTCTTAAGTGTCGAAATATGTGGATCCCAACTTAATTTCCGATCAAACGTTAAACCTAAAATTTATGAGAATTTGAGTATGGTATCGAAAAATTTCCAAGGCGTAATTCGGGAGACGTAGGAGTAGTTCTTTTGCGATTAAAATGATCCTTTTTATCATTCTTTATTAAACATTTTACTTGCTATCATGAAGTCTATTTCATTTTTGGTTCCATATCCAGCTATACTTCCAGATCCAGGTCCATTTCAGTTCAAAAGATTCCTATATGAAACCGTTCATAACATAACTTTTTACTTCCAGCAAACTGAATGTCTCCAATAATTAATTTTTTTTTCTGACATACCTAATGTGGTCCTAAGGAATTTCTTAAAATTTGTTTCTTCACATTTGGAATGAGATCGATTATTATATCTTATCTTTCCAATTAGTTTCTCTTCGACATGGATTTAAATTAAAGACTTGGAAGCTCACGAATCTCGGATCGCATTAAAGAAGATAGCAATGCCTAGTTTCAAAACTAACAAATCAAAAATCAAGGTTTTCAGATAAACGAGCGCAAATGTTTTCAAAAAAATTAGATTAAATTCCCCAAAAAATAAATTTTAAAAGGAAACAATTTGTATTAAGAAATCGGAATTAGATTATTTTTAATTTTCATGAAGAAACATGACTAAATATTGCCAATTTAAAAATTAAAGCAAAACATCACTTAGTGAAACATACATATTGACCCTCATACTGGAGGAATTTGGAAACGTTGCCGTTGTGCATTATGCCACTACTACTACTACTCTGTGGCGCTACAGACTGGTGTGGTCCTTAGCCTCCTTAATGAGCTTTCCCCAGGTAGTTCTATCTTGAGCAGTCGCTCACAAGTTGCGGGTGTTTAACAGTTAACGGGCGTCCCGGATGACAGCATCATCCCATCTGAGGCGTGGTCTACCAACCCATCTTGTCTTGTAGAGCTTCCGTCGAGCAGCTTTCTCGCGACTTCCTCTTCTGCCATTCTGGCTATATGGCCTGCTCAACGCAACCTCCCAAGCTTGATGCACCTCATCACATATGCTTGTCCGTATAGGTTATATATCTCCCTGTTCATCCTCCTCCAAATCTCAACGACTTTAAATGGTCAAAAGATGCGACAAAAGATCTTTCTTTCAAAGATTAATAAATCTTTTTCCTCAGTGCTTGACAGAGTTCATGTTTCCGAACTGTATGTGAATACAGGGCTAATGAGGGTCTTATAGAGGAGGCATTTCATACGACGAGAGATGCCACAGCTTCTAAGGTGTTTACTAAGGCCAAATAAACACCTGTTTTCCATTAGTATTTGCAAGAGCGAACTTCCAGGGATATTCTGTTATCACAGCTTCCAGATATGTAAAATGGATGATTAAACTCTTCAATTGCAAGTCCATTTTCAATAAGACCAAGATGAGATTCTACAAAAAAAATCTTCTTTGTGAAAAATCTTCACAATAATAACAACAAGATCAGAGGCCGAAAATTTAGTTTCAGTTTTGGCTGAAAATTGGTATTAGTCGTCACTGATAAATATTTTTAAAATTATTATTCATGAATTTTACAAAAATTATGTTTTTAATATTTACTGTATACATAATTTCATGTTTAAACTATTTCATCAAAGAGTTCATAAAAACGCTTGCTTACATAAAGGTAACACTTCATAATATCTAAAAACTGCACTTCACGATGTCCTAGTAACTCAACAATAACTGAAAAAACTTTATTAAAATTAGATGACTAATTGTAAATAATGAATCAAAATAAATTTCATATGAATCTAACAGTATTTACTTTCACTTACTTATACTTAAAATATATAGTAAAGGGAATTATTGCGATCTTGAAAAATTTCAACAACCAGTTTTAAACGGAAATTCACGTTTTGGAGTCCCCTGAGTCCAAATAACCAAGCCCTGTGGAATGGTGTGTGTTTGAATACTATATCAAAACTATAAACTGTATGAACCTGAAATTAGGTGTTGGTGTAGCTGAGGTGTATGGTGTAGCTATTTCTAACACTATGCTGCATTTATTAAAATTTTGATCGATGTTTTGAACTTAAATGTTGTTTTCAACGTATTTTTCCATGGTGAATTTGATTTAAGAGTCAGTTTTTCTCTATCACGTACAGATTTTCCACAAAATCTGTCAACTCAGATGAGCCACGAGATCATGCTTCAAAACTAAATTTAAAGAAAAATTACAAGTAAAATAGAAAATTTTATAAATAATATCTTTAATTACATAAATTTTAAATGAAATAAGAATGTTTTTGAAGTTTTGGTCCAATTTAAGTACAAATTAGTGGCTGCAGAATTTTCTTTTTCTCGACTTTCTGGATGTTCTTTCACCTTCAGAGTCCCTTTTTAGGTTCCAACAGTAATCAGCCATCATGGTGGCATTCCATTTCCCCTGGTATCACTGCTCCATCACTTTTATGTCCTGGTGGAACCTTTCACCTTGTTCTTCACTGTAATCCCCTAAATTTTGGGGGAAATAATCTATGTGCGAATGAAGGAAATGAACCTTCACGCTCATGAGGCAGCCAAGATTTTGGAAAGCTTTCAACAAGCGTTCCACCAAATTCCGGTAATCGGGGTCCTTCTTGTTCCCTAGGAAACCTTCCACCACAGCCTTGAAGCTTAGCCAGGCTTCCTTTTCCAGGGAATTCATAGTGTTCTCAAACTCACGGTCTTTAAAAAGCTGGCGGATTTGGGGGCCAACAAATATACCCGCTTTTTTTTTTCTGAAGTTACTTTGGGAAACTTTTTTTCTAAATACTGAAAACAAGGGTCTTTGTGATTCAGAGCTTAAATAAACTGCTTCATAAGCCGGAGTTTGATATGTAAGAGTGGAAGCAACACACTTTTAGGGTCCAACATAGGTGGATTTATCACGTTTTTTGAGCCAGGTTTTAACTCTGTTCTTGGGGGCCAATCTTTGATGATCCAGTGCTTTGCTCTGGCCCTACTATCCCACTCACATAGAAAACAAGGCATCTTAGTGAATCCAGCCTGCAGGCCTAGTAACAGGCCAATGACCTTGAAATCTCCGCACACCATCCATTTGTGAGTGTGGTATTCAATGTTTTCTAATACAATTTTCAGATTTTGATAAGTTTCTTTCAAATGCACAGAATGAACTATAGGTATAGATGAATATTTATTCCCATTATGAAGAAGGACTCCTTTTAAACTAGCCTTAGAAGCATCTATAAACAGCCTCCACTCAGTTGGGGAGTGTTCAATTCCATAAAACCCCATTAAAGAATTAATATTGTGACAAAAGACCATAGAATCTTTTTCTTTAAAGAAAGATACAATTTCCTGTTCCCGATGTTTTTTGATTTTAACCTAGAGCCAAGCACTTCTGCTGCATCTTTTGTGAGATTCAGGTCTCTGACTAAATCGTTCAGCTCTTCTTGAGTAAAGAGCTTTGGGGACTTATCCTCTTCCGGCTGATATATTTCATCAGCTTCATCACGCTCACTTCCACTGGTTTGAGAACTAAATTCAGCTAGCACATCGACAAGAACATCAGGAGGAGTTGGAACGGGTACTGTGTCATCATGTGGAATAGGCCTGATAGCAGATGGCAAGTTCGGATATACAATGGAATTTTTATTCTTAGCAGAATAGCAAAATATTTTCGTCATGCAAAAATAACAATCATCATAATGATTGGCTGGTTCCCTCCATACCATAGGAATACCAAAAGGCAAAGATTTTTTTTTACCTGATTTCCAAAGTCGCAACGCCTCCACACATGT
The DNA here is from genome assembly GCA_911387785.2 of Aelia acuminata. NCBI lineage: Eukaryota > Metazoa > Arthropoda > Insecta > Hemiptera > Pentatomidae > Aelia > Aelia acuminata. Next base: position 23,935,060 of record OU426983.1, read on the forward strand.
ACGGCACACTTTATGGGGAGCCCATGCTTTATCTTGGTCGCCAAGTTTCACACCAAAGTAAGCAAAGTACACATTTTCCACAAACTTCGAAATATTTTGTCTCTGCTTTGCAACCACAAAACTGCCACATATATAACAAAACACGTCTGGACTGTTGGCACAAACACGTCGTGATGTACTCATGTCAAATTTGACTATATTACGAGAGTACCGAGAAAAAATAGCAACTAAACTAATGCCTCATCAAATACTGACTAGACTGTCACCTCTGTGAATCACATAAACCTCTGTGAATCACATACTAGGAAGCACGGCTGCCAACATAAAGTGTGCCCCTTACATCTTCCCTCCCTTTTGCAGGAGGTATATATACAATCGTGTAGCAGAAAAACTTAGTGTGATAGGAATATAACTCTTACAGATTTGAACTTAGCATGGCAAAAAACTTTAGAAAAATGCATCAGAAATCAAACATAGAATTTCATGCAGCACGGTGTAATCATGTGACAGCAAAGATTTCATCAAAATTAATAGATATACTAATTAATAGGCCAGGTAATCTGGAACCTGATTCAAGTTAGGAATTGGAAGCTAGAAAATGTGTTAATCTGCACATTGGAGGTAAGGCAATAGTATTTTAAGTGTTCAGAAATGATAATATTTAATTTATTAAGTCATTCATGATAAATTTATTATTTCTAATTTTATATTACATACCCATGTAATACCGAATGTAACAGGCCATAAAATGTATGACAAAATAAAATAGACAAAAGTATTTTTATACTGTTAAAAAGAGAAGTTTGACAAATGGCTTGTATGGAAATGTAGCAACTAAAGATAAGATAACCCCAGAAGATGAGCCACAAGCTCGAAACGTCGGGAAAAAAATAATAAATAAATAAATATTAAACACGGAAGAGCTCCTTCATTAAAGAAAATCCTACAAATTACAGCACTCTTCCCTTCTAAGTGAGGAAAAAGATCCTTAGCATCTATTTCCTATGTGCAGTATGTCTTAACTAACAGCTCATTTTTAAACAGCAAAGGCATATTGCGTATGAGAAAGAGTTGTAAACTTATTTAAGAGCTTCTTAGAATACAGCTATTTGATGGAGGGGTCACCTATGATGTAGTGGTTAGTTTAGCAACCTACATTACTAAAGGTTGCGGATTCATGTCCTGCTGTGACCATAGGATTTTTAAAGGGAGTAAAAAATCGTTGATTATGCAGTCCCTTGGATAGGACATAAAATTGATGTGCTGAGCCTGTACGATGTCAGGTTCACGTTATAGATCCCTATCCTAATTATACTTGCATAGAAAAAATTCAGGACTCCCACTGTAGCATCTTCTGATCAGCTTTAATAGCATAAAGGGAAGTTGGGAAGTTAACCAAACAAAAAACAGCTATTTAACGGATATTTGATTCCATAACAGTTAAATAGAGAACGAGAAAAACCCGATACATTACACATATATATTACTACTCATATTACTAATAATAATAATAAAGGCTTAAAGAAACCGAAGGTTCGATGCCGACACCACAACTCGCTACCTGCATACCTCCATCCACCGTCCGCCATTTTGACTCTTTCGATTTAATTATCAATTTTTATTCTGCCTCCTATTCAACTTCCGTCCAATTTGTAAGCTTTCTAGATATAATACTTAAAGCCCAAAAACTGGGTTAAGGTGAGGGTGAAGGCCGGTTACACCGATTTTTAAAAATATGCCCGCACCTACCCTCCCCCTATTTTTGGTCTCATCCAATTTACATCACCGATTGTTAGCAGAGCGGTGACTCTGCTCGATTTTTTTTAATTTTATTAATATTTCGATTTAATTAGCCATTTTTACTCTTTCGATTTAATTATCCATTATAAGACTGCCTCCTATTCCACTCCCATACGTATAAAAATTTTAAGATTTTTATTTTTGGCCAAGATTACAGAAGAGTTAAACTTAGTATTTAGGGCACCGCTATTTGATCTAAATGCTTGAAAACTGAAACATCTCGAGTTTGCCCCACTCTAGGTAGGGTGAAAAGGTGGGATGGGGCTGTCAAGTTTTTGACCTAAAATTTTTAAATAATGCTTACTATTATGAACCTTCTCCTTAAGTTTTCATTATAAACTGAATACAGGAGAACCTTGATTTGCCAAGTTTCAGTTAACCGTTTCATGATAAGCTATGTTCATCAGTTAAAAAAAAATCTGGTGCGTGCGCGCAACACACAACTTTCACTGACCAACTTACTCAGAATAGAAATTGATGTGTTTTGTTAATTGCCACTTCTCAAAGTCACACATTTTTCCACATTCATTTCTTATTTTTGTTTTTATTTGCTCTATAAAAAACTCTATTTTTTTTTATTATTAAATTAAAGTTTTTACTTGTGATAATTCGGCAATGCAAGCAGAATACTCCAAGCCGTCTGATTTTATAATTCTCAATGTAGTTGTTGAAAACTTCATTTAGTTACCATGAAACAAATAATTTCCATTAAATTAACAGGACGGCTTTAATTATGAACAATGGTCTGTCATTAAAGGCGTTCTCCACATGCGCGGGCTCAACATGTTTTATGAGTTGACGGAATATTTTGCTTTTTTTCTCCTCTATATGTTTACTTGATTTTTTCCATATTTCATATTTAGCTATTTCTTATTTTTAAACCTAATTTTGATTAAACATGCCGAATTTGATCAAAATCATTAAAGACGTTTTTGAGATAATTGAAAAAAAGGTTAAAATTGGAAAAAAAGTTATGAAATCTCGGTTGGACCAATTTTGATGAAATGTTGGCTATCACATCTTTGGCTTATACATACATCAAATACCCAGTTTGATCAAAAAACATTAAAGCCGTTTTTGAGTAAATAAAAAAAAACATGTGACAATTATACAAAATTTATTTAGTAAAGTGCCCCCTCAGGTTGATCAATTTTGATGAAATTTTTGCGGTCATATTTCGGGCATATTAATACATCAAATACTCAGTTTAATCAAAATCGTTAGAGCTGTTTTTGAAAAAATCGAAAAAAATGTAAAAAGTTACAAAATAAAGTACCCCCTCCGTTTGACCAATTTTGAGGACATTTTTGCTGTCACATTGCAGGCATATGCATACACGAAATACCCAATTTCAGGTTGGCATGGGTTATAATTTTTATAATTTTATAAATTTTTTTTTTTATAATTTACCCCAAAACGTGTATTTCTGTTGAAAACCGGAAGTCAAAATTTTTCACGATTGCAATACTTTCCCTTACTATATATTTCATATATAGGTAAGTGAAAGTAAAAATCTGATGTGGTGCATGCATCACAACTTTCACTTACCTCCTCTTTTCTTAGACTAAAAATTGCGTAAGCTCCATCAAAAATGGAACTCCTAAAACTTTTTTCAACTACTTTATTTTTTATTTTTGTTCTATTGGAAAGTGAGTTCTGTCGTTTAGTAATTCATATCAGGAGTGAACTTTAGAGTATTTACAATGGACTATTGAGTTTTTTTACGATATATCGCAAATAGGAATCGCTGGAAGGGTTCAAAATTACAGCCAACCTTAAATTTGAACTGAATTTTTTTAATTGTGAAAACTTGAGTGCTTTTCAGAAGATGAGCGATATTATAAAGTATAGTATGAAGAGTTAATATTTCTTTACTTAAATGAATAGTTAATAAAAAGAAATAGAAAAAATATTTTTCATTCTTTTCCATTCTAAAACGGAATTAAGAAGATTCTTTTTAATTCTTTGAGTTTTAATTCAGTTTTTAGAACAGTTGCTTATAATTGACATGGAAACCAATAGTTTCAAATTCCGTTAAATAATCTGAAAGTAGAAATTATTATTTTCTTGCAACCTCAATATTTTTTTGATATTATTATTTCTTAGTGTCTAAGCTTTCCAACGATACATTACACATAAATATTACTACTCATATTACTAATAATAATAATAATAATAATAATAATAATAAGGCTAGACGAAACTGAAGGATAGATGCCGACACCACAACTCGCTCCCTGCATACCTCCATCCACCGTCCGCCAAATTAATTCTGGATTTCATAAATATTTACATATAAAGATAGAATCGGTAATAATTGGCTTGTATTATAAAAGATTTTTCAGAAGTATCACGACGGTAGGAGGGATAGAGCCACTTCAACTCGGCATAATATGCATATCTCTTGAGATCCCAACGATAAAACGTTTTGAAAAATTTATTAGGCTTAGGTTCGAGTTTGCATTTGAGTTCCCCAGACGGTCCACCATACATCATAGAGCGAGCCGTTCTCAAAGTAGGGAAATATAAGAGAGGAGACTAGAAGCTGGCGGATTTTGAATGGAAGGAGATATCATAGACGATGGAACTGTTTCGGGGAAGAGGTAGTACAACCACAACGGGAAATTAGTAAAATTAGAATGGAAAATTAAGAAGATTTCCAGCCCATATAAATAGGGATTTATAGAAGATAACGCCAAGGTTTTAAACAGAATTATGGAAAGAGATGGGTAATTAAATTTGGACTTAGTGGACCCCAAAACCATCTCATGATACTGTAACCATCTTACAGTGGTTATAATATTTTTGTGACTTTGGTTGAATACAACAAAAACTTTCCATTGAAAACCGGAAGTCAAAATTTTTCATGATCGCAATACTTTGTCTGACTATACATTTCATATTAGGGTAAGTGAAAGTAAAAATTAATGAGAGAAGTTTAGACTAAAAAAAAGTTGACCGTTCCCTCGACAGCCAATGGATGAAGGCATAATTTCCTGTTTGAAACAAATTTTCTCTGTTTACAAGAAATTTGCTTTAATTCATTTAACTCGTTAGGTGCGGCATCGGTCCACGGGGTCCGATGCCTAACATTCCCTTCTTAACAGCCGATTTGAACAAGAAAATGTCCGAAAGGCCTAACACTTCAAATACTCAATTTAGTCGATTTTTAATGAGATTGTTTCATTTTAGTGCAGAAAATGTTGCTAACAGCTGAAATTCTGTTGTTTTTTTAGCATCGGACTCCAAGGTCCGATTTTTGATAAAGAATGGCGTAAATCCTGTATCGGCCTGTCCTGCGCATATTATGTCTAGTTCCAATCCATACCAAGAGATAATGCCCTTGAGACACTCATTTAATTCTCTTTTAATCAAAAGATAACGCTTTCGTCAAAGTATTCTCATGGACCCCGACGTCCAATATCGTCTGTGGCTCATGCTAGCAGTCGGACCCCGGGGACCGATTCAGGATACCCCTAAAATACGCCGCCGCACGATTATATCAATTCCCATATTAACCCTAGAGCGGGTGCAACACTCAAAATGCGCACTAGGTAATAAGTGCTGTATCTCTAGTTTCTTAAAAATGTGATAAAGGGAATTATAAATTACTATTTGATCATTTAGAAATTAGATTTGTTATAATGAAGCTTCAAAAATAAAGTCATGTTATATCAGTCTATAATTATGTTATCAAAAATTATCTTTTTCCAAGTCTTCTCGCCATTTACATCCATGACACATCATAGATTGCCTACAACAGCGTTCGTAAACAAACTTATGATACTGTAAACACCTTACAGTGGTTTCAATATTTTTTGTCACTTTGGTTGAATGCAACAAAAACTTCTGATCAGCAGTATCAACACCACCACTTATATGGTTATAATCAGTTATCATTATCAGTTTGCCATTTCATTTATGCCATGCATTGTTGATAATAAAATAACTTTTTTTTTGTTCGGCTATGTATGACACTAAAGACAATATGTATTGAAAAGCATAAAGAGAGGTTTCAATATTTCAATTTTTTTTATTTTTTTTATTTTATAGTAATTCAGTATGGATATCTTTTGTTGCTTATATATAAATATTGTAACGTTACACAAAAACAGAAGACAAAACATATGGTTTAGAACGGCTCTATACTCATTGCTGGAACAAACTGTCATCGTACGTTTTTGTGACTAAGATGTTCGAGTAACTCCTACGCCGGACAAGAACATTCTACGCTGGTCCTCTTTACAACTACATATAAGGAGCCTTAGACTGGAGAGTCAGTCTTGTTCTAAAGCTCAGGTCATATGGTTATTTCTGTGTTACAAAGTGATAATTTTTGTAACACGTTTAAATATTTGTGTTTTGATTATTTATGTGGCATTGAAAATTGCTATTTTTCTTTGAATAAAAATTTTTTGACTGACATCTCATGTACTGATTAAAACCATTTCTAGATTTTAATCTTTTTTATGTTAAACACTGGTTCAAACCTGAGTTCTCAAAAGTTTTAAATCAACTTGTTCATAAATAATTTTTATAAATTGTATCATAGTGAAGATTAAGCAAAAGATTAAGATCTTAACTCACCAGTTAAGACGATAAAAACGCTTTATAACAGCCTTCACTGATTTTCGTTTCCCCTTTCTAAGAGAATACTTGGTTAAGGTACGGTTTTGATTGAATCCAATTTCAGCAGTAAAAGGTTTAAGAAAGCTAAAAAGAAAAAATTTTTTTTTAGAAATACTAAATCTGAAATCTTGAACATTTGTATCACTACAACAAATACTGTAACTTAAGACTTTTATATGTATAAGAGTTTTAAACTTAAACTAGCATCATCAAATATTATATTTCCCACATATTATGGTAACATATAATATGTGGGAAATATAATATTTGATGATGCTAGTTTAAATTTTAGTTCAACTTCAGAGTGGGAGGTGGGATAGCCTAGCAGGCTAACGCATTAGGAAATAAGCATTGCCATGGATAACCAGCGTACGATTAATGACCCTAAGATAGCCAGTTCAAAATCTAGAGTCACGGGATATTTAATAATACTCTGCATTAATCCTAAACCCTCTCCCCTAGCCCAGAAAAAAAAAAAAAAACATATAGCCTAAAATGTGAGGAAGAGGATAAACAAAAAAAAAAAGAAATATCAACTTCAGGACTGATTGGGAGAGGTTCTCCAAATGCCAAACAAATTTATAATGATTAAAATATTAGAAATAGAGTGGATAAGATGTAAAATGAAATTAGGATAAAAGAAAAAACATAATTGAAAGTTCCCAGATTTTGTAAGGCCATTTAATTTGAGCGAACTCAAAACATGGACCATATTTATATGCAATTATCATGAGTTCGTTGCAACTGGTAAGAAAAGAAGACTGCAATATTCAGGCCAACAACTGATCAATTAATAGGCAAATAATTATTAATGCTGATTCAATAATGATTGAAATAAATTATGTTTATATATGCTACTAGAAACAGTAAAACTCTTATATTCTATACATATATATACAAGTAATTTTCCCCTAATACATTTAAAGCATAAGAAATAATGGGAAAACATGTTTAGGTGGGATAGCCTATTATTATATAAACTATATAACATAAGCATGAATATCAATTATTGTAATTGGTTAATTAAGCATTTTCCATACTTTGAAACAGATCTTAAGCAATAAACTTAATAGAGAATCTACCCATGCGATATAAGAGGAATAATTTAAGTAAAATGATTAATTAGAGGTGAGAAATAGTCAACTGTAATTCTTTACAATAGTTTGAATGATGGTCAGGATTTTCAGTTAAAACATTTTTATTTTTAAAAGCCAATATTTCGATCCAACTTGTGGATCTTCATCAGGGCTAAAATAAAACAAATATATGAATAACCCTGTAAATCATAAAGTAGATAAAGAGATAATTTCATCCACTTACTCCAACATCTTTCGCATCCTCAAATCCTAGTTTTGATTTTATAGGTATCCACCATTATCGATGTACCTCTATATTATTATTATCTTTATTATTGAATAACTTCCTTCTTTATATTTTTATAAGGTTTAAATATATATTTAAAAAACAGTTTGCATACAGTACCATTTATTTAGTTAGTTTTAGAATTTTATTTTCATATTGCTATGTCATGTAGCCTTCAACTTCAAAAGCATTGGGTTTCCACGTAATAAACCTTGGAAGTCGACGAACTAACCCCCCCACCACTACCTCTCACCTTATTTTACCTTCTGTCTTTGTATTACTCTGGACTCAGAAGGTAAATATCAGATTTTATGTTCTTTTGCTAACCAGCTACTTATTTAAATATTCATGTATAATGTTTACCATCTTTAATATAATTATCAGTTTTGTAAAGCATTAATTTGTCATCTTCTAGCATAGATACTCATATATTTGTTTTCTTTTAGCCCTGATGAAGATCCACAAGTTGGATCGAAACGCTAGCTTTTAAAAATAAAAAAGTTTTAACTGAAAATCCTAACAATTATTCAACCTATCATAAAATGATTATGTTATACATTTATATAGTAAAGCATGGTTATTGAGGCATCATTCAAGATTTTTCTAATTTTGACTTTATTTGAAAGTTGCTTTCCTTAAGAGCCAATGCATTCAGAATTGGAGAGATAATTCTGCACATGCATGTGTGTAATTATATATTTATTTAAAAAATGTGTAATATACTTACTTATTGGCAGAAGGCAGAATGGAGAGAGGTTTAGAATAATATGAAATATGGTGACTGTTAGATTTCAAAATAGGTCCACTTAATATTTTTAAACCAACATAGCTGCACTGCAATGTTGGTGGGGAAAGTAAATTCCAGGCAGCTAAAAAGAAAATAACTTAGTTTAGTACCTCAAAAGTTATTTGAAACAAATAGTGAACGAAATAGTGACTTACATTTTAAACACGATCTAAACATTTTTTATAATCTTAAATTTCTAACATTAAATGTTATCACATATTTTTATTTATGTCTGATTTGCCGGTTAGGTTGGTGGCAGGTTATGAAAGATACCCATTCCATAAATTTTTTAATAACAAAATTAACCATTATGTAAAAAGTAATAAACTGTATAGTAAATTTATTTTAAAATTCTCATGAACCTTTTATTCTTTAAAAATAATATTCCATATTTCTACAGAAGATATTGGTTTTCATTAATTGTAATGTAATATAAAAAATGTCATTTTTATTAATCTCTGGGTTCACTTCCATTAATAAGGAATAGAAACTATTGTGAATAACTGATTTATGATTATCATTAGTTGAAAATTTTAATTTCACTATATTACTTATTTATGGTCACTTTACGATGTAAATCGGATTCCTGTTATCAGTATTTATATTCATATATAAATAGAAATATTTGATATTAATTTATCTTAACAAATATCCTGAATTCTATATTCCCATTTAAATTTATACACCACTACCACATATGTACAAGTGAATGTGTGTGTGGTAATGCCGGTGAAACATCATGATCAAAAGGGCAGTGGATTTGGGGAGGTTGACAGTTAACTCGTCTCCATTTAGTAACCTGTGAAACGCATTAGAAAATAATAATATGAATGTGTAATTATTGGAAGAATTTAGATCTTAAAGCTCCAGGATAGATTTATAGATGTGTTGCGACGTTCCTGAAAAGAGATTACCCTAGAAGTGTTAATATCCGTTTTGTTTATTTTTTTAAGCAACTTCACGATAGTTTGATTGACATAAGTGAACTGGTCAATTTCGTTGTGTTTATTAAAGTTTTACTATTATTTAGAATTGTGTTTTCGCCAATATGCGTGATTTATCTTTTATTAAACTTCGATAGCAACTACTATTTACATGATTGTCTAACAATAAACAATGTATTTGAAAAGCTTTTGCAACTTAAAACATTATGGTATTTTCTTTTTATCTAAGTAAATCTATTCTTATAGTTGGTAAGGAGATGCTACATTGGACATTTTTTGATGAAGGTTGTATATACAGTGAGGTTTATGTAAATGGATTCATCCACCACTAGAGGATCTTCTCCTGATGATCCTGATGAAGAAGATGATCTTGGCCTTCTACCAAACGGTAATGCGGAAAAGAATAAGTATATTGATAGTGTTATAGAAGAAGCTCTGCGAGGTATGCTCGACAAAAAAAGGAGTAATTCATCAAATGTTAGAGCTACTAATGATTTGGGATCTGAATGTGGGATTAAAGGAGAATGTGATATTTCCTTATCAAAATCAGTTATTGACCATAATTTTCATTTTTTAACTGATCATCAATATGGATATGTAGAAGCAACGCCTGAAGAAATTCGTCATAGTAATGAAATATCAGTCAATGACAATAATGATTCTTTCTTTGAAAGATCTGAAGATTCTGATCAAGGTTCGGATGTTTTATTCACTGAAGGAGTACTGGATGATCTTAATAGTAGGAATGATTCTGTTGAGGAACTCCTGTCACCTGATAAATGTGCTAATGTTAAAAATTTAAAAGAAGATAAGACATTTGTTAATAATGCTAAAAATAAAAACTTGAGTCAAGCAAATTCATTAAAATGCTATTATGAATCAGCTGTTTTTGATTTAGTTGATGATAGTAGAAATGACTCACAAGGAACATCCTTGCTGCCCTCAGAAAACAATAATTTGACTGATGCCCAGATACCTGTATTAATAAATGAAAATGAGGTAGAAATTCCACCTTATGATGCTGATAGACCAATTCCTAAATTGACTCCCCAAATTAATGTAGGAGTTGTTCCTCCTAATCATGAAAATAATTTGAATATTGACAACCAAGTTAGCCATGTTTCGGAAGTGTCTATTCTTTCTAACAAAAAACAAGAATCTTTTCAAACTACGAAGTTAAAACATGGCAGTTCAAAGACTGTGGCTAATCCCACCATCCTAAATGGGTTCACCGATAAATCTGAATATACTAGCAATGAAGTTAATATGCGGTCAAGAATTAGTTCTGGCAATCATTTTAGGATTCCACGGAAAGGTATTAAAAATTTAAGCAATGATGATAAAATTATACCCATTGGGCAACCATTAAGCAAAAAAAATATTAAAAATAACACTCATAATTGTTCTGTGTTCACTGTGAAAACAGATATCTTTGTTGAGGAAAAAAAGGAAGGTAGCCCTACCAATATATCAACTCCACCCACCATGCCAATTCTTATAGAAGAGACCCAAAAACCTATTAAAAGTATTAAGGCAGAAACTTCTATCAGTCCTAGTGATAAAAATATTGGTAGAAAACTAACCCCCACACGTTCTACTGCAACCCAATTAAGATTATTTCAGCGATCTTTGATTAAGGAACTGTCATCTCCACCTAATAACAATAAAAAACCTGTACGTAAATATAACAGAAATTCTAAACCTGACAAGCTTCTGTTAAGTGAAATAGCAACTACAGACAATACAGGTTTCCCAGAAAAACCCAATTTTACAGATGATAAAAACACAATCCAGTTAGGCGAATGTGAAACCCAATCAGGAATTAATTCTAATGCTGAAATCAGTCATTTTTTATCGAGTAAGAATAAATTGAATGAAGATATAAGTAAAAATGTCATAAAGGAAGACTTAAGTAAAAAACAGCTCAATAATGCTATAGAAAAAAATATCTATTCATCTGTTTTGGAAACTGATACTTTTGATCTTTTAACTGATCTTGATCCTGAAAAAACACAAACGAATTTGCATGATGAAGCTGTTCATTCACTTGATCCATTTATAAAAACCAATGAACCCACAGCAGATATTTTGGAAGTCATTCCTGTTGCTAGTATATTAGATGGAGGATTAAAAAGTGACTTGTTAGGGGAAGGACCAGTATCACCTCTAGAAGATGATGGCCCCTTGTCTATACTTAACTTTTTTGATAAAGATTTAAACTGTAGCACAGAATCTGTTGAAAAGATTAAATTAATGGACATTATTGAAGAAGTTGGGTCTAAAAGTAATAATAAAGAAGTTAGTTATTTAATCTCAAATTTAGATGTAGCCAATTATGATAAAAGTAAATCTGAAGTACTTGGTAATTATAGTTCTGTCGATAATAGGCAGAAAATGTCTCCTTTCTCCACTACTGCTCCAGAGCTAAAAAAATATGATGAAAATAATCTAATTTCTGACATTGAAAAGATTGATCAAATAATAGACAGGGAATTGGCCCTTTCAGACAGTGAATCTAATAATACATCGAAAACTCATGATTTGAATGATGACAGAGCAGGTGGTAATGTTATCGAAAATAATTTGCAGCAAGATTCTTCTCATGCAAAACCAGAATTACCCAAGATTAATGTGGAGAGTGAAGTCACACTGGATTCATTTAATAATCAACTTAGTTGTAAGAATGATGGTATAAGAAAGCTTGAAGGAAGTATTGATAAATCTGTGCAAAATAAAATTGATAGGAAACATTCAGTACAGCAGAACATTTTAGGTAAGTTAATATATTTGAGAGAAATTCTTTATCTTGTTTTATTTCTGATACTATTCTTTGTAATATCTTGGTATTGATTATTCTAATATAGACATTTGTCAAATAGAATTACTTTTTTAAGAGTTGATTGTAAAGAGGTACAACTGAAAAGAAAGGTTGATCTTTGGCTACCTATAGTTGAGATCTGCAGTTCTATATAATGGAACTTGAGTATCTTTGCTAGGTATAAGCGTATACGTATTTTTATTTAAATAACTATTTGCTTCTAATATAAATTACACTTATAAAGACAAATTTGAGAAATAAGAAATGAACCAGAACATGTTTTTTATGTCAAGTTTTTTAATAGGGAAGAATCAAGTGTTTATTGTCACACTTTACTTGTAAACTTACAAACCAATAATTAGTGCAACTTTTCCTGGCGTCTAAAGGACTTTCTTCATTTCCTCTTAGTCAAAAAAAAAGCGACTAAACTTTAAAAAACTGGCTTGGTCTCAGATAGTAAGGTTATTCGATTGACACCAGGTCTCTCAGTCAGAGTTTTTTTAGATTAAGTTACAGAAAGTTTTGGCCCAATTAGCCGATGTTTTTTCCAAATAAAGCGGTGATTTTTTACCTATATTTGATTCCGTTTTATTGAAAATGGCTCCATTAAGCGGTGGTCCCAATTATCCGATGACCCAATTAAACAGAGTCGACTGTATATGAAATATACAGGGTGTTTCGGAATTGCACGGCACTATTTTAGGTACGTGTTCTCTAACACAAAATAAACAAAAAAGTTCATATTAACATGTATCTCAAACTCATTTATTAAACAGATATCAAAGGTTAAAGATTTATTATTACTATTTATTTATGATTATTACAACATTTAGAGTAAATGTTCAAAGGCGCCTCCGTTTTGTTGAATGTTGAACATTCAGCACGACGAATCCATGCTTCTCTGGCTCTTCGTATAGCATCAGGATGGTGGTTGATAGTTACTGCGGCTTCCACGATCCGATTTCTTAGCTCTTCTTGCGTGTCAACTGCCGCAGAATAAACCATAGACTTCATCCAGCCCCACACAAAATAATCTAATGGCGTTAAATCCGGAGATCGTGGTGGCCATTTAACAGGTCCGTTTCGACTAACCCATCGGTCTCCATAAGTTGCATTTAAATAATCAGTGACACTATGAGAAAAGTGAGCTGGAGCACCGTCATGCATAAACCACAGCCTTTGCCTAATGCCTAGCGGAATATCTTCTAGAATATCATGCAGATTTTGCAAAAAATGCAAGTAAGATATACCTGACAGCCTAGGTGGCAAAAAGAAGGGGCCGATGATTTTGTCGCTTAGAAGACCACACCAGACATTTAAAGAGAATGTATGTTGGTAATGTCCAACAGCAGTCGTATGAGGGTTTTCTTCGGCCCAAGTATGGGTATTTCGAAAATTAAGAATCCCGTTTCTTGTAAAGCAAGATTCATCAGTAACCAAAATGCAGTTCAGGAAGTTAGGATCTCGTGTGCATTGTCGAATTAACCACTGGGAGAAATTTCTGCGATTGTTATAATCTTGTGGTAACAAATCTTGCCTACTTGATACGTGAAATGGATATAATTGTTGTTCGCGTAAAGTTCGCCATACGCTGGTAGAGGAAACATCGAAACGATGTGACAATCTTCTGGTAGTAGTAGTAGGAGATAACTGAACAGCATCGAGTATTTCTTCTTCTACGTTTGCAGTTCGTCGAAATTGTTGTCGACCGGCGTTCACTCGTATAGGTTTTAGCGTACCATTATCCCTAAGACGTCTTTCAATGGCCTCAAACGTTTTACGATTTGGTATTCTTCGGTTAGGAAATTTTTCACGATATCTTCGAACAGCAGCAGCACCGTTTGTATGTACCTCGCCATAAGTTAAAAGCATGTCTGTTTGTTCATCAAAAGTGAATAAATTTGTAGTATCTCCCATGATAATCATAAATTGAACTGTGTCACAAGATTCACTCACACTAAAACACACAGAACTAGACAAACAGATGAGCAACTACTGTCATTGCTTATCGTTCATTTGTTTATCAGGTGATTAAAACCTTTTATTTAGTATTAAACACGTTAAACGTTGTACAGTCAGTCTTAATGCAGTAAATAAATAATAAATCTTTAACCTTTGATATCTGTTTAATAAATGAGTTTGAGATATATGTTAATATGAACTTTTTTGTTTATTTTGTGTTAGAGAACACGTACCTAAAATAGTGCCGTGCAATTCCGAAACACCCTGTATAGTAAGGGAAAGTATTGCAATAATGAAAAATTTTGACTTCCGGTTTAAAGGAAATATACATTTTGGGGTCTCCTGAGTCCAAATAACCAAGTCCCGCGAAATGGTCTATGTGCGTGTGTGTGTCTGTGAACAGACTAGCTCAAAAACTATAAACCGTACCAACATGAAATTGGGTATTTGGTATATGTATATGCCTGCGATGTGACAGCAAAAATATCATCAAAATTGGACAAAAGGATGGGGTACTTTATTTCATAACTTTTTACATTTTTTTCAAAAATGGCTCAAACGATTTTGATAGAACTGGGTATTTGATGAATTTATATGCCCGCGATATGGCAGCAAAAATTTTATCAATATTGATCAAATGGAGGGGGAATTTTATTTCATAACTTTCGTTATGTGATTAAGAACGAGTGGGTTAGTCTGGTGTGTCCCATTCTCAGTCTTGTCAATAACACCTCCTCACTGCTACAGGTCCGGCTGGAGGTACTTCAGGGCTTAACTTTTTTCTTTACAAATTTTAGCTTGCTAGAAGTTCTACATGGATTGCCATCTGTCTACAATTTCTTTCATAAGAGGTTCATTCAGATCTAAGCGGGTCAAAACATCTTTGCCTCATCCAGGGAGCGTGCTTCTGTTGCGGCTAGGTCGTCCATTTCATTCCCCATGGTATTCACATGGCTGGGTACCCATATAAATGTTACTATCATACACATGTTTCTCAAAAATTTTAGATAGCAATGAATTGAAGATATTTTAGGGTGCTCAGAAGATATCCCATATGCGCAGTCATTCTATATCAGTGTTTCTATGATCAGTTCTATATTCAGATGAAGAACTGAATCTAGGGTTGAAACCTCAGCCCAATATATGGTTATTGCACATAATGTGTTTAATTTGACCGCACCCCCAACCATTTTCCATTACATAAACTTCTGTGGTCAACCATCTACCTTTATTACCCAAATGAATCTTTTATTAATCACCCGCTCCATTATTTTACAGAGACTACTAGTAAGAAATATTGTGCAGTAGCTGGATGGGGACATGTTTTCATCAATGTAGATTTTTTCACAAAATTTTCCTTTTATTTTGTAGATAACATTGGTTTTGCCCAGGTGTGGTATTTTGTTATTCTTGTTGCTCATGTTTTTGCTTAATTTATTGCCTTGTAAAGTCCAAATTTTATTTTTTTAGATCATATTTGAAAAATAATCTGGTGCATTGCACACATCACACAACTTTAACTCACTTAACGCTCCTTTTTTAGACTAGAAATAGACATTAATTTTTGAAAAAAGTTGTATAACGTCATCTTATGCCACTAAGGCTAATCGGACAATGCTACAGTGGGACTCCTAAATTTTGCAGGTATAATTAGGATAGGGATCTTTAATGAGTACCTGTCATCGTACAGGCTCGGGACCTCCATTTTACGTCCTATCCGAGGGGCGGTATAGACAAGGATTTTTGTACCCATTAAAAAATCCTAGGGCCACCTCGGGACGCGAACCTGTTACCTTTAGTATTGTAAGTTTCCAAGCTAACCACTACACCACAGGTGACCCCCAATTAGTTTTGTTTATTCTGATGGAAAGTAGATATTGTCGTCAGCACTTCAAACAATAGTATACAAGTATTGAAGTTGGCTCAACTTACTCATGGAGCCCCTTAATTGCTAAATTAGCCTGAATGTTTTTATCTAAATATTTGATTTAGGGGATTATAGAAATTAAGTTGCCAACTTCCAAATGAACTACAATGACGGACAAAATTAAAGGATCACTTCAGAATTTTAAATTACTGAATCGTTGAAAATGTCCTTTTTTCTTCAGAGGTCACACTTAATTATAAGGGCAATTAAAAATAAACAATTCTTTTCTGTAAATTTTTAATAGGAAACAAAGCAAAAAGCAAAAATTTGCTACTGTCTCATAACATAAAAGGGAAGAATTATTGAAAAAACCAATAATTGGTATTCCCACCTCTAGCTCTGATAATAGCTTCCATTCTCCTGCTCCTTCCAGCGACCAGGGTTCTAACATGTTCTTCTGGAATCATATTGTCCCACTCTTCCACTAACATTTCCCTTAAATCTGCCAAATTTTGAAAGTCTCGGGCGCGGACACGTCTACCAAGCATGCCCCATACATGCTATATTGGATTCATATCTGGACTTCTGGGTGGCCAAACCATAACTTTCAATTTTTTCTTGTCTGGGTAAATTTTGCACTGATTGAGCAACATGAGATAAAAATAAAGTCAGATTCGATATTTCTGGCAAAAGGTATGACATGTGGCTCAAGCACCTCTCTACTGTACCTGTCAGCACTTATGGAGCCACGGCTCACAAGAACCAACTCTGTATGGGAATTTAAATTTATGCCCTCCCCCACACCATCATTGATCCACTAGTGCAAGAAGCATACATCTCTCCCCGCCTTCTCCATATGTTTTTTCCGTCCATCTGGAGATCGGAGACAGAATCTCGACTCATCGCAGAATAATACGCAGCTCCAATCTTTCTGTGTGCAGTTTAGGTGCTCCCGAGCAAACCTCAAGCGCTGAACCCGGTGTTGTCTGGAGAGAAGAGGTCCCATAGGTGAAGGTTGGGAGGTCAATCCATAATCGTTGAGTCGTCTTCTCACGATTCGCTCTGAAATTTGCACATTCCTGAACCTCTGGAGGAGACCATGCAGACTGTTCCCAGTGGATCGGTGATCCCGAAGAGCATGAAGTTGCAAAAATCTGTCATAACGGAGGGAAGTTGACCTCAGAAAACCTTGTGCGATTTTCTCGAATGCCCTTCAGTCTGATGGTGCCTATTAAGCACCCTGGACACTATGGATTGTGACCGCTAGAGCCTTTGTGCAATAGGCCTTTAAGAAAACCCTTCTTCACTCAAAGCATCTGCACGCATGGATTCCTCTTCGGTCTATGCTCTTCTGTTGGCAATCACAACATTCTTACTACCCTCACAAATTAAAACTGATGTCTCTTAAATGTTAGAAAATCCTCAAGAAGATGAAACGTTCTGGGACAAATGAATTCCTATTTAATAATAGTATAAATACATGTAAGTGATCATTTAATTTTGTTCGGCAGTGTATATACGCTTCTGGAAAATCTGAACAATGAGTTTTAGACAAAATAATCGAGTTTTTAGGGTATAAATCATAAGCAGGAATGTATATAAGGGTTTCATTATAATGGCCGATTGTATATCGAAACTTAATTTTCAAATTTTAAGTGCTTAAGTATTTTTCAGAAAACAATGGCAATATTTTTTTTATATCAGACAGGGACAGTTTATATTTCTTTATTTAAATCAATAGTTTAGAAAATATTGATTAAAGTAACTTATAGTCATTAAAGGTTATAAATTTTCATATGTTTTGTCAGTTACATTCAAATAGCACACTCTTGCTTTGTTTCAAAATGCGCTTTTCTTCTGTCTGTATAGTTTCCTTTGTTTACCATTTTTAAACGAAATTTAAAGGTCATGCGATGTTTGTAATTCTTTAAATTTTAATTTAGTTTTAAGACAGTTTTCATTATACAGGGTGACCAAAAAGAGTATTCGGGGTTTGAAAGTTGAATAAAATCTTAAATATAGAATATCAAATAGGATGTTTACGTTTTATCTAAATTCAATGAACTGGAAATTTATTTAGAAAAAACAATATTGTCTAGGTGTCCACCATAACGCTGCTGGCACTCCTCGAATCTCAAACGCAGATTTCTAAAAACGCATTGACACATTGTTCCTGAGATTTCGGTCATTTCTGTTCTGATATTTTGCTTCAATTGCGTTAGATTCGTCGGTTTCTTTTCGTATACCCTACTTTTCAGGTATCCCCACAGAAAGAAGTCAAGAGGACTGAGATCGGGACTCCAGGGAGGCCAGCTAATGGTGCCTCTACGAGAAATCACTTTGCTTTGGAATGATTTGTTTACCGTAGCAATTGATAAGCCTGAAGCATGGTAAGTGGCCCCGTCTTGCTGAAACCATGTTCCAGAGTTATATCCTTTAAACTCTTGAAGTTCTTGGGCCAAAAAACCTCTTATCATTTCACAGTAACGCTCACTATTTACAGTGAGTGCTCGCCCGCGTTGGTCTTCGAAGAAATACGGACCGATGATGCCTTTACCCGACATTGCAGCCCAGACTATGACCTTTGGGCTGTGCAGTGTATGTTGATATTTATGCCTCAGATTCTCCTCTGCCTAGTAGTGGGAATTCTGTTTGTTGACTTGGCCGTTTAAATGAAAATTGAGTGCTAGCAGCGTTATGGTGGACACCTAGACAATATTGTTTTTTAAAAATAAATTTCCAGTTCATCGTGTTTAAATAAAACGTAAACATCCTACTTGATATTCTACATTTGAGATTTTATTCAACTTTCAAACCCCGAATACTCATTTTGGGCACCCTGTATAATGTGAAAGAAGAAATTATTATTTTTTTGCTACCTACATATTCTTTACCAGTGATCTACATTTTTATAAACTAAGTATTATTCTTTCTTAAATTCTGACTTTTTAAAGGGTATATTACACAAATATATTTTTACTCTTATTACTGGAAATAGAAATTTGTGTTTTGGAAAGACTTATATTCTTTTTCTCTTTTATTTGTCATAAAAACCTTTCCATATTGTATATTGAGCCATTTCTTGTTACTTGGGATATATAAGGGACTATTATTTACTCCAATAAAAAATAGTTAAAGGTTCTTAAGGAGGAAGATTATTTCCTTTGCCATTTAATTTCAACGGAAATAAACGTTTTTGTGTCCACGGAGTCGAAATAACTAAGTCCCACGAAATGGTCTGTGGGTGTGTGTGAACAGACTAGCTCAGAAATTATTTGTCGTACAAAACTGAAAGGTATCTTAGTCAGGCATATGCCCTTGATATGACACCAAAAAATTTCATCAAAATTTAATTAACTTAAGTAGCACTTTATACCAACTATATTTCTCCTCTTTACAATTTCTCTAAAACAGCTTTAATGATTTTGATTAAACTTGTCAATTTAATTAGATTGAAGCATTCTTTAATATGAGGTAGATTTTATCAATACAGAAACAATCTGATAGGAATTAAATGTTAAAGGAAAAAACCTTCCTCTAAAGAACCTTTAATTTTTTTTATTGGAGTAAATAATAGTCTCTTATATCACGAGTTACAAGAAATAGCTAAATATAAAATATGAATGGATATAATAATCAAATAAAAGAGAAGAAAAATAAATGATTTCTTAATAAAAAAATTTCAATTTCCTATGTATAAGATATTAGAAAGCTTAGAATTAATAATACTTAGTTTATAAAAGATATATAAATCATAAAGAACAAAGATAGATATAAAAAAAATAATATTAATATTTAGTTTATAATATGGTAGAAGGTTGCTGAAACGAAATAATGTGGTATCAAAAAATAATAATTTCTACCTTCAGATTATTTAACAGAAACTATTGTTTTCCATAGTCCTAATCTCGAGTGTCTTAAAACTAAATCAAAAGCTTAAATAATTACAAACAACCTTTTTAATTTCGTTTTAACATGAAAAACAAAGACAACTGTCTACAGAGAAGACAAAAGAGAGCATTGTGAATTAAGGTGAACTGCGAGGTTGCTCGAAATGTGATCTTTTAGAAAAAACCATATGGGGTTCCTAATGAATCAAAGTTATGTTATGTTCCAACAAGCACTTAAAACACAAAGGCCGAGCACACATTGAGACACTCGTGACGCAGAGCAGAGCAGTTTTTGTGGAAAGTGAATTAGATAGGAACCGCGCACATTGGGACGCAGAGCAGAACAGGCCGATGTCACACTCGTGGATGTGCCTCAGAAAAATACGGTTTTAAAAATACAATAACTTTTAAAAAATTGTATTCTGTTATTTTAATTTTAAAATCGAAATATAATTTTGAAATTTCTCTATATTTCAAATGTGCATGATACGAGTGTTTTGAATTTCTAAAACTAAACAATTCCAGGATGCAAAATATAGTTGTAAAATTATTTGAAAAATAAATATATGCATACATTAAAATTTAGATGAGGGCCTTTCTGAAGTCTGCATTCTAATGATAAGCCTTCAAATTTAGCGTTTTCAGCCAGTAGCAAATCACAAATTTCACTCAGGCCCTGTGTGGTTACATCATTGTTCACCTTGACAGTAACATTAGTTTGAGTTCCAGTAATGTTCTCCTCTGATCCACCTGTTTACATTGATCGACTGGGCTAGAAAGAAAAAAAAATTTTTTTTCTCAAGGGTTTTATTGGCTGATCTTAATAGTATTTTTTGTGTTAAATCAAGATAGAACAACAGTTTTTTCCCTATCACCTAAGGTTTTCTTAAGACACTCAAATTTATTTGTAACAAAATGGGCTCTTCAACCACTTGGGTCATTTTAGCCTCCATAGAACAATTGCAAAGTTATGAAGAGAAATATTAAAGAGCAAAAAAAATAATACAATAAAGAAGGTAGTATCGCTATTAAGAATTTAGGTGTTGCTTAGGAAGGGATATAACTATAAAGGATAATATTATAAATGAATTAAATTGAAAAACAAAAGAACAATGAAAGATAATAAGAACACTCAAATAAAAATGTTACAGTTTGTTGTAGTATGATACTTACTGAGTGCAAAATAAGTGTTTTGTAGAAGATTTTCTTGAATATTTTGCACCCGGTACATCTCTTTTGAGAGTCCAGCAGTAGCCAGGCCAGCTACCATCCTTGCACTCCATTTTTCTTGATATCTCTTGACATTACTCAAAATGTCTTGGTGGAAGCGTTCACCATGTTCGTCACTCACGTCCCCAAGATTTTGTGGGAAGAAGTCCAAGTGGGAATGAAGAAAAGTATTTTGAGTAACATGTTGCTGTCCAATTGACTATATGATTTCAGCAGGTTCTCCATGCATGTCTTGTAGTTATCGGACTTTTATTTTTACCTAAGAAGTGTTTTACAACATCAAAAAACAAAATATGAAAATACTATCACATGAATGAAGTGAACACTCTGAAAGAGCATAGCATACAGACAGGCTGGGAAGATATGCATGAGTAAACAACTAGTGTGCCTGACACAATGTGTCTATAGCCTAGCACACGTACACACATGTGGCTTATCAAATCAAAACCTTGTGTGATAGGACAATAACAGTTGTAAACATTAATTATACTCATGAAAATATGTTTGATTACTCATAATTCATTCATGGGTCAAAACATGTATTAACCAGGGTTCGTGGTTTATTTGTTGTTCAACCTTCCATTGATTCTTCTCCACTGTTCCACTTGTATGTATTGATTCTTGTTTTAGGCTTTTAAGGATTTCTTCCATGATATCATTGAGCTCTGAAGCAAATAATAACTTACATGTTAAAGTTTGTCTCACCTGGTCTGCTATTCGTTGGGTGGAAATTGTAACTTGAAAGAATAGTTCTTTCCAATAAATGAGGAGCTTGCTTCTATATCCCATCTTTTCTTTTTCTAAATTTGTAGCCATATAATAATTAACGATAGATGATGATTAAGGATGCTATATTCACATCGAGTATCCAACTCATATGCTGTGGCCTATTCCTCTGGCAGTTGGATTTTCTTCTTGGTAGGGAGCCAGATAGTTCTCCTAACTCGAATCAGATAATTATCTCGAGGTCGCCAGTTTTACGATTAAATATGTCATTGAGGCACCGATCACGCAGCCTGCCTATGTCCAAGGCAATTCTACTGTGGAGCTTCATATTAGTGGGTAGTTGCATTTTATACCTCCTGCCAGGTCATCCCAGGAAAGTTACATTCGATATTACGAATATATTGTGACTTAGTGGGTGATGTACTGTTTTCAGAAACCCGGGGAACAGCAAGGCCACAGTAACTGCATCCATCAGTTGTCTCCTGCGCGGATATTAGTATTATTATTATGAGACATTTTATCAAAGTATATTTCAACTTGAAGCCTCCCCTAATTAAGTGGGTAAGGTCTAACAACTTAATGGGGAGTAGGGACTGACCAGTAATTCAATCCCAAGATCTTTATTGCTTAAATAGTATTAGGCACCTAACCACTCTGCTGAGAGCTCTTTGCATTCGAATTTCCATCTCTTTTAGGTCGAGTGATACTGCGCTTTAGATAATTTATCTAAATATTTTTGTTTCTCTTTGCACTTCAATGTTGATTGTTATATTAATTCCTAAATATTTGTAAACATTCACCTTTATATATCCACTGATCGTCTCTTGATACTTGCCGACCATTCCGAAGTACCATCACTTTTGATTTTTTTAGGTTAACACTCAAATTCCAAGTTGCACAGTACTCAGATAGCCTATCCATCATTCTCTGCAAGCCGGACATACTCTCACTCAGAAGTACCAAATCATAAGCAAACAGTAAATTCCAAACTGTAATAACATCAACCCTCATTTCAACCCCTCCTCAATGTATTCCGGTTAATATAATATATATAGAACAAATAGCAAGGCACTTAGCACATCTTGTCTGACTCCATTGTTAACTTTAAAAAATTCTGATATTTTATTATTCACCCAGACTGCTGACATGGTGTCAGTATGTAGCTTCTCGATGATTCTTATAACTTTAGAAGAGATTCCAATATTACTTAACTTTAAAATTTCATTAAACAGAGAAGTTAATTCAATTAGTTATACAATGCCAATGAACATAATTAGTGGAATGGCACCACCATTTGAGCTTTGTGAATTAATAGATGTACTAAAAGAAGCTAAAGCTAACAAGGCGCCCGACATTGACAGGATGCCCTACGAATTTTACAAACATGCTCCCGAAAACTTCTTAAAATATCTCCTGAAATTTTATAATATAATTCTGAACAAATAAAGAGTGCCCGAGAGCTTTACAAGAGCAATCATATTACCTCTTCACAAGAAAGGAGACCCCACCGTTGTAGAAAACTGTAGAGGAATCTCATTTATCGACTGTGTTCCCAAAAATTTTTCAGGGATGCTTCTCAAAAGATTAGAAAATTTTATTACAAAAAACGATATAGTACCTAAAGCCCAGGCGGTGCTTAGAAAAGTTTACTCAACTACCGATAATATTCTGAATATATATAATATTGTTAAACTTAAACTTAGTAAAAAAAGAGGGAAAATATACTCATTTTTCGTGGATCTGAAGTTGACCTTCGACTCACCAAACCCCCAGGCTCTTATATATAAGTTACGTAACATAAACAATAGTAAATTCACAATAATACCTAAAGTCCAATGAGGACGTGAAATTTGTGTCGAAATCATACTGTTACATATTTAACATCTACATATACTTATAGTTATTTCTTTTGATCCCACCCCCCAATCATTTTTACTTAATGAAATCACTTATTTCTTTGCAATGGCCTGGGGTAGCTTATGCACTAATTATTAAACTAAGGTATATTTATTAAAGTTAATAGAATGAAGTATGTTTTTCCATTATGATTTTTTTTTTGTCCATTGTAATACATATAAAATAAGGAACATTTTTGGATGGCTTATAATAAAAAAGGTTCTGATTTGGTTTTATGGCAATTGCAATTAGTTACCATAGAAGCAAGTAGTTTTTTTTTTTTTTTTTTAATTCTCGTTTCCAACAATACATAATACATCTGTATAACTACTCCTATTCCCAGAAATTGAAATTTTTAACTGGGAAAAACATTTATCTTTTTTTTTTCTTTACTTGATCATCAAATTCTTTGATATTTTGTATTTAACTATTATTTTATTGTTTACATAAATGAGGGACTGTTAGTTATTCCAAATAAACTAAATTTAAAGTATTTTTTAAAAAGAATTTTTCTTTAGCCATTATCAGACCATGTCAATGATGATAATATTTACCTGATAAAGAGTACTTCATTCTTCATTAACCATGACTAGTTTTAAAAAAATTGTAGCTTTGGAAAAAATCGTACCGTTTCTAGTTATTCGATTTTACATAAAATGTTGCTGTTGCATCCTCGGCATATACCAATACATAGCAGGTCCAGAAATTTTCTTAGGCTAACTTTCTTATGCTTTTTTGTTGTTTTCTTCTTAGGCTAACTTTTAACCATAAAAAACAACGAAAGTTGAGCTGTGAAAGAAGTTAATTTAAAATGTGCATTACAAGAAGTAAAAATCGAGTTAAATATTTAAAGAAATCCGTTTTCCATGCATAAAGTAATTCATTTAAGAACATACAATAAATAATTAAACTAACTTAAATCGCTTGTATGTAATATACGAATAGTTTTTAAACATTTGTATCAGCTATCTCGGTAGGGGGGGGGGGGGTGCCCATCTTCCTGATCCACTGGTGGTGTAAATGAGAGGATACGTCGCAGGACTTATATATATTGAAATAACTTCTAAAAAATATGAATATTAAAATAAATACATTTTTTCAATTAAGGAAATAATTTATTACTGAATAAAAGCACTCTTTACGTAAATATTAGGTTAGTGTACAGCAAATGCTGACTGTATATTTTTAAAACGGAAGATTATCCCAGTTCGCATATTCCAGTTCGTAACTTTTCCAAAGATTGCGTTTGATGAATGAAGGTACAAGTAATTTAATTTATATTTATGTATTTTCATATGATTCCTGCAATGTTATGTTTGGTTTAATGAAATGCAATACATCAACTTCAGTGTTGAGGATATCGTTAAAAATAATTGGATTGAAAAC
Organism: Aelia acuminata; assembly: GCA_911387785.2. Classification (NCBI taxonomy): domain Eukaryota; kingdom Metazoa; phylum Arthropoda; class Insecta; order Hemiptera; family Pentatomidae; genus Aelia; species Aelia acuminata. Next base: position 23,960,357 of record OU426983.1, read on the forward strand.
AATGACTCGTCTTTTTTTCTTTTGGTTCAAACAATTTCTGCAGCTTTTTTTGTGCTATGTGGATCGTGTAAGGTAGGACTATTATATATTTGATTTAGTCACAATATTTATTCATTTTTTTAAGTGTCATGATCTCTTAAATCATCTATGGTGTTTTCAAAATACTTATAACATTGTCTTATAAAATTAACTTAGGTCGCCTTAATTTTTAGGGCTAAAATCGTCAACCATTAAGTAGATGAAACTCATCCATAGTTATCGGTGGATTTAATCTTAGGTCGATAATCATAGATAGATAATCATAGGTAGATAATCACTGAGGAACTACGAATATGGATGGCATTGTTTACTTTTTTATAATGTATTGTGAAGGTAGGCAAACAATCATGTCTGACATTGAAGTTGTTACAGTTATCATCCGTTTTTTGTTTAGTCATCACACATAGCTACAATCAACATATATTGATTTGATTCCGTTTTAAATATTTTATTTATAATAAAAAAAAAAAAAAACGATAATATAAAACAACATTAAAATATTGAATGCAAACATTTGATTAGCTTCAAGCCTTTTGAGTTTGAAAAGCGATAATAAAAATCAAATAATTTTATTACCTCTTTTAAGTATCTACGGGAGATTTATGATTAAGAAGGTGGAGAAATTGTTGGGTTTTAAAGGAAGTTAGGAATGAAGTTTTTTTGGATGGAACAGGTAATGAATTCTAGAAGGAGGCAGTTCTGTAGAAAGGGATGTTTTAGGGTTGGGATCTTCTATTTAAATAATATATAGAGGAACGGTGTGAACTAATTGAGGATATACGGAGGCTTTTTGGTCTTTAAGGTTCGGAAAAGATAAACTTTTAGGAAGTATTGCCGTCGCAAAACTGGGTAGTGCCACTTTAATTCAGCATACTAAGTGCCTGGGGACACCAAAGATGTATCTAATGAAGCAATTCATTAATCTCTTCAACCTCATCTCATGCTAGGAAAGGTTAATGTATTAAGTATTTTATTTAATTTTTAGTATTTATTTCTCATATTCCTATAGAGAAGGCAGCTGCCCCCTTCCTGCAGACGCCTCTGGTTAAAATAAAAGTGTTGAAAAATTGATGATCCTCAAACATGGATTAGGGCTTATTCAGAAACAGGTCATCAGATACTTTATTGAACTTTAGCCAGTTACCTTTATTTTTACTAAGTGTTTTAATAAAACATAAGTTAGGATTAACATAGCATTGATAACCAAAATAAGTACTTCATTTTGAAGGCATAAAATTCTTAAATCATATTTTATCAAAAAAGAAGTTTGAATAAATATGAATCAAATAGACCCTTATTGTTACCACATTTCTTCATTTAGCAAAAAATTTCCCGGATTCCCCCAATAGTGTTAGTCTGACCTCCTGTTAAGTGTTCAGAGTGTTTTGGTTAGATGATTTTAATTAAATTCTGAGAGTTGGATGAATGTACTGTAGCTTGCCTAACTGTCTAAAATTATTATACTTCCAGGGTCTCTGCTATTCTTAATAACAATAACTAGTTGGCCTCTTTCCTATCAGGGAAGGCATGAAGGAAACATTCTTTAGTTTCTCTGCATATTCTGCCAGAAATTTACTGTTGGGAATACATTTTTCCCGTGTTAGGTTTTCTACTTCGAATACTCTTTCAACAATGCCTGTAGGATTTGAAAGGAGTGTATTTGCCCTAAACTTTTGAAGCAAGTTTTCTAATAATGGGGTGTATACAAAAAATAATAGGTGTATAAAAAAAAAAAAAAAAAAAATGATTTATCAAATTCCAGAGTTCAAAAGTCTAAATATTTTAATGCTATTTATTATTCACCAATGCTTAATAATCCCTTTAGAGCATTCTCTAACCTTGTTTTCTAATACTGGACTTCTTCAAAAAAAGCCTATGTTTAGTTATTTATTTCTAAGAAGAAACATGATAGTGTCCTATGAAAATCTCCTAATTTTAATACATTACTGGAAAAAAATTTGACTGCTGCTGAAGCAACTCGTGAAATTATTAAATACGAAGGGAAAGGTGTCCTTAACCAGCGCACTGTGAGGCGTTGGTTTGAAAAATTTAGAAGGGCTCTGGGCGACCGTTAATGGATATTGATGAGGTTCTGAAGGAAGCTGTTGACTCAACACCGTCCACAAGTAATTGCAAACTTGCCAGGGCGAGTGGTGTGTTGAAAGATACTGTTAGTCGCCATCTTCTCTCCATGGGGAAGATGAAAAAGACCAGTAGAGTTTTCCCTCACAAAATTACTCCTCAACAATCATCTAAGAGGCTAGAAATTTGTGAAAATTTATTGAAAAACCCTCGTGATATGAGATATAATCGGAAGATTGTTACCTGTGATGAAAAGTTGGTTTACTGGTGAAATCCGAATACCCATAAGCAATGGCTAGATGGCTGTCAAACTGCTTTACCGGATGCTGCAAGAGGGCAATTTGAAAAAAAATCCATGTTTTGCATTTTTTTGAATTTTAAAGGTTTTTTGAAGTTTAGATAACCACTTTAAATATCATTTTTAACTTTAATTATATTGTTAAAGTTAATTTTATTTGATTTAATTATGTTAATATATGTTAAATATTTAAATGAAAAAAAGATTTTTCAAATTTTGTTTGTGCACGGTTTTAGAATTGAAGGGGTCGGTGCCAAAATAGTGCCAAGCAACATTTTAAACAAAAATAAACTATAGCTGTCGTTTGCTGTATATTACGTAAGAATATATGTCTATGATGGAAATGCCAGCTAAATATGACTATGGAGTTCTCTATATAGTCATACTAGCTAGGGTGCCCGGCTTCGCTCCGGTAGTTGTGTGCTAGTTTTAATAACAGTAAAACTTTAAAATTAAAGGAAATATTGAACAAAATTAGCACCTTCTTGAAACTTTCGTTTTAACTTGGTATCAATATTCTGCAGTCTTGAGATCTGCAGAGTCCGCCCAAATAAGGAACCCTGTATGGTGGTCCTATTTGATCCAGAAGTATAGAAACTACCGAAGATTCATAGAAACTTTTTTTAAAGATTTTTATTCCATTTCAACCTCCCTTAAGATATCCCTCCGTAATTTGAACGGTTTCTGCATATCTCAAATCTTACCACTATTACAAAGTGAAAACCAAAATTTCTTGAAGGCACAATTTTTTCATCATATTTCTTTTTATCTTGAACTATGAGGGATGATAAAATCTTGAATGCTGTTATTGGAGTTAGTCGTTTTGTCAACTGGAATGCTCATCATACGTAGTAACCAAACTAACTTCTTTTTCATAAATACAGTAAGAACACTTCAAACTTTTTATTTAAGATTTATATTTAGTCAATTCATCTCTTCCAATTTTAGTATATGTACCGCCGAAGCAAGATTCATCTCTTTTTTTATGTCTAATTTTATTTGCTCACTGTACTACTAAGAAATGTTCACTCATATTGCATTAAATTTACTTAAGTATATATTATAAATAGATTAAATGTAATGTGCTGATCATATATTAGCCTTCTTATGAGAAAACTAATTTTTTAAGGAATCCAGTTGGTTTTCTATCTAATTGATTGCTGAGATGTAAAGTACTTATTTTATTTTGAAATGCAAACTAATTATTTTCTCTTACTTTTTTAGTAATTTAAAAAGAACAGCTGAAAAAATATAGAAGGATTACATGCTGAATGAATGGACAATAAACATTGAGTGAAACGCACCCTAGCGCTTCCTGGTAGCGTGGAGCTCGAACTAAATTTTTCATTCATAAACTTGTATCTCAATCTCAGAGAGGCTAATTAAATGGTGCGAGAGGCTTCAAATTCCAGTCCTTATCTCTTCAATTTTACACTCTTAAGAGAAAAACGGAAACCTTCTTCTCCGTAAGGAGTCATATGGCTAAACAAAGACATAACTTCCAGAATCCTACGTGGAGTCGTTTTTGAGCCTTTTCGGCACGCACATTGTACACTTTGCTTTATAATATATATTGATTAAGTGGCATTTCCATCATAGACATATATTCCTACGTAATATACAGCAGACTGCAGCTACAGTTTATTTTTTACAAATGTTGCTTGGCACTATTTTGCCCCCCCATTTTGACCCCTTCAATTAAGATATATTGTATTCTGAAGTTATATGCTTCATTTGAATTAAATTTATTTAGTATGGTAATTATTAAATTGTATTTTAATTTTTTTTTTTTTCTTTTAGGTACTGATGGTAACTCCATTGATACAAGCATGTCTAATAAAGACCTCAAATCAAACTCATCAAAACCTCAAGAAGATGGTAATAACTATCTTGAAGATATCAGTGACGGGGATTTTGAAATAGATGATTTTGAAGATAATAAATTACCTACTTGGAACAAATCAACTGCAAGGAATGCACCAAATAATCAGAAAGACGCTCTTCCAAGAACCAATGTTCCTAATGCCTCTAAAAATCAAAGAAATAAAAAGGTTTTTCAACAGAGGGAGGTTACTAGATTTCGTAGTAGTCCAAACAGGAAATCTCTAGAAGATTCTTCATCATTTAATACATCATTTTCTGCTAATAGAAATAAAAATACTTATATTAGCTCAGGATTTAGAAAAAAGACGAGGATCCCTGAAAAACGCTATGACTTCAATTCAAGGAAACCTCTCCAGGAAGGTCAGATAAATCTGAAACCTCTTAAAGTAAATTCGATAGGAAAGAAAAGCCCTAATTCAGAAACTTCAAAAACTACTTCGGTTGTGAATAAGAAGTCAGTAGCTTCCGAACAATTTGATTTAATTCCTAATGGAAGAGTTTCCCCCTCCAAAACAGTTGCTGTTGACCCATCTTGTCGAAGGCACAAAAATTTGATCATTAATATTGAAGAAAATATATGCAAACGAATGCAAGAAGACAAAGTCAACTTTTCAAACAGTAAAACTACTATTTCTTTAACTCAGTTGAAAGATAGTGATTTAAGGAAGAAGTTGCCAGATAGTAGCTTTCCTTTATCTAAATCCAATACAGTTCAAAAGAATAGAAGTGAAGATAATGCGATTCTTGGAGATGTTACAGTTACAAAAGAAATGGAATTATCTCCTACTGTAAACAAGAAACAGGTAGTGAAATCTCCTCAGCACAATAAAAGGAATGAACTAAAAGCAAAGAAAGCTAACTTAGAAAAAACAGTAGAAAAACTATTGGAAACACACGAACGAAAATTAGAAAATAGAAATGCTGCTGTTTCTGAATCAAAAAATTCTGATTCCGTATTGGGTTTTTCTAGTAAAATAGAAACTGAAATTATACATGACAATCTTGATGCTCAGTTAGAAATGGAATTAAGTTCTGGCAAATATAATTCCATTTCCGAACAAAGTAAACACATGAAATTTGAATATCACAAAGAGAATGCTAGTAGAGAAAAGTGTGTTTCAGATCTATCAGTGACTGCTGATGAAAATGTATCTGACTCCAGCAAACAAGAAACTAGTTCCAATGTTAGTTTAGTTGTTGAAGCTGCAGGAACCGGCTGTTTGACCAATGATTTGGATGTTTGTAAAAAAAAGACTGCTATTGAACACCAAACGACTGATAGAAATTCACCTGCTGAGCAGGCAAATGTTGCTGAGCAAGAAGCAGCTCTTACTGATGACATTGTGAAAGAAAATATAGATGAAAATCATAAACCAGTTACTGCTGCTACTAAAGACAACTTAGTAGTACCCAATCATCTCGATGCAGATACCATTAAGGAAAATAAGGATTCAATTAAGAATCTTAGTGGTGAGGTCAAGAAATCAGTGGGATCAATTAATGATGAAAAAACATTAAAAACTTCCTCGTCTGACCTTGAAGTTCATAATGATTTAGAAATAAATAAAAATATATCAGTTGGGAGCTTAATCAATACTCAGAACATAAGCCTAGCAAATAATTTATCTGATTTGCAAAAAAATGAAAATTTCAAAAAATTAGCTACTGATCATATTGAACCATTTGTTGATTTTAATAACTCAGACCTGTTAAATAGATCTAGTAAATTACAATCACAAAAACAGAGTATAGAAAATGTTGGCGACATGAATGTAACTAATGTCCTTGAAGCAAACATAAGTACTAAGGAAACATCTGAACAAAATGAAATCATTCAAAAATCACCAGATGTAGTAAGTTCCATCCCAGCTCTTAGTGATAATAAAAATGTTACTGAGAAATCATATCCTGAAAAACCACCATGTAAAGACAGTCCTGCTGATGAAACAAATATAATAGTCATTGATGCAACTGAAACTACTAACAAGACATCTATAAATGATGAAAACATTGAAAAATCACAAAGGATGCAAACTAGATACTATAGAAATAGCATTAATGCCATCGAGAAAGCAAATGATGAAAAACCTCTAAGTATTGAAAGTGTTTGTGGTGACACAAATGTTATTAATGTCCCTAATTCTGCCGAGGAAACATCTATGAATAATGAAATCACTGAAAAATCAAAGAATGTTGAAACGATTATACCAAATCTTACTGACAGTGAAAATAGCCCTGATGCCAATGAGCAATCACACCCAGACAAACCTCCAAGTATTGAAAATGTTAGTGGCGACATGAATGTAACTAATGTCCTTGAAGCAAACGAAAGTACTAAGGAAACATCTGAACAAAATGAAATCATTCAAAAATCACCAGATGTAGTAAGTTCCATCCCAACTCTTAGTGATGATGAAAATGTTACTGAGAAATCATATCCAGAAAAACTACCATGTAATGACAGTCTTGGTGATGAAACAAATATAATAGTCACTGGTGCAACTGAAACTACTAAGGAAACATCTGAAAATCTACCTAGTTTAGAAGATGTTGATAATGAAACTAATGTTACAGAGGCTACTGTAATTACTATGGAAACATCTATAAATGATGAAAACCCTGAAAAATCACTTAATGCTGAAACGATTATACCAAATCTTACTGACAATAAAAATAGCACTGATGTCACTGAGAAATCACACCCAGAAAAACCTCCAAGTATTGAAAGTGTTAGTGGCGACACAAATGTTATTAATGTCCCTAATTCTGCCGAGGAAACATCTATAAATAATGAAATCACTGAAAAATCGAAGAAAGTTGAAACGATTACACCAAATCTTGCTGACAATGTAAATAGTACTGACATCACTGTGCAATCACACCCAGAAAAACCTCTAAGTATTGAAAGTGTTAGTGGCAACACAAATTTTATTAATGTCCCTAACTCTGCCGAGGAAACATCTATGAATAATGAAATTACTGAAAAATCAAAGAATGTTGAAACGATTATACCAAATCTTGCTGACAATGTAAATAGTACTGACGTCAGTGAGCAATCACACCCAGATAAACCTCCATGTATTGAAAGTGTGAGTGGCGACACAAATGTAGTAAATGTCCCTAATATTGCCGAGGAAACATCTATAAATGATGAAATCACTGAAAAATCAAAGAATATAGAAACACTTATACCAGATCTTACTGACATTGAAAATAATACTGATGTCACTGAGAAGTTGCGTCCAGAAAAACCTCCAAGTATTGAAAATGTTAGTGGTGACACGAATGTAACTAATGTTGAAGCAAACGAAACTACTGTGGGAACATCTGAACAAAATGAACTCATTGAAACATCATCTAATGTAGAAAGTTTCGTCCAAACTCTTAGTGACGTTGAGAATAGTATTAATGTCACCAAGAAAACAAACCATGAAGAACATCCAAGTATAGAAAGTTTTGGTGATGACATGAAAGTTAATGTTAATGGAAGTGCTGAGGGAAAGGCAGCTCTTATTAACAATGAAATCACTAAAAAATCATATAGTGTAGAAACTACTATCCCAACTCCTACTGTCAATGAAAATAGTAATAATGTCACTGAGAAAGCATATCCTGAAAAATCACCAAATATAGAAACTTCTGATGACGAAACAAACTTAATTAAAGTCACTGATGTATCTGAAACTACTAACGAAATGACAGCTCCTAAAAGTAATGAAATCGCTGAAAAATCAAGTAGTGTAGAAACTGTTATTCCAACTCCTACTGACAATCAAAATATTACTAATTTCACTAATAAGTTTTATCCAGAAAAACAACCAACTTTAGAAAATTTTGGAATTGAAACCAATGTAATTAATGACATTGATGCAACTGAAACTAGTAAGGAATCAATAAATAATGAAATCACTGAAGGATTAAATATTAAAGAAAGTTTCATCCCAACTGTTAGAGGCAACGAAAATAGTATTATTGCCCCTGAGAAATCACACCCTGAAAAACCACCAAAAATAGAAAGTGTTAAGGATGGCATAAATCTATTTAATGTTACTGAGTCAACTCCTACTAATGAAACATCTTCTATAAATAATGAATTCACTGACAAATCTCAGGAAGTAGAAACTCTTAGAGAAAGTGACTACTGCACTAAGGACACCAAGATTTCACCAATGTTAGAAATCAACAAAACCAACCCTGAAAATCCACCAACCATAGAATGTGTTAGTGATGACACAAATGTAATTAATGTCCCTGAGGCAAGTGATACTGTTAAGGAAACAGCTATGAATAACGAAAAATTTGAAAATATGCCTAGTGTAGAAAGCGAAAGTATCATCTTGAATCCTAAAGAAAATGAAAATAGCACTAATGTCACCAAGATATCATCACCAAAGTTAAAAACTGTTAGTGCAAGTGGGAACAGCACTATCACAAAGAAAACAAATCCTGAAAATCCACCAAGCATGGAAATTGTTGGTGATCAAAAAATTGTAATTAATGTCCCAGAGGCAACTGAAACTACTAAGGAAACATCTGAACAAAATGATACATCTGAAAAATCACCAGATGTAGTTAGTTTCGACCCAACTCTTAGTGAAAATAAAAATGTTACCGAGAAATCATACCCTGAAAAACCAGCATGTAAAGACAGTCTCAGTGATGAAACAAATATAATTGTCACTAATGCGACTGAAACTACTAAGGAAACTTCTGAACAAAATGAAACATCTGAAAAATCACCAGATGCAGTTAGTTTCGTCCCAACTCTTAGTGATAATAAAAATGTTACCGAGAAATCATATCCTGAAAAACCAGCATGTAAAGACAGTCTCAGTGATGAAACAAATATAATTGTCACTAATGCAATTGAAATTACTAAGGAAACATCATCTTTAAATAATGAAATCATTGAAAAATCAGCTAATGCAGTAACTCATTCTGAAAATGAAAATGGTGTTAATGTCACAGAGAAATCATATCCTGAAAAACTGCAAAGTAAAGAAAGTCTTGGTGATGATACAAATCTAATTAATGTCACAGATGCATCTGCTCATAAAAAGACAGCTTTTATAAATAATGAAATCACTGAAACACTTGCAACTACAGAGATAGCATCCACTGTAAATAATGAAAGTACTGCAAAAACACCAAGATTAAAAACTGTAAGTGACAATGGAAATAGTACTAATATAATTAAGAAAATAAATCCTGAAAACCCACCAATTATCGAAAGTATTGGCGAGGACACAAATGTAATTAGTGATGCTAAGGCAACAAAAGCTACTATTAAAACACCTATTAATAATGAAATCACTGAAAAATCAGATGGTGTAGACAGTGTGATCCCAAATCTTATAGAAAATGAAAATAGTACTAATGTCACTGAGAAATCATATACCGAAAAAACACCAAGTATAGAAGCTGTTTCTAATGACATAAATGTGCCTGAGGCAACTGAAAACACTAAGAAAACATATGCTACTGAGCAAAATTTGAATGAAAATTCTAACCAACGACAACATTCTGGAAATGTTAACCCATCTGATTGTGTCAATGAAAATAGTATCAATGCTAGTATGATTGCAGGTGGAAATACGGGTAAATTAGAAACTCTTGGAAGTGTCAGTCAATTTTTTAGTGTTGCTAAACTATCTGGTATAGAAGAAAATGTTGATCGTACCATTAATGATGACAAAGAGGACATTAACACGGTAAAATCAGATATTGATAACAAACATATAATTGGTATGAAACGTAACACCCGTGGATCACAAAAACATATTAATATTAAAAGGAATCATGTGAAGCGAAAACAGTTATTAGATTTAGAAAAAAGAGATGGATCTATTAATTTCAAAGAAGGAAATCCCACAGAAGTTATAAATACACAACTCATTGGTTCTGAAAATGTAAAGCGGCCAGATGATTCTCAGCCATCTTTGATTTCATCAGCTGGTGAAGATAAGGTTGCTGAAGAATCAGCAGTTGATGTTTCACCTTCATCATCAAGTACAGTTCTTGAAAAGTCTGAATCTGGTACAGAATTAAATAATTTAAAGTCAGCAGATGGAATTACGTTACATCACCTAGCCGATAGTTCATCAAAAGGAACTCCAAGAAATGTATTGGAAAATAGTATTGAAACTAATATTTCTGATGAAAAGGTAGTTGAAGATGATCATATTGTCTGTAGCAGTGCAATGGCCAACAATAATGAAGTTCCTAACACCTTGCATTTGAAAAATTCAAATATTGGTCTCGAGGAAAAAGCCAATGTGAAGGTCATAGTTGAAAATGTTAAAGAAAACTTAGATTGCACACCTCTGAAAGATTCGGGTTCAGTCGTGGTTGAAGTTCCTCTTAAAAATATTGACTCATCAACTGATTTTAGTGGATTCATCAAGAATAATAATACAAAGTTTATGGATTCGTCACAACAATGTGGTCCACAAGTCAATAATCATCCTGACAAGTTCATTCAGGAATTCACAAATTATATTGATTCAAATAAAAGAAGAGTTGATGAGCAAAAGGAAAATCCATCTACATCTGTCAGAAATGAAAACTCGGCCCCATGCAAAGATCAGGCTGATGTAGGGTCTGATGACTTTCCAGAAACTATCGAAGAAACTGAAAATAAAACATTTCCTCTATCTTCTTATTCAATCATTGATAAACCGAAGTCATCGGGCTGCACAACTGATTCTGTTTTATCTAATAATGTTGGTGTGAATATCGGTGAATATACAAAAATTAATACAAGAAGCAACAAAAATAAGAAAGATCTGTTGCCAGCGGTCGATTGTCACAGTCAGGGAAAACGTGATTCTGTTGATAATGATGAACTTAAAGCACATTCTAATTTATCTACACAAGTTTCAAAAAATTCTGGTACTGGAAATTACCCACTTATTTCTAATGATAATACTAATACAACTGTTGACAATCAAGACTGTTCTTCACAATCTAAAGCTGTAAATAATATAATTATTCAAGATCTGTTGCCAGCGGTCGATTGTCATAGTCAGGGAAAACATGATTCTGTTGATAATGATGAACTTATAGCACATTCTAATTTATCTACACAAGTTTCAAAAAATTCTGGTACTGAAAATTACTCACTTATTTCTAATGATAATGCTAATACAACTGTTGACAATCAAGACTGTTCTTCACAATCTAAAGCTGTAAATAATATAATTATTCAACCAATTTCAGAATCAACTGAGCTCCAAGTCACTCATATTAATAACAGTAATACTAAAAAAGAATTTCAGTCAGGCAGTAACTTAAATAAAAGGGCCTCTAATACGAAAAATGAAAAATTGTGTAACAACTATACATTTATCAATCCCGTCCATTCTAAAGCAGTTCAAGAGCTTACAGAAAAATGCATCATGAAAGAAGTCAAAATTTTAGTTAAAAAAATTAATATTGTCAATACTTCTTCAAAAATCAACTTGACAACAGATATAGAAAGTACTGACCATAAAAGAAAGCGTAAAATATTGGGTCGTGATGAGAGTATAAAGAGAACAAGCAATACATCAATGCATGAGGAAGAAAGACCTACTAAAGTATTACTCCTCAATTCTACTAAATTAGTTGATCCTAGTTTAGTAGATAAGAGCAAGAGTACTCAGGGAAGAATTAATTTAAGAAGTAAGACTGCGATTCTTAGAGAGGAGGAAACAGAAGATAATACTGGTAAATATACTTTCCCGCTACTGTCGAGACTCAACAGTTTTAGGAGTATTTATGAGTGTATGGATGAAAACAGTGTTAAGAGGGCATTTATTCCTAGCAACATTTACGATTTGTTAAAAAAAGATACTTGCCCTCCATCGAAATATTCTCATTTAGAAATTATCTGCACAGAATCTGTGGAGAGAAATAGTAGGTTTAAAAGAAGGAGGAGAAAGAGCCCCTTGTCGGAGACGGATGATGAATCAGATAACAGAAACCCCTCGCCTAAGAGGCGATTAGGAAGACCTCCTAGACGTTCAAGTAAGAGGACGAGGCACGATGAGGCTCCTAATAGTGTTGAGAACTATTCAAATTTCAATGACCCATCATTTCCTCGTACTAATAATGATAGGTCAACCGAAGTGAACAGTCAATCTGAACCCTCATCCATCCATGAGAGAACTGTTACCTCTTCCACCAACCTTACTACTTGTAAAAGGCTCTACGAACCAGAAATCAGCAATGAGACAGTGCCTAAACATTTGAAAGTTGGCGGAAGTGTTAAAGAGACCCTACTTAATGTAGTTAGGGAACGGTTAAATCAAGCCGCAGAGCCTCCTGAAGACGAAGATGACTCTGATGAGGATTTTATGGGTTTTGAACATGAATTACCTTGCGGTTGTTCACTTGAAAGCAATACAATTAATCAAAGTTGTGCTGTGAATTGTTTTATCAGAAGGGCAAATTTTAAACTTTGTTATTTAAACAGGACTATTAAACTCGGTTCAAAACATTTTTCCTCTAGGAGAAATGAAAGGTATCGTACTTTTCGTCCCTCAAGGCAAGAGTCGGGTAAAGTAGAAGACGATGTCAAAGGCAACAAAAGTATGCAACTGCCTGATGAAGCTAGCGCCAGTGTGAAGCCATTTCGAGACCCAGGGGTATGCTTTGTGTCACTTGGAATTATAAGATTCAAGAATGAACAAAGCTTCAATCTGGAAGGTTCTAATTATTCAGGACTAGACTCGTCAAATAATGTTAAGGTAATAATTTGCTCATTTTATGTATTCACTACAACTAAGTTTAAATTCATTTCAATCTTTCAGTTAATGATTTCATTCAAGCCAAAATTTTATCCTTCTTATTAATGTTATTAGCTTTTCAAAATTGAATGTTTCTTTTGGTATATTGCTTCTTTGGAGATTATTGTATTCTTCAAACAAGTCCCAGTTAAAGAAGACAGAAGAAAGAAGATGATCGAATACAAGAAATCTCTTGCTTTAATATTATTGTGTGCAATTTTTGTTTTAAATGGCCTAAGATTGGTTACCTTTAAATCATCGTGTTATTTATTTATTTTTTTGTTATTTAATGTCTAGTCTTGAATATATTTCTTTTTATTTCAAGAAAATTCTTCCTAGTAGTTATATATTAGAAAGTGCCAAACTTGAATATTATGTGGGATTAAAAACAAAAACAAATTGAAAATATTAATAATAAGTTATTATTTCTAATATTATACTTTTGGTCATTGATCAAATTAAAAACATAAGAAAACTGAAGAAAGAAGAGATGAAGAACATCCAGTTGTGTTCTACTAGAAATAAGAATTGAGCTGCATCGCCAGTCATGAAATTATTTATTGACAATTTAAAGTATGGCTCTCATCATGGCTAATAATGGCTTTGTTTCTTTCTGTATGATCTCATATATTCTAATTGAAGAGAATACAAGTTAATGAATTAATGTAATTCACTTAATATTTGGTGCAATAAGAAAAAGTTATTTTATTTTAGTCACTGATCAACTTTAATATGTTATTTAAATTGTTATGTTTTGAAAACTTTAGAAATTTTACTTTGCGGTTATTATAAAAATTGTATTTTTAAAATTTGATGTCTTATGAAAAGTATTAAAGTTACCATATTACTTAGAAAAATCAACAAATATGAAAGTTACCATATAAATTTCAATTTGAAATCGTTCAGCATTACATCAGGTATTTTATTTTGTTTTTCTTATCTTTTTTTTTTTTTTTTCAATATCGCTTATTCGTTACATCCATTTCTTTTGCACTTTCTTCCTCAATTAAGGTTGGGTAAAATGATTACTACTCACTTGTACACTCACGCAAATTACTACCTTGGATTAAATAATACACAATTTTCTTAACTTTATTCTGATTGTTTTTTGTTCTAGTTAATTCTTAATCTTGAAATTCAAACCTCATTATTCTGTAATCAATAATAATAGAAAATTATAATACTGAATTACTCATTTATTTGGGTCATTCTCACCAAAGTGGGCACTTTTTAGGGCGTTTTTATTTTAATTTTAAGGTTAAAAATAAACATTTTTTTCGGTGTAATACTATTCCTTTGGCTATCAGAAGCAAGGAGTCGGCGTGGCAGATCACCAATTCATGTTAAACGTGATATACAGATGACTATAAAAAGTTATGGAATGAATTACCAGACCTTTGGGATTAAAAGGATGTTTGCAGTGTTTGCAAGATAGCATTGATGTCCTCTTTGAATACATTTTGTTTAATAATGCCTCTATAACAAAAGACACATATGTACATTTTACATGGTAAATTGCTTTTTTGAAGAAAAAAAAATTCTCGATATTATTCCGTAGTCTTTCATAATTTTGTTGTCACTTCATTTATATTTTTGATTCTCTTTCTCCAAATAATTGGATCATTTTCTTGTTTTGATAACAAAATCTTTCAAACACTTTCTTGACTTGTACTTTATTTCGGGCATTTTTTTTTTAAGTATCTGAAAAAGTAATAAATTTATAGGATAAATTTGTTCCAATTTTTTTTTTCTTTTTTTAGCAAACGAAACCTTCAATCCCCGTCGCTAACTTCATTCCCCTGCCTTACTTGATTTATAGTAAGACAGGGGAATGAATTTTTATGGTTTTTTAATAACTAGGGATCGGATTTTTATGTATTTAAAAATGCCAAATATTTAATTAAATTTAGATTAATAAAAAAGGCCAATATTCACCAAAAAACAATAGTAAAATTTATTCTGACAACGTTTTGGCTTCTTGAACCATTTTCAAGCCCTCAGAAAACTCATTTTCTCAAGACTGGTAAGTTATAGACTAATAATTCAAACACAGCTGTTTTCCTTAAAGTTTGTTCCATATTTCGTGTTCTCTTTATTATTTGAATATTTTACAGTCCAATACTTGAAAAGTGCTATTGAAAACAACTGCTTTAAATTCTCAAAACACCGTTTTTGAGAGTAAGTTTTGGGTATAAGAGCATGTACGCCAAAGCTGATTTTTGGCATGATAATAAACCTAACTAAGTAGCTTTCATTAAAAGTACTCTTAACCCGTATATTCTTTACCATATTTTTTATGAATTTTTAAACTTCACATTTTTTAATTGTTTGTTAACTTTAGGCTCTAATATCTCTGGTGGGCCAGTTAATAAAAATCTATTTTTTTTACATGTTATGCTTACATGCAATATACTACTGCAAGAAATTTCAATCTGTATATTTCAGTACATTGGTAGCTACGAATTTTTGAAAATAGTCATTTTCGTTCTCATTTAACAATGCGTAAACTTGATCAAACTTCATTAAAATTTTACTGTTTGTCAATTTTTTACTTTTAATACCCCTTATTAATTGTTTTGTTTTTTAATTTTATCTACGTCCAACAGAAAATATTTTTAATCACTTTTTCATTAAAAAAAAAAAAATCTGGTGCGTGCGCGCAACACACAACTTTCACTTACCAACTTACTTAGATTAGAAATTAATGCATTTTGTTAATTGCCACTTCACAAACAGAACAGCTTTAATTATAATGCATTGGTTTGTCGTTAAAGGCGTACGGCGCATGCGTGAGCTCAAGGTGTTTTATGAGTTGACGGAATATTTTTCTTTTTTTCTCCTGTGTATGTTTACTTGATTTTCTTCATATATCATATTTAGCCATTTCTTATTTTTAGGCGTGATGAGAGACAGTTAATTTCTCAATATAAACTAAAAGAAAGGTACTTTATAGAAAAACAAAAAAGGCCCCTTCCCCATTTAAGCCCCCTCAGAACATTTTAATAATGATAAAGCTTACCTGATATTAAATAACAACTAATTTTCATTAAACATAACGAATTTGATAAAAATCGTTAAAGCCGTTTTTGAGATAATCGATCAAAAAGGTAAAAATTGGACAAAATTTATTAAGTAAAGTCCTCCATCCTGTTGATCAATTTTGATGAAATTTTTACAGTCACATCTCGGGTATATAAATACATCAAATACCAAGTTTGATCAAAATCGTTAAAACCGTTTTTGAGTAAATAAAAAAAACACGTGAAAATGAGACAAAATTTATTAAGTGAAGTCCCCCCTCCGGTTGATCAATTTTGATGAAATTTTTACGGTCATATCTCGGGCATATCAATAGATCAAATACTCAGTTTAATCAAAATCGTTAGAGCCGTTTTTGAGAAAATCTAAAAAAACTTAAAAAGTTATTAAATAAAGTACCCCCTCCCTTTGAGCAAATTTGATGAAATTTTTGCTGTCACATCGCGGGCATATACATACTCTAAATACCCAATTTCAGGTTCGCAAGGTTTATAGTTTTTGAGCTAGTCTGTTCACACACAGACACACACACAGACCATTTCGCGGGACTTGGTTATTTTGACTCAGGGGACCCCAAAACGTGTATTTCCGTTGAAAACCGGAAGTCGAAAATTTTCACGATCGCAATACTTCCACTTACTATATATTTCATATATAGGTAAGTGAAAGTAATAATAAAAATTTAATAGAATAGATTTTAATTATAATTAAACCCAATATTTTTTTTTGCATTAGACAGACAAAATTAAAAAAAAAACAATTAATAAGGGTTATTAAAAGTAAAAAATTCACAAACAGTAATATTTGAATAAAGTATGATCAAGTTTACTTAGATCAAGTTTATTGTTAAATAAGCACGAAAATGACTATTTTCAAAAATTCGTAGCTACCAATGTACTCAAATATACAGTTTGAAATTTCTTGCAGTAGGTTTATGTTGCATGTAAGCATAACATGTAAAAAAAATAGATTTTTATTAACTGGCCCACCAGAGATATTAGAGCCTAAAGTTAACAAATAATTAAAAAATGTGAAGTTTAAAAATTCATAAAAAAATATGGTAAAGAATATACGGGTTAAGAGTACTTTTAATGAAAGCTACTTAGTTAGGTTTATTATCATGCCAAAAATCAGCTTTGGCGTACATGCTCTTATACCCAAAACTTACTCTCAAAAACGGTGTTTTGAGAATTTAAAGCAGTTGTTTTCAATAGCACTTTTCAAGTATTGGATTTCAAAATATTCAAATAATAAAGATAACACGAAATAAAGAACAGACTTTAAGGAAAACAATTGTGTTTGAATTATTAGTCTATGATTTACCAGTCTTGAGAAAATGAGTTTTCTGTGAGAGATTAAAAACTCAAAAATGTGAAACAAAAATGGCTGCCATTTTGAAACGGTTGATCCTAAAAAAATTTAAAAAATTGATTTGAACTACTGATTCCATACGTAATTGGTGGTAAAATTATAAATTTTTTCTAAAATGATCGAGCAACCACTTTGGACCACTTTATATGGACCCATAAGTACATTTACATAAATTATTAATTTATAATTTTATAACAATACATAGAAATTTTTACTTTTATAACATATAGCTTTTTTGTATTTTGTACCTACCATGCATCATACTTTGGGATTGGTCTTACGGTGATTTAGAAAATACAGTGAAACGTTGCCAAAATAAATTTTACTATTGTTTTTTGATGAATATTGGCCTTTTTATTCATCTAAATTTATTAATCACCAAACTTGATAAAAATGATAAGAGAATATTTAATTAAACTATTAAAGCATTTATTTTCGTCAAATATGTGGTAAATATGAGATTTTCTTAAAATATTTTCACAAATATTCAAGTAATGAACATTTTTTTTTATGAAAAAATTGTTAGGGTAGGAGATTAGGATAGGGAACTTTAAGGAGTACCTGACATCATATTGGCTCGGGACCTCCATTCTATGTCCTATCCGAAGGACGGCATAGCCAAGGATTTTTTATTCCCATTAAAAACCCTAGGGCCACCGCGCAACCTTTATTATTATGGGTTTCTATGCTAACTATTTCTAACTTCTATTCTATCATTTCGCATACAAAAATCTGGCAGATGGTCTCCCACCATTTGTTCTTGCTCATTACTTCTGCCAGTTTTGGTCTGATCAGATTTCCCTTACTCCCAGGTAGGTATTCCTTCCACCTTCGAAGACCTTTTTAACGTTACCCTCGTTTTCTGTCAGTGGAACATTTTGGGACTCAAGTTGGGTAATGGCTTGTGCGAGAAATACGCAATTGTTAGAAATGAAGGCAAAGCCATTCTTTAAATTATGTTTTCTGAATAAAGACTTAGCTGGAATATGTACATAGTATGATTAAATATGAGGAAATATGTATTTATTTTGATCAAATATGCAATAACATCCAACTATGTGAAATAAAAGTAGGCTCAAACGGCTTAAAAAGTGTCGCTACAAAGGGTACTACAAAAGTTTTTCTATACAGCTTTATTTATTTATATACCTCCACATTCAATACACTTTTCCATATGTCGCATCCAGTCATTAAACCAGCTCTGCCAAGTTTCATCTGGGATTGAGGCACATTCGCTGTCCCAAGCCCTCAGAAGCTCCTCGTCGCTTGAAAAACGTTTTCCTTTCAGCTTTATTTTCACATGTGGGAACAGCGCAAAGTCACAGGGAGCAAGGTCTGGACTGTAAGGAGGGTACTCAAGAAGTTTCAACCCAGTAGTGGCCAAATACTCGGTGCAGGCTCTGGCACGGTGAGCTAGTGCTTTGTCATGGTGTCCATTCTTGACTTTGGTATCAAGTTTTTCATAGACTCCATGACTGTTTTCTATGTCTCCAAAACAACATGCTCTACAATTCTGCTTGATCTGAAAAATACAGTGATAATTTTTTTTTTACAGATCGAGATTATCTGACAGTTACAGGTGTATCCTTATCGTCAAATACCCAAACTTCGTTTTGAGCCTTGGTCGGCACATCATTATAGTATAGCCAAGTTTCGTCACCAGTCACGATGCTGTTCACATATGTAGAATGTTCCTTATCAAATAGTTTCAGCATCTTTCGGCACCAAGTCACACGATGAGTCATTTGCTCTTCATTTAGACTATGGGGCATCCAAAGACAATAAAGGTTTTTTACCTTTAAATGGTCTCTCAGAATTGAATGAATTGCTGGTGCATGAAGGCATAATGTCTCCTTTATCTGTTGATATGTCACTCGACGGTCCTTATCAACCATTTTCCTCACAGCAGAAATGTTTTCCTCTGTTACAAACGTTTGTGGCCTTCCTTCTCTCTCAGCGTCCTCCAGAGTGAAATTGCCCCTTTCGAATTCTCTGTACCATCTGAATATAGTCTTACGATGTGGACAGTCATTATTCAATGCAATCTTCAATTCTTCTAAGCATTGATCTATGCTTAAACCATGCAGAAAATTATATAGCAAAACTGTCCTTGCTTCACTACGTGACCATGATGCCATGATACGCACTTCAATCTGTCACTGCTAATGAACAACTGAGCCCAGAGATGAGATAATGGCGGCTAGTATGTAGGCATGGATAGGTCTAAACACACAGTATCTTGCAGCCTCCTTGGTCTTTCTGTTAAGTTACATTGCAAAATTTTTGTAGTACCCTTGAATGAAAGAAAGCCTGTGGGAAAGCATAAAAAGTTGTTTCTTTTAAGTCTAATCCTTTATCATCAAGGATTTGACTGCTTTTCTGGAATTTTTAAATATCTTGAACAAATTGTTAGAAAAAAAAGTAAAAATTGATCAGGTGTAGGTGCACAGAACTTGTACTTAAAGCAAACTCAGATCTCGGGATATGACAAGGGAATGAATTTCGACCTTTTTCTGATGTTTTTACGGTACATTTATTATATAATTAAAATAATGTCATGTGGGGTCAGATGGTAGATTTTATTAACTACCCTATAAAATCGGATAAACGAGTCAAAAATTAATAATTAATTCCCACAAAAACTAATATTTTTGTAGAAGTAATCTCCTTATACTTATTTTGGGCATTTAAATAACCAGTGTTCCAAAATAAGTCTTACCGTTGAAATCGGATTAAACAGTTAGAGTTAATAATTATTTATATACAAAGTGATAGAAAATCTCTAGTTTGCAATTAATAGTTACCTTGCAATTCTGCACGAAAAATCCATTACAATGGGAAAGTAGTTGTTGAGTGGACTTTTTACTTTCACTAACCTATATATGAAATATATAGTAAGTGGAAGTATTGCGATCGTGTAAAATTTCGACTTCCGGTTTTCAACGGAAATACACGTTTTGGGTTCCCCTGAGTCTTAATGACCAATTCCCGCGAAATGGTCTGTGTGTGTGTGTGAACAGACTAGCTCAAAAACTATAAACCGTGCGATCCTGAAATTGGGTATTTAGTGTAAGTATATGCCCGCGATGTGACAGCATAAATTTCATCAAAATTACTTAAAGGGAGGGGGTAATTTACTTAATAACTTTTTAGGTTTTTTTTCGATTTTCTCAAAAACGGCTCTAACGATTTTGATTAAACTGAGTATTTGATCTATGTATATGCCCGAGATATGACTAAAAATTTCATCAAAATTGATTAACCGGAGGGGGGACTTTACTTAATAAATTTTGTAACATTTTCACCTGTTTTTTTTTATTTACTCAAAAAAGGCTTTAACGATTTTGATCAAACTGGGTATTTGATGTATGCATAAGCCAAAGATGTGATAGCCAACATTTCACCAAAATTGACCAACCGGAGGGGGGACTTTACCTAATAAATTTTGTATCATTTTCACGTGTTTTTTTTATTTACTCAAAAACGGCTTTAAAGATTTTGATCAAACTGGGTATTTGATGTATTTATATGCCATAGATGTGATAGCTAACATTTCATCAAAATTGGTCTAACGAAGGGGACCACAACAACGCATTAATTTCTAATCTAAGTAAGTTGTGTGTTGCGCGCACGCACCAGATTTTTTTATTTGAGACCATGTTCCTGCAGAGCACTAGGCGGCAATTCATTAGACATTTTTGCTCCACAATAGCCTAGGATGCTTGTTATAAATATCCCTTTATTTATCTTAGTGGAGAAGTCTTTATATCCTTCCAGCTGGCGAACCTTTGTTAGTAATGTTATTAGGTATATATGGCACTTTAGTGCAACCTGCCTTTTTGGTTAGTTACAATCGTAACTAATTGATAATGGAATATATTTAATTCTAACATGATATTCCTCAATGCATTAAATTTAATCTTTAAATCGCCTTTTCCATTCTGTAACCACTGAAATTCCCACTTTGGCCCTTCTGCTTCTGTCCAGTCCTCTGAAAAAGTGTGCACCATATCCATACAATCGGTGTCAGTTGGCTTTCCCCTTCATTTTTTTCTCAGTACTGCTATATCTATTTTTAATTTAAATGATTATCTTATATATTCCATGTTGCTACTTGTATTGTCCATTGCCGAAGTCTTAAGTTGTTTCCAGTTTTACACTGCAATATCCTAAGATTTTTTTTCTCTGAAAGCAATACTAGTTTTTCAGACCATCGATCGAGCCCCAACCAGGGTTCTTTGATTTCTGGACAACAATCTTAACTACATCCTGAGGACTATGGCATGGAGTCCCGTCAACCCCCAGAGTTCTTCTTCTATCGGAAATGCTTATAACACTATGGCCTGGTCCCTCTTATTTTTACTTATCTTATAAAGCGTTTCGGAGGGAAAGGGCTATGAAAGGTCAGATTTGGCTCTCCGAGCATATATCTTCTATTAACTAATATTTTTATTAAATTATACTTTCTTTATGGCTGTAATAAAATGATAATCTGGTTGATAAAGACAAGTTCCTCATTATATCAAAGTAGGTCATTTTGTACCTAATTTTTTTTTCTGAACCCTTAAATTTTTTTTTATGACCAAAAATAATGAGGATATGCCTATCATTTTTTAGAATATTAGGTAAAATATAAAAATTCTTGAAGCTTTATGATTGAGCATGTCATGTTGTTCATCATTCTTTTGCTTTTTTTCTTCTAAAATGATGACATTGAGGTTTACTATTATTTTTTTTTTTTTTAAATTATCTAAAATCACTGAGGATAAAACTGTAAAAATGTTAGTTTAGATAATATGAGATTGATAAACAATACTAGATTAATTTTGTCTTATAAAGAAAGGTGGTTTTAGTATTGGCATTATACTGATATATGTTAATACATGATGAGGGTATTAGAAGAAAAAACTTTTTATTATTTATAATAACCATGCAGATGAGAAAAGGGTTAGTCTTGAAAAATTTGTCATTTTTTTTATTCCAACAGTAGTATATTTATTTCGCTACATTATCATTTTTCAACAGCTCTCTGTACGAAATAACTCTATAAATTATAACATTCTGCATACCACTTTTGATCATGATTGGCTGCTGTTGTGAATGAACTTTGATAAGATGATTAGATTCCGAGAATCTATGATTACAATAGAATTCTCGCTTGGCGTATTCATGATTCATGATAACGCAGAAAGAAAACAAGATAATGGAATTGATGTTCCTTAACATTCAACCTTTTTTAATGGAATATGAATATTTTATTTTTTTAGCAATTTATTTTTTAAAATTTTCCTGGTTTCTGCATAGGTACATTAAGCTAATAAAAAGGCATCAATATAAGAATAATATTAATTGGACATGTTAGTTATAAAAATGAACACTTCGCCTACTATACTTCGTCACATTTAATTTAAAGAAATTTACTGATTGAGCTTTCTCAAACGTTCTAAAATATCTAGAAATCTTAAACTAAGGGTCTACAATTCAATCGTGAATAGTGATGTAAAACTATCGATAGTACTATCGAAAAAATTGTTTTTAAAGGATAAAGTGATAGCCTCTGCCTCTAAGCACCCATAGCCTATATAATTCATGGAATGAAAAATATACAAAATGTAAAAGTGTAATTTTATTTATGTTTCTAACAAAACATGCTTATCTACTATATCTCCATATATATATGAGGCTTTGTCCTGACTGACAGAATCAAAGCAGAGCAAAAAATACTTATGATAGAAACTTAAAATTCGGAATTTAGATTTTAAACGCGATGTAGGTAACTGCTAAGAAAGGAATTTCAAAAATGTAACCCCTAAGGGGTTTAAATGGCGAAATTGTCGTTTAACTCAAACGGACACCTATGTTTGCACTTTGAGAAAAAATATCTAATTTGGACTCATTTTAAAGATCTTGATACGACGAGTTTAACTCGAAAGCCCCTACGGGACGTCGAAAACCATGTTTTAAAGCCGAAAAATGAAGCGTTCACGACTAGTAAGCAATTTTTTGTTTCGGCGGTTTTAGTGAACTCTCTCCATTGCGCATCTCCCTCTCTTCTACCGAGCCGGCAGCTTCCCCCTCCAACATTCCACCTACCGGAAGCTCCTATTCTTCTAAATCTCCTTAACATATTATATTAAATCAAAATACAAAGATAATGATCACAGAATTGATTTTAACCCTAGAATTACCGACCTCTCCCAGGTCGCACTGGAATTGCGAATTTTTTTCTCAACATAGAAATTGTTTTATTTCATTTTGTTGTTATACCCTCATTCTAGGATGTTTTTCTGAGGGATACATAAAATATCAAAAATATCCCATTAAAATTGGGCGATAGGGAACAAAAACAAAAAGTTGTGGGCTCGAGGAGCCCCCCCGTTGGTACTTCTAGGGTTAAAGGGTCGCGGGGGGGAATGCTGGTCTACTATATAAAATAACATATTTTCACACAAAAAATATAAGAATGAAAAATTGAATGGTTTTCTCATACATGCCTTCCAACTTGATGGAATAATATATAAACAAAACAACTGATTGCCTGCCAGTCCCTTGACTTGAAAATTACTTGGTTAAAACAAAATCACAGTTTTTTTCTTAAAAAATTCCGAAACATTCGAGGATTGTGTTCCGAATGTTGTCAAGTCAAATCAACTACTTCGACAACTTGGTTCGACAACAATCCTGGTTGCATGGTTCCTTGCAGAGGGTTTGTATCGCTTTCCTCTAAATACAGTTTCTTTGATATTATGATAAGTTTTGGTACTATGACTGGACAGTGGCTTCTGCGGCCGCTCTCTAATTATAGTTATACGACTTAAAATAGTTTTATTAAAAATTAAAGGTACAGTAGGGTTCCGATTAACCGAGTCAATGGGGGCTAAGGTTACCTCGGTTAATCGAAATAATCGGTTAATCGGAACCATATCAATACCAACTGTAAATGTAAGTTATTTTTAAATAAAAACTACATATATGCTTACAAACCTAATAAATATTTAATAATAATAATGCATAATAACAATAACAGAAATTATGAAACTATTTTTTTTAAAAGAAATCTCTTATTGTATTTTGTTTAAATGAACTCATATACATATACATACCCCCCCCCCCCTTCGCAGACTTGGCACCTTGGTTAATCGGAACCCTCCTGTATAATGAAACGCCCATCCTCTATACACATAAATGTTCATCTTATTACCTAATTTAAAAAAAAAAAAAAGTGCAAAAGTAAACATGTATTATAGCTTCTATCGTTCCGAATAAAAAATCAATCTATTCTATCTGATAATTGACGCAATTATAAAGTGCTATTAGGGCACATTAAAAATTAATGAATAATTATTTAAACAATTTTAGGAATCCTTTCTTTTTAGCATTGGAAACAAAATATGGGCTTACCATACGTGAGACAATTAAACACAATATAAATTTTAACATTTATTAATAATGGGCTTTAAAAAAAAATTGGCTATCTTTCAGTGTTTAGGACACATTATGTAAGAAAATATATTATGTGAGTTGAAAAAATCGAACAATTTTATAAACAATGAAAATTAAAATTCAATAAACAGCAGCATGTTAATTATGTAAAGTTGTATTCACATGATGTGAGTAAAATCCGTTTTTAACTTTACATTATCTGTGTTGGGTGAGAAATTATAGAAGTAATCAATAAAACAATGTTAGCTCTTTATTATACAAAATATAATTTTCAACTGAAATATTTTTAATTCTATCTTAACATGTGATATTTTTCCAATGTTCGATTAAGTACATTGTTCTCAACACCCTGAATGTTAAGAAAATCCAACTTCAGTCTCAAATATTTTGATTCAAATAATCTAAACAAATGAAAACAGTCTACCAATATAATTTTCAACTTTTTAACTTAGGAACGTGTTTGCCCAAAAACCAAGTTTGGTAATAAAAAGTAGTATTGTTGATTGATGCCCAGAGAATGAATGATCTACGGTATACTTCTTCAGTTATCCCATGGTTTTCAGGAATCCTTCTTAGAATGAAGCCCATTATATTGGTTTATTATTTCTGTTTTCTGTCTGGTTGGTTGGTTATGTAAAACAACATTCATAACATGAGTTTATTAAGATCTTAGGTGAATATAGTTTACTCTGGGATGTATAGCCATCATATAATTTTTGGCCTAATTCTTCCAGCAATTTGAAAACATGTATTTATTTTTGTCTTATTGTTAGGAATCAAATATAGATTATGGGAGATTATTGGAAAAATTAATATATTTAAATGTACTGTAAGCTTTAATACTATTTTTTTTTTTTCCTGAAGGTACCAGACAACAAAAGGAAGAGGCGAATTGCCCGATTAGGAACCAAACCTTCCTCTTTGACTGAAACAGGTGAGAAACTTCATCATTCTTATTACTTCTAAACTTAAAAAAAAAAAAAAAAAAAAAATGTTTGGTTTCTTTCTTCAAATACATAATAGCAATAAAAAATAGCAAGTTGAAGGGGAGCACTGAGTTTAACGTTTGAGGTGTAATATCAAAACCAGAAAAAAAATTTCTAAATTGAAGTGAGTTTCTAATTGTACAAGTGAAAATTTTATTTTTAGTACGATTGGAAACAAATCAGCAAAATAAATCTTATCAGTAATAAAATATTAGAGTTGACTACTTGTTCACCAACCCATTAAAACAGATTTAACGCAAATTATAATAAATACATTCCAAGTGAACGCCTGCATTGTACACTTACTCACTATGAAGAAACCGCCTCCATGATTATTTTTAGCCACTTAACCCATTTTGGGCTAAATAAGACCTAACCACTTATTCATTGGGATGACAGAAATATAGAATTTCAGTCTTAAAATTTATTTATTAAACTTACCTTAATCGCCTTAATGAAGAACTATAAGGAAACTTTTTTTTTTGTAAGGTTCGGGAAAGAATGGAAATTTGATTTTTGACCGTTAATATTATATTATTTGAGTCCTGGACGCTTACACGCAATAATGAAAGGCTACTAAGCACATGGGAGAGGAAAATCCTCAGAAGAATTTTTGGCCCTACAAAAGAAGGGGATCGCTGGAGGACGAGAACAAATGCGGAGTTAAGAGATTTGTATGGAACTCCAGATCTTGTTTCCACCATCAAGAGTGCCAGGATAAGATGGTTGGAGGGACATCCTGGTGGTAAACGGAGTAGAGGTAGACCAAGACTGCGTTGGCTGCAGGATCTGGAGGAAGACCTTTGGTCATTGGGTGTTTCGAGATGGAGAAGGGCTGCTGTTGCAGACAGGTTGGAGTGGAAGAGGATTGCTGAGGAGGCCAGGGTCCTGCAAGGACCATAGCGCCGTTAGATTAGATTAGAATATTATTGAGTTATAATATCTTCATCTGAAATTTGTTTATGGGTGAATTTAAAAAAATTACTGACTTTTTGTTTTATAGATGCGATTATAAGAATTGTATGTGTGACGTACTAGTTAAACTCTTATGCATTATGTTCCTCCGGAGGAACTCCTCTTTTTTTCATAACAGTGCTTTCTCTTGACACCTAATATCGTACTCTGTTAGTACAGCATTCATTTTTTTATCTAGATGCAGAGATTCATGTCGAAAATTGTAGGTTTGCCTCAGACTCTTCTATTTGGATTCTTCCTCTTTTTCTTGCCTCATTTATTATAGTTCTAAATAGACATAATGCTTAAAGTAAATTTATAGTGTTTATTATATGCTTTAAATAATATATAAATGAGTCCATTCATTGTTTGTAATACATCATTGTGAGTGATTTACTGCTAATTGAAGAGCTTAGTGGACGAACATGTTATTTAACAATTAAGTGAAGTCAGGAAAGTTAACATTAAAAGTTTTAGTTAACTATTAGTTTCTGCTACCAACATTTTTTATTTTATTTTTTTAATGTAATTCACGATTAATTTATAAATCTTGTATCTAAGGGATTAACAAAGATTTTTTTTAAATTGAAGACTTACAACTCCTTACAATTAATCTCAGGCGAACTAAAAAATTTGCTACTATTTTTCTTCTCTAAATAGTTTATATGTGTATATAATTTTTTTTATGTGACTTGTTCGACTGATTTTGTTTTGCTTTCAAATATATTTCATTATATTCTGTTCACCTTGATGTTTTTTAATTTTCAGATAAGAATAACGAAGAGGATTCAGACTCATCTAGTTGATAATTTATATTTTATATTGTATATAGTACTGTAATGAATTAACCTGATGTAAATGTTTGTAATGATAATGTATTCATGTAGTTTTTAATAATCCACTTTTTGCGGATATTTTGTTTTAGTCATTTGTAGTTTCCTTTTTGTGTTTTTCTCACAAAGATGTATAGTTTGAAACATTTGATCTCTTGAAACATTTTTAAAACATCATTTGTAAATTCCATTTATATAATTTTTTTTAATACCATCATTCACTTCATTTATGTTAATAATGTATTTCTTAGAAACTTGTAAATGTTGTAATATATTTTCTTATCAAACTCGATGCAATTTAGGTTACAATTATGAAGTCATTTAGAAAATGTTAACCACAAATCCTTAGCCAAATTATTATTATTTTCAAAGATGAATTTGTCATTTTTTTGTTTTACTTTAAAAACATACAAACATTCTATCTATCTACTCATATCAATTTAAGGTGTTTAACCTTCTATTTAAACTATAAAATTGATGCTTGAAGTTTCTAGTGTTTGTTGCACTCCATTCCTTACCAACATATCAATTCTATTCGGAGCTACAAATGCCTTCTGATAATTCTGAAAAAATGGAACTGAATATCTGCATCAACTTTAGAAATCTGCTTTAAGCATTCACTCAGTTAATCAATTTCCTTTATACTTTAAGCATCAATTTTACTTAATTTACAATGAAATGTTTATGTATTATTATTTTTTGTGTTCTAAAAACAAAGTTTTTATATTATTTCTGAAAGATGAAATTTATGTTCTTTTTTTTTTTGTTATTGTTATTGTTATGTATATATTTATAACCTAATGTAACCGACAAGGGATACATTAGCCCAAAGTCTAATATATTCTTATTCTTTTATCCCAGCTGTGATTGTTAGTTTTATAGTTTAGATATTTCTCCAAATTATATATTTTCGTTTGCAATAATTTTCGTTTACATATCTGCAAAAGAGAAAGAAATATAGTATGAACTATGTTTGTACATAGTATAAATATATTTATGTATAAAGGTATGACTCTTTTAGTAGCTTTGTAAATATTATTTTAAAGAACTAATAGAAAATTTAGTAAAAATATTTTGTCAGATTATTTCCTTTTACTTTTCTTCTATTAAAAATTTTTGGATGAGAGTTATCTCAAGTTATGGGAGTGAGGGGAGAAATTAAAAAGTACTATCAATTACAAAATATATTTTGGAAAATTTGTCTACATACAAAATTTAAATAAAATTCTTGGTTGAGGAAAAAAAATAACCATATATAAGTAAATCCTGAATTCTAAAAGACATAAATATTGGTGATGTAAAACTATCAATAGTATTAAACTATCGAAACTATAGTACTATCGAAAACTTTGTTTTTTAAAAGGGAAAAGTGGTAATAGCATCTACCTCTAAGCACCTAAGAAAAAAAAAAAAAAAAAACCTGTACCACTACAACCCATAAAGGGTCATGGGTTCAGTCTATGTAAGGAAGAGCACTGTTTCTTGGTCAGCGGTCGTGCAAGGAGGTGATTTGCCCCAGGAGGGTCTCTCGGCCCACGAGACGAACTGTGGCGAATAATAAAGATATCATAAGCCATGTCAGATTCGAACTCGGGACCTTAAGCACAGCAGTCCACTGCCTTACCAGTGGGCTACCCCGCTCCCTCTAAGCACCTAAGTACTATATAATTAATTTAATGTAAAATAAAATGCTAGAGTAATTTTATTTTGGTTTCTTACAAAAAGTGCGTAACTAGAGATTAGGATAGCGTAAGTAGATCTAGAGGATAGTCCACACACTCGAGGATAGTCCACACACTCGAGGATAGTCCACACACTCGAGGATCGCGCGATGAATGATGTCACGTCCTGTACCTAACAAAACAACTTCATCGACAAATGAGGATTCCGGGCGCGTGGTTACTTAACGAGGGTGTTATTACCTTCCTCTAAATCTATTTTCCTTGACCTAAGATCCATTTTTGATAGTTTTTATTTTTTTATCAAACTTTAAAGAAAAAAGTATAATAAAAAATGGCATTATTGCTCCTACTGTTCCAAATAAAAACTTTACTATTCTACCCCCCTTCCCCGATCATTACCATTTACTATCGATAGTTTTATGTCACTATTAAATATTTTTTAATCTACTAATTAGTATCCTTAGTATATCTCAAATAGACTCCTATTTTTCATTCATTAAATTATTTGTTTTAAAAAGATCATCAGGAAGAAAACATATAATGATCTACATGATTTACAATATATTTCTTAACACACCAAGTATGTTCGACTCAAACACAAGATATATAAGTATTGTATGTATTTATTTTCTTGTAATTAAGAATATATCATACTATATCAATCAAATATAATTAATACATAGTTATATTCTCTGATCAGTAATATCTCTATTTAGCATATTAATCAATTAAAATATTTTAAGACAGCGTCAGGAACTTTTATTACTAAATGTTAACGGACTTTAGGCATAATTTTTCATCTTGGAAACATTTTTATAAGGAATGGATACTTATTCTATTACCTATGCTTACCAATGCCTTTAACAGAAGCCTTTAAGGATATTTTGATTATGTTGGTCATTGTGAAAGGATGGGCCAGTCAATGTCTGGAGGGAATTTTGACTTCAATTTGATGATTTAGGGGTTGAAAAGAATTTCTAAATACTATCATTCATGCTCTACGATGCGCAATCACTTATTGCCCTAATTTAATCGCAAACAAGGCATTGGGGTCTTTTTTACTTTACCCACACCAGTTACTTTTTGATATCGTTTGTGATTTATCATGCCGTTACTTAATAACATGTCTATTTTAAAACAAAAAAAAATATATATGAAGGAGGTTAACTACCTATTACCTCCTAGATTTTAAGAAACAAAGTTGTTTTTGTTAATAATGAATCTGATACGACTGAGTCGTGTTATTAAATCAAAAGAAGTGGCATTTTATAGATTTCAAAGGTCGAAATATTAAATCAATAAAAGCGCTAAAAGAACACAATTGAATGTGAAACCAGAAGATTCCTTCCAGACTCTTTCCTATCTGAGTTTGTTTACAAAAGAAGACACAAAAATGAGGATATATTTGATTGTATTTTAAAATAAATAAAAGCATTTTGGACCCCTAAGTGAATAAATTAACGAATTTTATATTAAACTATCATTTTTGTTTACATTTCAATCTTGTTACTTTAATCATCTGTTCTTCATTAAATAGTAGTATGTTATGGGGGTTAATTTAATATTAAGATTAATCACTCTTTTAGAATTAAGTAACTGGAGTGGGTAGAGTAAAAAAGACGCAGGCATTGCCTAATAGTCTTTCATGTTCTTAAACAAATTTCATAATTTTGCTTGGACATGGCGAATCATTGATTACAGATAGTGTCCCCATAATTATGTGGATTTTTCAATACATTCCTTAACATGAGAACAATTGGTTCGGGGATTTTCTATCCCCGTTTCTAATCATAAACTTCGAGTTGAGTTTAAAATATGTATATTAAATCAAAAGAAGTGGCATTTTATAGATTTCAAAGGTCGAAATATTAAATCAATAAAAGCGCTAAAAGAAGGAACACAATTGAATGTGAAACCAGAAGATTCCTTCCAGACTCTGTTCCTGTCTCTAGCTTGCCTTTGTATTTTCAAATTTTTTCGGCTTATCCTCGTTTTCAATGGTTTTACAAACCACATGATATGTGATTGCAATCACAGGTTAGGAAATAAAAAAACAAGGGATTCGTTATCATACCAGGAAGTATGTGGAGGTGAGTCAGTTGTAGAACCATCAATCCTCTGCAATATTGTTCTGTAGTCTGCCAGCTGTGTTACAGTAAAAAATTGAAAATACTCCTCCATGGTTTCAACTAGCAGATGATTCCAAGCTTATTCCATTGTAGTGGCATATTTACTATTTATGTAAATTATAATGAAAACACTCAAACGTGCTTAAGAATAAGTCTGAATAGAGGAAATTAGATAGGAGTTGAATAAATAATTCTGTGGGTGATTTTCTCTGAACATAAAATACAGCGAGTTTTTAAATAATGAAAAAACAAAAAAAGATGCTTGAGTATTAAGTTGAAATAAAATTATCTATGATTGAATGATTTTAAGCAGATGATTTTCACAGAACTGAAAATTAAAGAAGCATAAGACAAAATTTGTAAAAGTATTATTTTTAAAAATTTTGAATGGGGTTTTTAGTTGTGTTTATAAACATACTAGCTGGGGTGCCTGGCTTCGCTCCGGTAGTTATGTGGCAGTTTTAATAACATAAAAACTTTAAAATTAAAATTTTGATAGTTTATATTTTACTGGAAGACTTTCTAAATTTTGTTTTGGTCTTAATTATTCCAATTTTATACAACAGTGAAAAATCCCATCTTCCGTTATGATGTTTATACTTTTTTCAATATATTAAAACTTCACAACGTTTCGAGGCCCAACACCTCATCTTCAGGTGTACATATACATATATAATGTATCCATGAAACATGGAGTAACAGTGAGGTGGCCTGGGAAAGAAGTGTAATCTGACATAATTATTTATTTACTGACGAGATTTTAAAGAATTGATGTATTGTATGGTTATAAATGCCTCGAAAAGTTTTGAAGTTTTAATGTATTGAAAAAAATATACATATCATAACGGAAGATGGGATTTTTCACTGTTGTATAAAATTGGAATAATAAAGACCAAAATTTAAAATTAAAGGAAATATAAAACAAAATTAGCACCTTCTTGAAACTTTGTTTTTAACTTGGTATTAATATTTGTATTAAGATTCGAGCTCTGCAGAGTCTGCCGAAATAAGTAACCATTCATTTGCAGAAAAATTAATTTTGCTGCAAATGAAGGCCCAATTTCTTTACTATATTTCTTTTTATCCTGAACTATGAGGGTGATAAAATATTATTGAAAAAATTTTGAAATTGGAGTTAGTCATTTTGTCAACTGGGTATATATATATAGGGCTACTCGACGACATAACTTTCTTGATCGTACGTGGAGTCGTTTTTGAGCCTTATCAGCAGTGTACATTGTACACTTTGCTTTATAATATATATTGATTACTTCTTGGACTAAGCATCTTATTATACTCTTATTAGGTATTAAATTGTTTGGCCCCAAATTTATTACATGTTAGGAAATTGATGAATGCTTTAGCAAACCTATTCTAGTCACATTATATTAGAGCCACTACAGTAATACAATAAAATATTAGGGACAATTAGATCTTAGGTTTTTTTTTTTGTTTTTTTTTCAAATCCCTTAAATACATTATTGACTATGTAGTAATGATAACAATGTTTTATAGAGCTTTTTACTGTAACGATGTTAAATTAAAGGCTATTTTATGGTTCTGATAACGTTTTTTTGTTACATGTTTCTTAATGTTATTACCATGGAGTGATGGAGCTGACCCATTTTTTGAGAGCTTAGGAATTGATATATTAAGTAATATGGCTAACAAATATTCTACAAGTTATGGGAGTGAGGGGAGAAATTAAAAAGTAAAAACAACACTATCAATTACAAAATATATTTCTGAAAATCTGTCAACATACTAAATTTAAATAAATTTCTTGGTTGAGGAAAAAACAAAACAAAAAATAACCCTATATGAGTAAATCGTGAATATCATAAGACATAAATATTTTTACCATCATCATATGGATACTATATAAATACAACAAATAAAGGTTTAAGCAGTAACTAATCAGCCTGTTTTAATTTAACTTATCAATTAATAATCTACTAATTATTCATATTTTTACGTCATATTTGTTAACTTTAATTGAATTAAAACCTAAGAAAATCACACAAAACTTCCACAAAGGGATTTACAAGAGATAATCAGTTTTCTTAAAATGTTAGCAGACAAATTTACAATTTTTACCAAATCCTCACACTATCTTTACAGGCCCATGGAACCAACTTAAATTTAACTACATACTATACAGTATCATGGCATTTTTATTAAACTGAGTTGTTTGATAATTATAATTACATAGTTCAGATTAGTAAGAGAAGATATTTATCAAATGATATAATGATCAATTATCATTTAAAATGTTATGGTTGAAAATCTGAATAAATCAATAATCTGAATGGTGGTGGCGATGAAAATCTAATAAGTCAACACCACACTGAAATATTCTCCCTGAAACTGATATACTAATTTCAAAAACTTTTGTTAATTCTTGACCTTATCATTTTATAAATTTTCTGTTCACATCATGGTATACAACATGCTGGAATTTGACATATGGAAAATAAATGACATTTTTATCATCAAAATAACAATGGACTGAAGTTAGTTAATTAAAATTACCTTATTTTAATTAGTAAAGAGAGTAGTTACATAACGAAGGTGAAATAAATTTTAAATTGCAGACGTAATGAGTAAAGCTAAAAGTGATTTTTACTGTTAAAAATTACATTGAAGGTTTTTTTTTTTCTAGCAGGGAGATAAAAAAAATAAATGAAAATTCTGCCATATTGCAATGACATGAACAATTAGCATAGGTTCAAAGTTTCATTATCACATAAAGATGAAAATACATTTTATATCAAAACTACTGTTGGAACATTTCTTTGTATAAATAAGTAGCTTTATGCACATGTGAATTTATTTAGAGTAATTTCATTAATTAATAACAATCTTAATAGACATAGATAAGAGTCGAAAACCCCTCAACAAAGAACCAATAATATTAAATTATTAAAAGTTTTAAGATAATTCGTATAGAAAAATATATTAGAAGTAAAACCTTACAATATAGATAAACTGCTTTCATATCATTAAGTTACTAAGAGAAAACACAAGTACATAGCTGGTTAAAGTGAACTATGGTGAATAAAGCAGTAAAACATATCCTTGCCTTATTCACATAATTAAATATATTTAAAAAAAATATTCAAACAGAAAGATACATTAATAATATTATTTTAAATAAACAACAATAAACAAAAATTGTGAATAAGCTAGAATCAGTTTTTTTAGCAGAGGGCAATAACAACTTTGCATATTGATCATTATGAGGAAACAAAATTAAAAACTCCATTAAAATGCATTTGTAAAGACTATCAAGCAAAAAAAAAAAAAAAAAGATATAAAGAACATCATAAGGTTTTTAAATCATGTATTATCAACGGAAAATAAATAACTAAACGTGTTCCTCCAAATAGATAGTTTTCCTTAGACTGCAATAAATAGGTGAAACAGAATAAAAGAAACGCGTAGGGGTAAGAACTAGATTGACAAAAAATCTACTTATCACATGCTAGCTATTGGTTTCTTGAGACCTGATCGTCGCCAGGAGGGCTGTAGTCCAATATGCGCCTCCTACGGATCCTCTTGTAAACCTGCTGCTTATGATACATCTTTATGATTCCTCGGACAATAATAAATGTGAGACCACCCTAAAAGAAAAAAAATAAACAAAATTTTAAAAAAATTGGTGGAATGCACTTCCTTAGGTTGGAAATAGACATATTTATTTTAAAAAGACACAAGTGCCATATTGAATATTAACCCTTTAACTGCTAATAACATCCCACGGATGTTAGACCATACATGTTAGACGTACGGAGCCGTACTAGGAAGGGGGGCCGGGATTGGATCCTGTAACTTAACTTATACACCTATTTTACCACTCTCGTATACCAGCTCACTTATTAAATGAATAATTGAGTTAAATTACTGTTATTTTATAAGCTTTCATTGATATTATTGCTAAACTAGACATATTACACACTTATATGTATTATATATAGACACGTAAATAAGTTTCGGTTTTGGCCCGAAACTAGGTCTATGGCCGAAATTCGGTTTCGGTTTCGGTTTCGGCTAAAATTGTGTTTTCGGTCAGACACTAGTTTGTAGTAAACACAAAAATAGAAAATTAACGATGTATTGCTGTGATATGTGTGAAGTACCTTTGTGTTTATTACTGTGCTTCAAAACGTATGACATACAAGAACATTAAAAAAAATAATAATAATAAAATAAAAAAAAATTTAACTCTACAAATGCCGGTCTAAAGTCCGGATATATGGAATTTTTTTTTTTAGAATATCTGGAGGATGGAATTTTTTTTTTTTTTTTTAAATGAGAAATGATGAATTTGCGATGAAAAACAAGCAAAAAGAACTCAGCACTGGGCGTTTGCTAGTTTGTAGCACCCATTTAAGGTCGAGCCTTGGACTCATCCGCAGCGAACAGGTAACGGGGAATACTTAAAACACATTTTCTACAATGATTTTTATTTTTTATTTTTATTATGTACAAGGAAATAACGTCAGTACTCATAAATTCTATCAGCGATATAGCAAACAGGCTGAATTTTATGTACACTTTTTTTAGGGGGTCTTAAAAATAAATCTGACCAGGGCCCAGATGTAGGCCACTAAAAAGTTGAGTTTTTGAATTTTTTCGACAATATAATGCGAATGGGAATCTATAGAAGTGGTTTTACATGATTTAAAAATTAATTATTTTTCTTAAAACGTACGCAATATTAAATTTTGTAAAGGTTTAATTTCATTATTATAATCTTTTCTATATATTATTATAATCTATAATGGATTAAGTGTATTTTTACAGGTGTAATACACTTATACCCTAAAAATCATCGTAAATTAACTACATATTTTATTCTAATTCTGAGAACAAGAAAAAAAAAAAAAAAAAAATACTCTTTGATCTCTTTAGATTTAGATAATCATCGGAATCCTAAGGGATTCCAAGGATGAGTTTTGAGAGAGGAAAAGCACTATAAATTGTACATGCTCATACTTTGAATAGGCAAATTCATTAACAACATTTAAAAGGAAAATTTTATGTTATTTCATACATATGTTGAATTTCATAAAAAAATAAATAGGCAAGGGGTATAATCAGAGCTCTCATTGTGTTGGGAGGATGAAAATTGATGTTTTATATAATGAAATATGATCACAAGTTAAACAAAAAGATCATAATTAAACTTACCAAAAGGGTTCTTTGAACAGCTGAACGAACAGTATTTTTGTATAATATATCACCGGTAATAGTAGCTATTGTGGGAAGAAGAAGAGCACCTGTGAAGACTCTTGTGCATGACATTTCTTCTGTAACAATTGCTTCACTATTTGTTCCACTTTCGTTCGTTCTACACAGAAATACTACACTTTAGAAAATTGCTTCAAATTTAATTTATAAATCTTACAGCTAGCTATATGCTATACTAACACTGGGGCAGGTAAAAAGTGCCTAAGGACTGGAAGACGAGGTCCAGCCTTCCTTAGAAATTCCAGAAGACTATCTTCCCATTGGACCATCTTGAACGTTATCAGGAAGACAGGAATACATGGGAGGCCAGTCAGCAGCACAGCCGGTTCAAACCTCTCCATCACCTCAACAGCATGGGCCTGCCCAACAACCTAATACATTACATAGTTGAACATGTCATGACATCAATTAATAACTACTTAATAGTATTCAAATGAATCTTACTTGCATAACAGTTATTGCTCCATAGGTTACAGCTGTCCAATAAAGAGAGCCGACCATAATGCCGGCCGCGAAGAAAGGGCATGATTTGTAAACAAAGGCATCCACTTTGTCCAGGAACATTACGAGTTTGTCTGTATCTCAACATCAATACATCATTGGAATTGAGTAAAGGAACATAAAAGGATTTAGAAAAAATTGAATATACTTACGAGAACTAGGAAAGAAAATAATGTACTCTGTTTTGCATTGAGGACACGCTACTTTAACATCTCGACCACTTTTCTGTTTCTCGTCAACCCACTGCTGTAAGCAGCCTTGATGGACCTACAATCAAAAGATAAAAATAGACCTTGTTGTAAATGGTACTTAAAAATATTTTTGTACGTTCAGTACAAAGCCTTAACTCTCTTCTCTAAAGCCGGCTACATTTCATAAACACAACATTTTTATCTGAGACTGGATAAAATGTTGTGTTTGTGATTATTATGTTATATGTTATATAAAAAATGATCCAATGAAGCATTTTTGTGTGAATAACATGAGCAACCCAATGGCGGTGTTACATCATAAATGTACTAGTATCCAACCAATGACCAGAAGTGCTAAGTTACTCAAGCTCTTAGGAGTGAGACCGGCCTTATATGTATATTTTATTTAAGCAGTTCACAGGAATGATGTCCTAATTTTTTTTTTTTAAATGAAAATATAACTAAAAATAGAACAGTATGAAATTATAAATTATATGAAGGATAATAACATAGAAATAATTCATAACTGCATAGATCGAAATATTGGCTATTGATTGTCTAGGAGATGGATAAATTAATGGTGTTTAAATGAGGGGAAGGAAGAAGTGCTGCGAATAGAGTTTGGTAAGAAATTCCAAAGTCAGGTAAAGGATCGCTCAAAGGAGGCTCTACGGGTGGGAACATACAGATCTTTCTTATGAGATCTTTTGTTTAATAGCTGGATGGACGAACGAGGTGTAAGGAGGTGAGTTTTTTTGTTCTAAAAGATTGGAATAGGAAGGAACCAGGGAGATATTGTAGTCGGGATTCAGGAAAAAGGAAACCTTGCTTAGCATATGACTGGGAAACGTGGGAGTGTCTGGTTAGTAATAATAATAATAATAAAGGCTTAACGACCCCAAAGGTTTGATACCGAAACCAAAACTCGCTCCCTATGCGAGTCACCTATATACCCCTATACACCTCCATCCACTGACCGCTGTCCAGACCCAACTTCGCCAGATTTGCCTTCACGCAATCCTCCCACCTCTGTCTCGACCTGCCCATTGGACGTTTCCCGGTCGGCACAGTACTTACTAATCATTTCGGAAATCGTTCACCACCGAGTTTTGCAATTTTGCATACCCATTTAATTCGCCGCGCTGCGATCACCTCAATTATATTTACCGGAAACAGTTCACTTAGCTCCGTAAACGTCTAAATTCTCTGGTTGATTCGTCCCTCTTTGGTCCGAATATTTTATGCAATATCTTATTTTCAAAAAACCCCAGCTTTTAATCATCACTCAATGTTAGCGGTCACGTTTCACATCCTTAGGAAGAATAATTGCTTAGTAAATCTACATATAGAAACATTTTTGTGAGATAATTCTTCCGTTTAGTGGGACCCACCGGTGGGTCACTCCCGCCCTAATTGAAAATTTGGTGCTTTGCCTCTAGAGCAAGAATTAGATGTCCCAACAGCCTGTCGCTCCGTACGGAACTTGTTTAAAAATAAATATAACTAATTAAACAAATCATAGAACTGCTGTTGCTATATTACTTAAGGGTGTGCCGCCGTTTAGTGTTATCCCCATCTCAACTGAAAAGTTACTGTTTGAGGATTGATTTATCTCTGAAGAGCAAGCATATCGATCTGGAGTCAAAAGCTGTGATCAAATAGAGGTGATCAAACCCTTTTTTTACCGGAAGAGGATGTGATGGGAATTCACTTATTTTACAGTCACACAATCGCCCAAAACAGGCCACGCCCAAAAGTAGCATAGCAATAGCTTTACCTAAAATATGATATAACAAATAATATCCTTCATTTTTCTTAAATTATGCGAAATGAAATAATAAATTAAACACAACAAATAATTAATTTCCTGAAACCTGACTACAGTCACCAAGCTATCCAGCTTCCTATTAAATAATGTAGTTGGCATATACATACATTAAAATAGATGCTATCCTCTATTTTTATCATGATTTTGATTGTGTGGTTAAGACTTATAACTAAGGCTCAGTGGATATGAGCTGCAAAGTAATCACATTGCACTGTTAAGAGATGAACCCAAATTGATACAAGACAAAATAATTTGATATCTAATTAGTTTGCTATTAATTAAAGAGAAACAGATGGCTTCAAGGTCAGGAAACTACACAGTAAATGAAAGTCCAACATATTTTTAATTATAAAGAACTCTGCAATTAATATTTGGAAATATGCGAGATAACACATTACAAATCCGGATGTAGCGAAGCTCACACTACAACATAGATCATTTTTAAATTATCTAGATCAAGCAAATTAAAGATACATAAACAAATTTAAGGACATGAAGTGGATGACATAAATCTGGCTTAGTAAATAAAACCTTCTATTGTCTATGCATACCGTTGTTCACTCACCATACTTGTAATAAAAGTAAATATAAAAATATGAATATCATTGGGTAACGCTATTATATATCATTGTTTAACGAAAAGTTGAAGTTAATGTCCTTTATTAGATGACAGCATTCGACTCCTGCTTCCTATGCATACTCTTCCGATATAAATGAACTCCCAAAAGGGTTCTCTATTACTTGATATTGGGCCACATGAAATGGCACCAAATGAGCCATGCCCAGAAGTAACATAGCAGTAATAGTACTTAATAATTTAAATGTCAACAGTCTCATATAACAAAAACTTAAAAAAGAGATAAAAATTGACACCGATTTTAGAGGGATAACTCTTAAATCTACCACTATACAGCTAAAAACAGATATATGCTTCAGAGATTCAGATAACTATAACATACAAAATCCAATTGATGTTATGGCACATTTACTATATTAAGATAGCATATCTCTTATCAATAGCCCAAAAACACTACATGGAGAAAAAAAATAACATATAACTAACAAATGAAGTTGAATCATACATTTGTTTTCAAATAATTGCATATTTAAGTTTAAAGAATAAATAACCAGCATATAGCTTAACTAGAAATATTATTGATAACAAATACAAAACTTATCAGTTTGATAACTATACTTCATTAGACATTATTACAAGACACATAGTAAATATATTATTAACTAAATCATGTCAAAACATTACATATAAAGGACTTGTGCCATTAGGTTATAAGTTTGACAGCCAACTTACCCACTTTGTAGTTCCTTTACAATTGCATGGTTGGATCCATTGTGCAGCAGAATCATCATCTTCTGTTGCAAAGCATATCCAACACTGTTTCACATTATTGCCATTGCTAATAAAAAATTTGGTCAGTAAATAAATTCTTACCCTTCACAAAACTGTTAATAAATGCAACTAAGAGAAATCAAAAAGCTTACTCCAAGTTCCCTGATGCTTGTTGAGAATCATCAGTCATGATGAAAACAATTGAATTGAACAAATGAGTTTTGATACAACTAGTTAGAAAAAAAACTGATCCTAATGTAACTGTAACGAACTTATTGCTTAAATAAGTAATTTCAAAGTGTACCGGATTAATGTTACACAATAATTAAACCATCATACATCATATAACGATATTTATTACCATATAATATCATATACATAATAATTATTCTTAAAATTATTACATATATATTAACAATAATTCATGCGTAATAGAAAAAAATAGCTCAACAATCCAAAATAACGTAATTTAAGTGAAGTCTAGCTTTCCATACTGACGTAAGAAGGTTACTCGTTTGTTTATTATTGCATTGTCATATGAATAAATCCATTTTGATATTTTAGAAAATGAATGATGAACGGAAAAAAAAAAACTGAATAAACTTCACACAATTGATTTTTTTTTTACTTTTGATAATTTCATGCATTAGCGATGTTTTAATATAATACATAGATGTAGGTAAAGTTGCATCACATCGTAGTTTTTCAAGGTTAACCATCAAACCCTTAATCTTTTTTTACTTTTTTTCTTAAAGAACCTCCTGCAGTCGTGCCCAGGTGGTTGAAGGGCGCAATTCTCTCATTAAAATTTTTGCGGGGCCACATTTTTAACGGTTGTAATTTTTTGTGGGGGGGGGACTTTTTTTGTCTAGGTAATAATTTCAGGGACATTTTCGGATCAGGCAACAGGAGAAAAACGTGAAATATATCACGGCAAGAGTTGCTGTAATTAAAATATTCAATATATTTCTCTTTCAATATATTCTATACTTACCAAAGTTTTCTTTTATTCAATTTTAAAAGGAGAGCTAAGAAAGATATAAGAGAGCAAAAGTGGGAGGTATTTCTGCCATTGACTTTGGGGGAAAAAAACATGTGACACAGAGTTTCTTATTTCTTAAAATTAGCTGATGTGGTTTCTTAATTTTTGCAATTTTCCTTTCTGGAACCACCTTAGTAAAAAAAATAATTTTTTGATTAAGCCTACAGCGTATGGCTTAACCCCTTTGATAGACCTGGTTGCTTGCCTGGAGGCGGAAGAGAATGCCATTTTCTTGGTCATTGCAATATATCTATCCCTTAACATGTTAAGGATTTCGCCCCCCTCCGCTATTACTCTTCTGGTATCTTTCCAGATATGTTTTCCTTTTTTTCACAGCAATCCTCACCTAATAAGATGTTCATTAAGTTCCTGACAGACCACCTCTTAGTCAGTACTCTATTTCAACAGCTACGTGGGCATAGTCTAAAAATTTTCATCTCCCTTGGGAGACTGGAGCTGCTTAAGGAATTTTTCTCCTTGCTAGTTATTGGAACTCCTTATAGTCCGGGAGCTGAGGGCCAAAAAAGTGCCTGATCTGAAAAAAAATTTTGATCATATAGTCTGAAAGTACTCATTTCACAGACAACAAATGT
Organism: Aelia acuminata; assembly: GCA_911387785.2. Classification (NCBI taxonomy): domain Eukaryota; kingdom Metazoa; phylum Arthropoda; class Insecta; order Hemiptera; family Pentatomidae; genus Aelia; species Aelia acuminata. Next base: position 24,002,621 of record OU426983.1, read on the forward strand.
GAACGTCTGCCACCTCATATCGGTTGCCATCAAATTTTATAAGCGAAATTTGACATTTTCGAACTTTTTTCAATTTTTGGCTAATAACTCGAAAACAATTTATCGCAGAAGAAATTGTATTCTTTCTAAAATAAAAGGTCATTAAATTTGGCGTCGAATGGGGTCCTCAAAGCTAAAATCGGGTAAGTCTTTTCGCCAAAATCTAGCGATTTTAGCCACTTTAGCGGAAAAATGAATTACGCTTATGTTCCCAAGCCTGCAATTAAAAGAGGGTCACTCCAAATAAAAAAGGTTACCTATAATAGTTGTAGAATATTGAGTAAAACGATCTCAATAATTTTAGCTTTAGCCCACTCCTGTGGAGACAAAGTAATTAAAACTTGAACGTATTTAACGCCTTGTGGTCTAAAATCCGTGAAATTTTTTGGTATTTTTTCAGTTTCTCGCATACGATTCGGCAAATACAGATCACAAAGTATTGCTTTCTTCTTACTATAAGAGGCTAAACTATTGCAAATAGAATGATATATTTTAAGTTTATGAATATTTTATCAAATCCCCTGCTATTTCAAAAACCGAGGTCTCAGCAGGAAGTAACCACAGCGAGTAATTTCACGTTTTCATTTGTATTTCCACGCAGGGTTTAGCTTATGTCGTGTGCAAGAAGCTTTTTTCCTGCTAAATTTGATGCTCAGTAACCTTTTTTCTAAGACATTTTTCATTTAAACTAGGTGTTTTTTACCTAACACGGTTTCCACCAAAATCGTAAAAATTGCAGATGTTTGATGTACCGAAACCGGCTAAACCACCGAACCTTGTAACCTTTTTTATTTGGAATAACCCTCTTTTAATTGCAGGCTTGGGAACATGTGCGTAATTCATTTTCCCGCTAAAGTGGCCAAATTGACAATCGGTTTTGGCGATAAGACTTACCCGATTTTAACTGTGAGGACCTCATTCGACGCGAAATTTAATGCCCTTTTATTTTAGAAAGAACACAATTTCTTCTGCGATAAAGTTTTCAAGTTATTAGCCAAAAATTGAAAAAAGTTCGAAAATGTCGATTTTGTTCGCCTATACAATTTGATGGCAACCGTTCTGTGGTGGCAGACGTTCACATATGTTGTATATGAAATGAGTACTTTCAGCCTATATAATCAACAATTTTCCTCAAGTCAGGCACCTTTATGGCCCTCAGCTCCCGGACTATTATAACATGGATTTGTTGAGGCTCCCTCCACTAGTTTATTGGTCTAGATACGACAATTATGTCGAGGAAAATAGTTAGCATCTTTGAAATTTAATCTATAATTACCTTCATTTTCATGTGTATGTATACCTATTTAGGTATATTTCATTCTATTTTATGTTTATATTCTTTTATTGTGTGTTCCTATGTTGAACTTTTATTTGTTTCTATTCTTACATTGTTATAAAGTATGAAGTAACTATTATTATATTACACTATAATAATGTATGTACATGTTATGTGTATGTGTATATGTGTTATGTATATGTTATTCTAAGTCACAAAGTGTGCAATTTTTGAGTGCTAAGCGGCTTTTCCGTTTGCTCTTTTTTATATAATACATACATTTGATAAATTTGATGCGTTTTTGTTTTGCTCTGTGTTTTTAAAGTTTTTAACATGTTTTAATGGTGTAAATTGTGTGTTAATACTTGTTTTTCTTCCCCTATTGGTAAGTTGAACTAGTGTGAAAGAAAGGGGAGAGAAAATTTAAGTGCAGTGGGTTTGCCCGCTGAACAATGACGGATTCGTTAGAATCGAGTGATCTAGCAATTGAAATGGACAATTCTAATGAAAATCAGCCCGAATCTACTCCCTGGGAGCTTGTATCAGGTAGAAAGCGACAAATAGCGTCCGATAGAGACCCACGCAAGCAAATGAAGGTTAGTAATTCTGTTACTACTAGCAACAGATACGCTTCTTTATCAAGCTCAAATAGTGACCCGCAGCCATCAAATAACCAATTAGTTAATATTTAGCCACCGCCCATACATTTGAATGACGTTCAAGACTATTCAGCTCTTGTAAAGTACCTTCACAAAGAAAGGGGCCCTAACAGCTTCAGGCTAAAAACGTCTATAAGAGGAGTAAGAGTCTATCCCGAGTATGCCGGAGTATATCGTAGGCTAGTGGCAAGTCTTAGAAGAGGGGGTGCCGACTTCCACACCTACCAACTTAAAGAAGATAAATGCCCTCGGGTTGTTATAAAAACCTACATCATGCTACTCCAGCTGAAACTATAAAACAAGAGCTTGCTATCCATGATTACGAGGCAACAAATGTTGTAAATGTTATTTCCAGGTTTAAAACACCGTTGTCAATGTTTTTCGTTGATGTTTCTAAGGCATCCTTCAACGAAAAAATTTTTGATATAGAGTTTTTATATTACACGCACGTGAAGATCGAAGAACCCCGGAAGAAACGGATGATCCCTCAATGTGTACGTTGTCAGCAGTATGGCCACACCAAAACATATTGTAATCATCCGCCCAAGTGCGTAAGGTGTGGTATGGACCATGAAAGCACATCCTGCACCAAAACAAGAGACACCGCTGCAACTTGTGCCAACTGTCGAGGTCCACACCCAGCCAATTACAGAGGGTGCGAAATTCTGAAAGAGCTCCGGAAAATCCGCCGGGCTCATGATATTCTTCAGATACCACCAAAAGTGCAGGTCCCACCACCACCACCAACCATCAGTTAGTTTCCGCACCTCCCTCAGCCGCAACAGCATCATCCGCCTCAACAAACACCGGGACTGGAGCAACAGAGACATCAACCTGCATCAGGACAACGTCAAAGATGTACAGGTATGAGTAGGAATATTACCCCGTCGGCCCCTATAGCTAAAAACTCGAGTGGCCAAATCATAAATTTAATTAACGGGTTGATTAATTAAATAACCTCATCAATCCCCTCTTTGGCCTTCTACAGTAACTATTTCAGGTAACACTTGCCCTTAGCCAACAATATGCCCCTTAATCAGATGACTGTGGGCTCCATGTCAGTCATACTATGGAACGCAAACGGCCTGACTCAGCACAGGACCGAACTAGACATATACTTACACGAAAAACGCATTGACATTGCACTAATAACAGAAACACATCTAATACCACAATCAAAATTTTACATACAGGGCTACAAAATCTACAGAACTCACCATCCTGACGGAACAGCACACGGAGGCACTGCTATACTCGTCAAATTAACACTAAAACATAATCTTTTACCAATTCCAATAATACCAGACATACAAGCTACAGCTATCACACTTTACACACAACACCACCACATTACTTTTGCAGCGGTTTACTGTCCTCCCAGGTATGTGCTGACGCCCACGATGTTTAGTAATTTCTTTAGATATCTTGGTAGATGTTTTATTGCAGGAGGAGATTATAACGCCAAAGACCAATCTTGGGGGTCAAGACTTTCGACCCCCCGAGGAAGAAGTCTAAAGTCAGTTCTCCATGAGCTTTCATTAGACACGATATCACCACATACGCCAACTTACTGGCCAACTTCTAGACGGAAAACACCAGACTTACTTGACTTTTTCATTACTAAAGGACTTCGAACCACCCCACACAGTGTAAGCACGAGCTCAGATCTTTGCTCTGATCATTCTCTTGTGCATTTGGTATTACTTGACGAGCCCTTCGTAGCAACGAAGAAACCATCTTTAATTACCGGCAGAATAGATTGGGATGCGTACAGGAATTTCTTGAACACTGCACTAACAGTTCCTTTCTCTATTAAGAATGAAAAAGAACTTGAAGAGGCTGTAGAGTGTTTTACGCAGAACTTACAAAAAGCAGCATGGACTTCTTCAGTACCCAAACTTAGAAAGTCTGAAAATCTACCTATTTATCCCCAGTACATAAGAGATTTGATCAGAGCCAAGAGAAGAGCTCGGAAAACATGGCAGACTGACAGACTTCCATCTGATAAACGTTCATACAATAGAATAAATAACGAACTCAAACGACAGATTTCTAAATTCAAACAAACAACTTACGACAACTACATAACGAATCTTTCGACTGACGATGGGAGCTTGTGGAGACGTATCAAAAATATTACAAAGCATCGTGAAGTGCCGGCACCTCTTCGAAGAGAGGATGATTTTTGGGTCGTGACCGGCGGAGAAAAATCTGAGCTCTTCGCCGAATATCTTTCATCAGTTTTCAAACCACACACAGAATTTATAAATCACGAACACGATACTAACGTACTCACCACTTTAGAAACACCCTTACAATTGACACTACATCCTCCTTCCTTCACACCTGCCCAAGTCGCTGAAAAAATCAAAAAGTTGCCTAAAAGGAAAGCCCCTGGACATGACTTGATTAACGCCAAAGTGCTCCAGCAAATGCCCAGGAAAGCTCTAGTGTTTCTGACTACAATATATAATGCGATACTGAGGACGACTAAATTCCCACTTCAATGGAAATACTTACATATAACAATGATACACAAGCCTAACCAAGAAAAGAACTTAACCTCGTCATACCGACCTATTAGCTTACTTCCTGTCTGTTCCAAAATTTTTGAAAGCTTATTGTACAAAGACTTATTGATATACTAACAAACACGCAAACAATACCAGATCATCAATTTGGATTTAGGACACAACACTCTACAATACATCAATTACACAGAGTGACGGACTACATATCCACAGCACTAGAGCATAAATTATATGCAACTGGCGTATTTCTGGATGTCGCTCAGGCGTTCGACAGAGTCTGGCACCAGGGTCTTTTCTTTAAACTCAAGACTATACTTCCACCTACTTACTACCTCATTCTACAATCCTTTCTTTCTGACAGATATTTCTCCGTCCGTTGCGGGTCAGAATTATCTTCTGTAAAGCCTATCCTGGCAGGAGTGCCCCAAGGTTCAGTGCTAGCACCACTACTCTACATTACTTACACTAACGACATTCTATGCACCTCAGATATATTAACAGCAACATATGCGGACGACACAGCAATCCTAACAAGACACGTAAATTCATCAATCGCATCACAGACTCTCCAACATTATTTGACAAAATTACATGACTGGTTTAAATTCTGGAAAATCCGACTAAATCACGACAAATCATTACACATAACTTTTACTCTTCGACGTGAAACATGTCCTCCAGTCTTTCTCGACAATATAAATTCCACAGACAGACACAGTTAACTACCTAGGACTAACATTTGACCGAAGAATGACATGGGGTCCACATATTAAAAAAAAGAAGAAAACATTGAACCAAAGGCTAAGACTTCTCTATTCACTCCTCTCAAAACATTCGAAACTAAAACTTAGACAGAAATTAAACACCTACACCTACTTACTGAAACCAATTTGGACCTACGCATCACAGATATACGGCATCGCCAAAAAGACTCACATTAACAAACTTCAAATCTTTCAGGCAAAAACTTTTAGAACAATTACAAAAGCACCCTGGTATGTCAGCAACATAACATTACACAATGACCTTCACATGCCGACTGTCAACGAACACATACGAACGCACTACAAAAGATTCCACGAAAAACTACAAGGACACCCCAACTCATTCATTAATAACATGGCCACAAAACTCATGCCAGGCAATACCCGTAGAAAGCTGAAGAGGAGCAGGATGAGGGACCTCCTCGTCTAGTCGTCAATCCTAGCACCAATCAAGCCAGTAGGAGATGCCGCTGGGTAATTCTCCCCCTCATGCCTCTCATGCCAATGTATCATTTCACAACTATCAAATTCACTGATTGTTAATGTTATTATTGACAGGTGTGAATAAAGATTATCAGTTCTAAAAAAAAAAAAATGTTGATATGATTTCTACTATGGTCCTCAACATTTCTACTTAAGCTAACAAAGCAGGACAACGCCTAGATTGCCATGGAAACGGAACAAACAATTTTCTAATACTGCTTGTACATCAATAAAATTATCATTGAACCAGCAACTATAGAAACCCATTTCATTTTTATTATTATTGCCTGATGAAGCGTGTACCCTCTACAATGAATGATAAAACGCAATTTTTCAATAGATCCATAAAATCTAATAGTGTTTTAGACAAATATTTTGGTGTCACATCATCATTAATTGAATAATTTTTAAAAATATATATATTCTTTTATTCATAGATGTTAACACTTGTTACTGACATTGTTTTATAACACTGCTGTAACCTTCTGTTGCCATAGCGCGTTTTTAAACTTTGGAGCTTAAAGTGTTGGGTTTGATTTGTAAGGGTTTGATTGATTGACGTTGATTTACTATACCAAAAGATGAAGATTGAAGAAGTTAAGAGTACTGTAAAAACACAAAGAATATCTAGTCATAGTCATATTAAAGGTTTGGGATTAGATGAAAATGGGGTACCTATTCAAATGGCAGCCGGTTTGGTAGGCCAAGAAAATGCAAGAGAAGTGAGTACATAAGTTGTAATTATTTAATTTTTAAATTGTTTCGATATCACTAGTTCAATGGTTGCTTTTTAGGCTGCTGGAATAGTGGTGGAAATGATTAAATCTAAGAAAATGGCTGGAAGAGCTGTTTTGATGGCTGGGCCACCAGGAACTGGTAAAACTGCAATAGCTCTTGCTATGGCTCAAGAATTGGGAAATAAAGTACTTTAATTCGCACAATTATTATTGGTAATAGTATGAATTATTATTGCTAAATTTTTTTGTGATTGTTGAATTTTTTTAGGTACCATTTTGTCCAATGGTAGGATCAGAAGTGTTCAGCTCCGAAATTAAGAAGACAGAAGTCTTGATGGAAAATTTTAGAAGGGCTATTGGCCTAAGAATTAAAGAAACTAAAGAAGTCTATGAAGGTGAAGTTACAGAACTGACACCGGTGGAGACGGAAAATCCAATGGGAGGTAATGATAGTGTACTTATGGTTTAACAAATTTAATTGTGGTATTGTTATTTTTAAATGAAATGGTTCTTGTGTATCTTAGCTGCACCAGGATTGGTATCCTACTATTGTGTTATACAAGTTGACAAAACACATGCTGATAATGCCTGTATATGTGTAGGCTCACTGTTGGCATTCAAGTTAATTGAAACAATAAAGAAAACGGTAAAATTGCTATTTTACTTCTAGGCCTGGCCAATATGGCGCCGTTCAGCAAGGCCCCATCTAAACTAAAAAGGACCTGTTTATTTAGTTATTTATCTTTGAAGAGCAAGCATAGCGAGTGGGAGTCAAAAGCTGCTATCTTATTGTGTACTGTCATATTTATATTAAGGTCTCGGTTTCGTTTAGTTATGCCGTCCATCGGATAAGACGTAAAATGAAGGTCCTGAGCCTTTACAATGTCAGGTACTCGTTAAATATCCCTATCCTAATTATACCTGGATAGGAAAAATTTAGGACTCCCATTTTAGCATTGTCCGATTAGCCTTAGTGGCATAAAGTGACATTAAACAAACAAACAACATGCCCTTTCTTTATTCAACTTTTTTTATAGTATTCAATGGTATCTTTTTCCGAAGAGGACGATTCCCAAATCTTTATCATATTTTTAAGACAAAAAAAGTAAAAAAAAAGCCAATAAAAATTAAGAATTTTATCTACAAAAAACTCCACTTATTATGAAATGAACACATAAAAATGGAAAAAACACATCACCTCAAAGTGAAACTTCTGTTTTAGTAATGATACTGATCCTTACTTTATCAATAGGGTTCACTAAACCCTGATATCAACAGCAAAGAAGAGGGGGAGATTTATTTTAAGCTAATTTAGTTATAGATTTTATCCGAAAACGATTAAATTTTCATTTAAATAATTTATTCTTAAGAATAAATTACACTCCTTAACACAACAATTGTTGACTTCTGTGGATTCCTTGAGTCTGATCATATAATCTTGTGACTATCCATCAAGATCTACGTGTTTTTAAATTTTGTAGTCAATATTGCTTACCTAATCTGCATTTATAAAACCCTTATTAGAGCTGTTGTCATGTATGGAGGTGAATGTTGGATGCTTAACAAGAACACATGTGACAAGCATGGCCTTTTTGATTGAAGATTCGGTGGTGTTCATGAGATGGAGTGTGTCAAAGCGGAAAGAACAAAGAGGTGTACGATATTTAAAGTGATCTTCGTTTGTCAAATTTGATAAGAATGAACAGGCTGAAATGGTTTGGCCATGTCAGGCGTATGAATGAAGACACAGGTGAAGAAAGAACATGTCGAGAAGATCTTCACCAGCAGTGCAAAGGGACATCCATTTGTTGGAGGACAGAACTCTGTGGCAGCAGACGTTAAGGCAGGCCAAGGACCATTTCGGTCTGTATCTGCCAAGAGAAGAAGACTACTTACCTAAAAATATCTTAAATTTAATAAATTTCTTTATTATAAGCTTTTAACTCTTATGTTCATTTTTCCTCGTTACTAGGTACAACCAAAGAGGCAACTAATATATCATAATAAAAAAAATACATTGAAATATTAAATTAATTTGGTTAGAGGTAATAATTTTATTCTTTTCAGGATATGGTAAAACTGTATCCCATGTTATTATTGGCTTGAAAACGGCAAAAGGTACAAAGCAGCTGAAGCTAGACCCAAGTATTCACGAAAGTTTAACTAAGGAGAAGGTAGAAGTTGGAGATGTTATATACATTGAGGCAAACAGTGGTGCTGTCAAGAGGCAAGGGAGAAGTGATACTTATGCTACGGAATACGATCTTGAGGTATATTCAATTCAGGTTTAATTAATTTCAAGCCCTCCAAACTTTCCTAAATTTTACATGTTCTAAGATTTATGCTGTCATTTCATCTTGCCTTGTATATGCTGATGATCATTAAAAAAAAAATTACTATAGGTCTGTGCTATAAATCTTTTATATTTTATTTAGAATCAAAGGGGTATATTTGTTGGTGCAAACTTTTTTAATTCACTGGTAAACTTGTATTCAATTCTTTTACTTTTATGTCCATAGGCAGAAGAATATGTCCCTCTACCTAAAGGCGATGTTCATAAAAAGAAAGAAGTCATCCAAGATGTGACCTTACACGACCTAGATGTCGCAAATGCTAGACCACAAGGAGGACAAGATGTTTTATCAATAATGGGACAGCTTATTAAGTCAAAGAAGACGGAAATTACTGACAAATTAAGAGCTGAAATTAACAAAGTTGTCAACAGGTTTGTGTTTATGTTATAAATAAATATGTTATTACATACAACAGTTTAATAATTTTGTATTATAATAAAATAATATATTAATTTTTTTTCTATTCAGAAATAAATATCTTAAAAAATTAAATTATATATTATTTTATTGAAAAAATTTATGTGGAGCCTATTATACAAATCACCAAGCCAATTGTCATGTGGCATGTTAACTAAACCTTTTTAACTACAACGAAATTCCAGATTTGAATGATTTTATTCATGAATCTAAATTTTTTTTTTAGGTACATAGACCAGGGTATTGCTGAATTAGTGCCTGGTGTGCTTTTTATTGACGAGGTACACATGTTAGATATAGAAACCTTCACCTATCTTCATCAGGCTCTTGAAAGCGCAATAGCTCCAATCGTAGTCTTTGCTACGAATCGAGGTCGTTGTCAAGTCAGGTGAGTGTTAGTTTTGGAAAAAATTAATTACATGCATTGTGATTTGAAGCGAAAAGCTTTACCTTTTAATGTAATTTCTGCAATAAGTAGGAACTGGTTTGGAATTTGGTTCCAGTAATTTCTCATGAGTTAGGATCAGTGGCAATATAAGAGAAATAATTTACAGCTATTAAAATTTATTTTTAATTATATTTAAGCAACTTATTTCATTATTGCAGGGATGATTTATTGATCATAATATTGAAGACCTAAAATTTTCGAACTTAAAAATCGAATTTCGCAAAAATTTGAGTAGCAAACTATGGAGATTCTTTTGTTGAGCTAAAAGTTTATTAACCCTTTGCACTCAAGTCTCCGGAGCGGAGTCATTTAAAATTTGTCTTCAAACTCGAGGGCTCCACTACAGAGACAATACAAATAATTTTCAGTTTTTAACATATAAGGACATAAGCAAATTGTAAAAACTATTTATAGGATATTTCGCTTTTGGTGATAAATGACGGCCGCGGCTCGCAGTGTTTTTCATTATTTTTGTAGTACGTTAATCTTTTAACATCGGCTATATTTTGTGGTTTTAATTCATCTTATATTTCCTCAATTATATTATTATTAGTAGTAAATTATCCGGTACAATAATTTACTTTGGGGCCCCAAATATTCCTTTTACTTTGATTTAGTTTCCCATGTGCTTCTACTTTAACCGGAAAGTTATTAAGTCGATTTTCACATTTTAGGAGCTTCTCTGATTGGATGTCTGAGAAAACTTCAACTAAAAGAGTCCCATCTCGTAATTTTTTAGCTGTTTTTACTTCTCCAATTAGATTTCTTATTCATATATATGATTTTCATAACAATGATTCTTATTCATAACAATGATAATAATATAAAATTATAAAAAAAAATATAAAATTAATTTTTTTTTTTAACTATTTGTTCTTGAAGCTTCACAAATACGTATAACTTAAATTTCATTAAAATTCCTTACTTGGTTCTAAAAATTTACTGTATAATATTACGTTTTCGCGAATACCTTGCGTTGAGTTGCCGGTAGGTAACGTCCGAAGCGGTGCCATGTGCAAAAGGTTAAATATAAAAATTAACAGTAGAAATTTATGCTTTGCTTGGAGTCTTCTTAGGAAATACCCTTAAATAGGCTACCTTGTAATTATGTCTCTTTTCTGATTGTTTATAATTCATTGACTTATTTATTCTTTTTATTTTTCATATCATCAGTTTCTCTGATTTTTTTATTAATCAAAAGTTTTGAAATACCAGAAGACTAAAATATTTACATTTACATTTTATGGTACAGCACCAATTTCTATAATGTAATTAGTTCCAATTAATAATATAAACAAAGAGTAGATAATTTTTATGACATTGTTTTAAATTTATTTATTTATTTTTTTCAAAAGAGGGGCCGCAGACATTATTTCTCCACATGGGCTGCCGTTGGACCTTCTGGATAGGCTGCTCATAATCCGTACCGCACCTTACAGCCAACCAGAGATGTGCCAAATTCTAAAGTTGAGGGCTGTTACAGAGGGGCTTAATATCGAAGATGACGCATTATCAGAGCTCAGTGATATTGGAAGCAAAACAACTCTTAGGTAATTTAAGTTGCTAATCATACTTGTTACTTTGAAAACATAAGATATTTTGTATTTCTTGGGTATACTGCCTTATCCATTAATATTTTGTGGGTGATTGAATTATTTGGAAATATATATATATATTTCATTTCCTATATGACAATTAAGATTATTGTATGTTATTCAGGTACGCGGTACAGTTGTTAACTCCATCCAATTTAACCGCAAAAGTGAATGGTCGTTCTACAATCACTAGAGAAGATGTAGCAGAAGTAGGGCAATTGTTTCTAGATGCAAAATCTTCTGCCAAAATTCTAGCAAAACATCAGGACCAGTTTATGAAATAAATATCTTTCCTAGTTGTATTTTAATGTTTTTGTGTTGTATTTTTATCTATCCAACTGAATTGTTTGGGTATGTCTATGTAAAATGAAATTTATTGTATAATTGTATAAATTAATAGGTTTTTATTATGAAAGTTTTTTAATTTTCTGTTTTACCTCTCATTTCCATTTGGTAAGTTTTATATTAATTTTTTTAAAATTAGTTTAACTACAACGATAATATCTGATTCTACTTAACCTTACGAAATCAAATAATGTCCTGTATTACTTGAATGAAATTATGAATAGTAGTGTGATACATGTATACAGAAGGGAGTACAGAATAGCTTAAGATCTAAATAAATATATCTTTGTTCCACATGCTCAACTACTTTAAAATTGGAAATGTAATTATTTTAGGAGAGTTTTGATTAATGAACTGATAATATTTTGATTTAAAATTAAAATATATTTTTTTTAGTTTATTGTTATTTCCTTCATAAAATAATTTTCTCATTAATATAGCCTTTAAAAAAACTTTTATGCAATATAATAACAAATATTTATATCTTAATACAAACATTTATCAACTATTGCTCATGAAAATAATTCTAGTTGAATAATTGTTTTTAAAATATCTGTTTATAATGATTTTGTTTGTCACAAACTTGATTAATGAATTTAGGAACTATAATATAAAGGAAGGTTAAATAGGTCTTAACACTTTAACGCCTGTAGACTGATATATCAGTTCGAGCGCTGCAGTCCCTGTGGCCTGTAGACTGATATATCAGTTCGAGCGCTCCAGTCCCTGAGGCCTGTAGACTGATATATCAGTTCCGCCCGCTTCAGCGTTGACTGAACTGACCTTATTTTAATTGATTTCTTAACTGTTTCCATTTTACTATTGCACTAGGATAAAACCCCCAGTAGTCAGCACCTTAAGAGATGTTTTTGTGGCTTCTTTTAAAACAAAAATTGAATTTTTACTCTTCCCTTTCGGATTTATCGTATCATTATTTAGGAATGCAATATTCATAAATCATAGGTAACAACTCGTAAAAAAAAATATATATGTATAGTATATAATTTAAAAATGTTATAAAATAAACAGATATATAAAAAATTTAATATAACAGTCCTAAAAATTATATGTAAGTGTGTCTACTTAGATACGTTCCTACATGTATTTTTTTACTTTCATGAATATTAGTGGAGCATGGTGACCAGACAAAATAGTCATTATTTTCTTATTCATATTTAGGACGAGTCAGGACATATGAAAATTATTTTTACATAATTGTCATTCGCGTTCCTCCAACTCTGTTTCCAGCCCGTCTGGTATTTCCCAGTGACGAGGTTTATGGTTTCCTCAAAAATTTCCGAGGGTTGTAAACTAATTGACATGGGGTTCTTTTCGGGTTTTTCCAAATTAATTTTACCTGCACCTTATTTCTTAGTCAAATAGGGCGAAATAATTAGTAGTATTACTTAAACAAAAAAAAGTTTTTAAATCCAACAATGCAGATCCAAAGTCCGGATGAAAAAGGATGATGCAATACTTAAGAAGAAAAATAGGCCACCGGGCACGGCAGCCGGTCTAAGGTCTCAGGCCGCAGGGCCTGCAATACACTCGCACTGCTCAGACGCTAAAGGGTTAATGGTATTTCTGTTTAAAAAAGATACTAGTACTTTATTGTCTTATCATAACTGTTATTCAAAATAATCTGAAAACTTAATGTAGGTATTTTCTAGAGGAAAGCAATAAGAATATTGGAGCTAATAAAGACATTTTGGCAACAAAAAAAAAATCTGTACAAGCACCTTTAATTAAATTCACTATAGATTTAAATAAGCTCTTCTTAGCTAGAAGTGAAATAAATACACTCAAAACATCAATAAAAAAAAAAAAAAATTCTGCTAGCAATAAATTTAACAATTTCAAAAATAAATAAAAATTACTGTTCTTATGTATTTTGTAAATTATCATTTGTCTATAGTAATATTTTTTTTTCTTGCTGATATAAAATTATAAGTGATTACATTATAATTGCGAGCCCTGATACAATTAAGTTCAGTTATATTATGAATTGATCAATTATATGCACTGTGATTGGTCCTCATCCTTTTACACAATTGACATCTTACATGTACTTAGTTGATATTACATTACATATCAATAAATAAATAAATTAAAAACAACCCATCAATCTTCAAAGAATAATAGAAGAACTCATTCTAGATAATCATTTGTTTCTTTTTTTTTATTAGATTGACAATATCTGTATCTGCTACATTTGAAATTAAAACAGCATTTTTAAATTTCAAATGTAGCATTAAGAAATTACTAGTTAATAATTGCTTCATTTTTTTCTTTTGATTTTAGCGGAGAACAAAATTTAACAAGCAAAAAACAAAACAACATTTTCTGTTTAATGGTAGGTATTATTTTATACATTATGAGAAAGGCACTAGCTCCAGTCTTAAAATTTGAATGATATTTATAGTTTGGCACTTTCTACATCTACTTCATTCGTATCCAGATCATCCAGAACAACCTCACTAATAGCCTTAGCAACATAATCTATATTTCTACTGTTGAGGCCGCACATACTTATTCGCCCTGACTTCAAAAGGTATATGTGATACTTTAGAATCAATTTTTCTACTTGTGATGCTGAAAAGGAAACATGTAAACACATTAAAATATTTTATAAAGAAGTTATATACAATCAAATAGTAATATATGGCTTATGATTATTAAGGTCATAATAAGGAAGGGTACAAGAGTGAGCTATCCTGCTTGCTACTGTGTGGTTATGACTCACATAGACTGTGGATAAGGATTTTCATAGCTAGCTAATTGACGTAAATATCACCAACTTACAAGTACTATTTAAGATTTGAATAATATCACTTTTCATACAATTTCAAGCATTTCTAAGATAATTCAGTAAACAGCATGAACAAAAAATAATTGTATTTTCCTATGTCCTAACAATTGGCTGATTGCATAAGTTTGTTCTATTTTTGAAGGGTGGAACAAAACGATTTTTTTCATACAAAGAATAAACCAACGATGACCTCTTGCCATCTTTCTAACAATTACATTACCCCACTCTTGTAAAATATCAGGGGCTCAGAAGCAGAAAAATGATTAGGAACGCTTTTATATGTTTCTTATCAGTGAATGGTTTCATGTTGTTGAAGTTTTGGATGGACCAATCGGATGGAGTAATTGGTTGAGTAGGGTCACCAAAAACATCCCAGCCAAGATGCACTAACATCTGCTGTGTGATAATTGCAGAGTGTGGTCTGACATCGTGGAATACAAAACCTTTGCAATAGATTAGTTCTGGGTGTTTCTGTCTCAATTTCATTAGCTGCATGCAGTAGATCTTCTTAGATCTACAGAAAAACTCGTAAAACTACATGCAGTGATAATCACATCACATAGAGAGAAAAATCTTTTGGATTACTATACCATATAGGCTGACCTTAGGAGTAGATTAAGTTGGGAGGTCAGCAGTTATCAATCCACGATCTCTTGCACACTACACTGTCATGGATGATCCAATCTTCTTCACCTGTCACTCACTCATACATGTTTGAGAAATGGATCCTTTTTATGCAAAAGAGAGTAGCAGATTGATATTCAGTTGGACAGGTTTGACTCAACCAGTTTGTATGGCAACCAAACATGAAGGCCCATGACCAAGTTGTTTCTAATGGCTTTGAAGGTTCAAAACCCTTTTTCCAGGATCCCCACTATTCCTTGTACCTGCTGCGACCAATCTTGTTTAATTAGAAGCTCTATATGGCTGACCTATGTGGGGTATGTGGGGCCCATAAGAAAACATGGCTAACCATTTCTGTTAAGACATTGTCCCCATATAGCTTACTTATCTTTAGGGGAACTCCGAAGTTCACTTGGCTTTTATGAAATAAAATACAAAATAAACCAATTTCACTGAACCCAAACAACAGTTTCAAAGAGTAGACTTTATAAGTATCATTATTGTCAGACAAGTCAAAAAGAATTGGAGATATCTGAAAAGAATTCACACAACAAACAAAAACCAAATTAAACCTATACCTACTACATTGGTATTATTATATTATACCAATATTATATTACAATTATTATACAAAAACTATATGGATAAACCCAATAATTCATAAACATTTTCAGCTAATTTTCCATAATGACATCATTAATTAATAATAAAAACACTAACAAATTTTATTTTTAAAATCAAACCTCTCATTTTGTTTTTAAAAAATCTGAAAAAAAAAATCTGGTGCGTGCGCGCAACACACAACTTTCACTTACCAACTTACTTAGATTAGAAATTAATGCGTAACGAATTAATAATTAATAATTAAATTTTTATGCGTAACGAGAGACAGTTAATTTCTCCACATAAACAAAAACAAAGGTACTTTATAGGAAAAAAAAAAAGGCCCCTACCCCATATAAGCACCCTCAGAACATTTTAATAATGCTAAAGCTTACCTGATATTAAAGAACACCTAATTTTCATTAAACATGACGAATTCGATAATAATCGTTAAAGCCGTTTTTGAGATCATCGAATAAAAGGTAAAATTGGAAAAAAATAATGAAATAAAGTGCCCCCTCCATTTGACCAATTTTGATGAAATGTTGGCTATCAAATCTTTGGTATATACATATATCAAATACCCAGTTTGATCAAAATCGCTAAAACCGTTTTTGAGTAAATAAAAAAAACACGTGAAAATGATACAAAATTTATTAAATAAAGTCCCCCCCTCCGGTTGATCAATTTAGATGAAATGTTGGCTATCACATCTTTGGCATATACATACATCAAATACCCAGTTTGATCAAAATCGCTAAAACCGTTTTTGAGTAAATAAAAGAAACACGTGAAAATTATACAAAATTTATTAAGTAAAGTCCCCCCTCCGGTTGATCAATTTTGATGACATGTTGGCTATCACATCTTTGACATATACATACATCAAATACTCAGTTTGATTAAAATCGTTAAACCGTTTTTGAGTAAATAAAAGAAACACGTGAAAATGATACAGAATTTACTAAGTAAAGTCCCCCCTCCGGTTGATCAATTTTGATGACATGTTGGCTATCACATCTTTGACATATACATATATCAAATACTCAGTTTAATCAAAATCGTTAGAGCCTTTTTTGAGAAAATCTAAAAAAACTTAAAAAGTTATTAAATAAAGTACCCCCTCCCTTTGAGAAATTTTCGCTGTCACATTGCGGACATATACATACACTAAATACCCAATTTCAAGTTCGCGCGGTTTATAGTTTTTGAGCTAGTCTGTTCACACACACACACACACACAGACCATTTCGTGGGACTTGGTTATTTGGACTCAGGGGACCCCAAAACGTGTATTTCTGTTGAAAACTGGAAGTCGAAATTTTTCACGATTGCAATACTTCCACTTACTGTATATTGCATATATAGGTAAGTGAAAGTAAAAATTAAATTTACCAAAGAAATATAAGGTTTAAGTACATACTGTTTATGAAAATCTTTCGCCTTGTAACCCATTACTTAGATACTATAAAAAGTAACAGCTGAGAGTATGACTTACGCGTCAGCCCGGTGTAGGAAAACATTCCAATTTGATTGGTTATTTGTTGCCAGTTGCCGGGAGTACCTAAACTTTCCAGCTTGTTCCGAAGAAGAACTCTCATATCTTTTACCCGATTCGCCATAGTTTTCAGACATTGTTTCCTGAAAATTGAAGTAATAAAATTTAAAACTTGAACATAACTTTTCACTAATTAATAAATTATTCATTACATAAAATTAATTCTACTACTATTAAATTTTATAATTCATGACAAAAACTAATTAGCATTGTTGATATCAAAGAAATATATTTTTTAATCCAGTATATCAAGTAAACTTCTTTACCATAATTCTTATTTTCTTTTTTTCAATACACAATAATCAATTGTAAGAATACAAAATGTTTAACCGCAAAGAACGAAACATTGTCAATAATTTTAAAACTATTATTAGAAGAATCAAAACTAAAAAATCAATATTTTATGGATTATATTGCAGGAAAATCACATGAATCTCAATCTAGATTCGCAATTTGATAATCAACTCCTGTTTACATAGAAGCGCCACATTTATTTGATATAAAACTTCAAAATACATAAACTTGAATTAATCATTCCCGTGTTGAAATCCAATGAGTCCATATATCCAAATTAATGGAAAAGTGAAAAAAAGTTTCAACATTCCTAATTATTACTCAGAATTTAAATATAATACTGTTTAATTCGGGATGCGGCATGAGCCCATAAATAAATTAAAACGAGAGTCAACTTGTTTGACCATGTGGAGTTAATCAAACCACTCATCCAGATATAGATGAACATTTTTTTTTTTTTTTGTTCAACATAGATCTTTTTTAATGTTTATCAGTTTACTAGCACTTTCAAGCCTTAATTTAGAATTGTTTATCGTAAATGTAAAGAGCAATAATTTTTACAAAGGCAAATTTCTGCTTTTTAGCATCCTTTCCACTACTTAAAAAATAAATAAAATAAAAGTAGATGAAATTAACTAGGAGAAATATACTATTTGATAAAAGTAAAATTATTAAAGAAATCGAAACGAGGATAACGTGTACCAACACTTTCTTGCTATTTATCAGGACCAATGCAGACTTTACTGTTAACAAAAAGAGAAACATGTTCATTTGCCATCTGGTCATTGTCCAATGGCCCGCACTGGTCTCCAATTCACGTCAAGTTGAGTGCTCGGAGACTTACATGTTAAACTTAAAACATATAATTGTTAGAAGGTGCAGCATACATGGCACTATTTCATAATGTAAAAATTGATACTGTTAGTCTTAAGGTTTTTACTCAGTACTACTTCGTTTCATGATAATAGTAACAGTTACGAAATGGAAAGTGCAATCTATCGTTAATATTGGTCCATATCAAGAAACAAAAAGTAGTAGGGCTTTTATTTGGTGGATGGACCATTGGCAATTATTTACCAATGCTATTAACTTAATTATGAAATAGGCATGAGGCATCAATTTATGAATTAAGTATATGTCATCGTTTCGAGATATTAGACCCAGCCCTTTAGAATGAGTTATATAAAAATTCTCTATAAGGTGGCCATTATGTTTAAAACATGTTAAAGGCTCAGCTCCCATGAATTATAGTATAAACTTTACTCTCATTTTTATATTTGTTAGTGGATTAGGCTTACGGTGCAGATGGTTGAAACAAGCTGCATAAATCTTTTTAAACAAACAAATTTCTCACCATTCCTCGGTAAGATCTGCGTTATTAAGTATGTTAGCAACAATTCTAGCTCCATGGTTGGGAGGATTGGAGTACATTGCTCGGATAATGATGGACACTTGAGATTTAATTGGTGCTATACATTCTTGTGAGTTCACAACAAAGACTAGATTTCCTACCCTTTCATCTACAAAAAAAAAAAAGAAAAAAATTGTCAAAATTAATTTATAAATTGCATCAAAAAGTGCAATGAGAGGAAAATTAACTCAATTATAGACTTAAAACAATTTAAATTTTGTGTTTGTATAAACATATACAGTAAATAAACTATAAATTAATAAGAAAATTAAATATATATATACACAACAGATTTCAATTTTATCACTTCAACAGGGTTTTACATAAACAATTATCAATTTGAATATCTCTTTTCTATTTAAAAATCTAACACTAACTCGGACCTGTTTTTCTTGTTAATGAGGCACACAAAAAAACTAGAATTACTAGTAATTAAAAATCTGTTGTAATGCACACAACCTCCTTAGAGTAGAGATTTTGTTAAATGTGTTTTTTAGCAACTTCAGAAAACAGCTTCTTCTACATTCATAATTCATTTTTATTGATATTCCCTTTAAGGCATGTAGTATTATAATTATTGCAAAAAGTGAGTCGTTATTACTTTTTGATTTATCATTATTAATTACTTTTTTGAGAGGCCTCAAAATTAAATCCATATTCGATCAATAGTTGAGTTTATTTTTTGTAACCATACTGCATATGGTTACATATTACGAAAATGCTAGGTATAATAGTACCACACAGTACCTTATAAGAAGAATTTGTTCATTGACCATTTAAGCCCAATCAAATCATTGCTATAATGGTAAAACCAACTGATATTAAAGGATATGTGATTTTCATTAAATATGGATAATGGAGGAAATAGCAAAAATGTGATCAATCACATCAGGGCTATGTACTTATCTCAAATACCTAATTCAGTATTGTACGATTTATCGTTTTTGAGCTAATCTGTTCACACATACACACAGACACTCTGTTTCTCATAAACAAACAGACCATTTCGCGAGACTTAGTTATTAGGACTCAGAAAACTCCAAAACATGTATTTCCGTTAAAAAACCAGAATTCAAAATTTTTCATGATTGCAATACTTTCTTTTACTAAATATTTCATATAAGTGAAAGTAAAAAAATCTGGTGCGTGCTCGCAACACACAACTTTCACTTACCAACTTACTTAGATATGAAATAATTGCGTTTTATTAATTGCCACTTCTCAAATGAACAGAACGGCTTTAATTATGAACAATGGTCTGTCATTAAAGGCGTACTCCGCATGCTTGGGCTCAACGAGTTTTATGAGTTGACTGAATATTTTTCTTTTTTCTCCTCTATATGTTTTCTTTATATTTATCATATCGCATACGAGGGGTGATCAAAAAGTTCCAGGACTGTTGAGATTGCGCGGCAATGGAGTGTCATAGAGCAGTGCGGTTGGCAGCATTGTTTAGCGTGACTCTTCCTGAGCTCAGCTGTTTATTCAGTTTGTTGATAACCTTCTTCATTGCAAAGTAAATGCTGTTTTCGTAAAAAAAAGTTTTTTGTGTTCGGCGATTTTGTGAAATGAATGTAAAGGAAGAGCAACGCGTTTGCGTAAAGTTTTGTGTGAAGTTGGGTAAAATGTTATGAGACCATTAACCGCTTTCGTTATCTTCAAACCCTGAGAAATTTGCGCGAGGCAATAAGGAGGAAGAGACCAGAGTTGTGGCGGAGCGGTGAGTGGGTGCTGCATCATGACAATGCGCCTGTTCATTCCGCACTGCTCATTCGCGACTACTGCACCAAAAATGGAATGACGGTCATTCCCCAGCCTCCATATTCACCTGACCTTGCCCCTGCAGACTTTTTCTTGTTTCCAAAACTTAAGAGACCCATGAAGGGAAAGAATCGCCGAACACAAAAAACTTTTTTTACGAAAACAGCAGTAACTTTGCAATGAAGAAGGTTATCAACAAACTGAATAAACAGCTGAGCTCAGGAAGAGTCACGCTAAACAATGCTGCCAACCGCACTGCTCTATGACACTCCATTGCCGCGCAATCTCAACAGTCCTGGAACTTTTTGATCACCCCTCGTATTTAGTCATTTCTTATTTTTAGGCATAACGAGAGACAGTTAATTTCTCCATATAAACAAAAACAAAGGTATTTTAATTAATCCAATCTTAAATTGTGGCTGACCACCAATTTTAAATTATTTTTAAATAATTTATTTTTTGAAGAGAAAAGATTTGGCTTTGAAGAAAAAACAAACAAGCAAAAAAGGCCCCTACAGAACATTTTAATAATGATAAAGCTTAAAGAACCTGATATTAAAGAACACCTAATTTTCATTAAACATTTGAATAATGTAATGTTAATCAAATTCATGAATTTGATAAAAATCATAGCCGTTTTTAAGATCATTGAAAAAAAGGTAAAAATTGGAAAAAATAAAGTGCCCCCTCCATTTAAGCAATTTTGATGAAATGTTGGCTATCACATCTTTGGCATATACATACATCAAATACCCAGTTTGATCAGAATCGTTAAAGTCTTTTTTGAGTAAATAAAAAAAACACGTGAAAATGGTACAAAATTTATTAAGTAAAGTCCACCCTCCGGTTGATCAATTTAGATGAAATTTTGACAGTCATATCTTGGGCATATTAATACATCAAATACTCAGTTTGAACAAAATCGTTAAAACCGTTTTTGAGGAAATCGAAAAAAACTTAAAACGTTATTAAATAAAGTACCTCCTCTCTTTGAGTAATTTTGATGAAATTTTTGCTGTCACATCGCGGGCATATACATACACTAAATACCCAATCTCAGGTTCGCACGGATTATAGTTTTTGAGTTAGTCTGCACACACACGCACGCACACACACACACACACACACACACACACACACGCGGAGCAATTGAACCTATCCTGACTTATGCTTCACCAGTTTGGATAAAAGCAATAGAGAAAAAACAAAACCAAGCCAAATTAAAACGAATACAAAGGCTGATGGCCATAAGAATAATTAAAGGTTTTCAAACTATATCATACGAGAGTGCCATTGTCCTTGCAAATATTGAACCGATTATTCTGAAATTGGGTTTACAATGCAATTTTCATAGAATTTACCACAATGGAAATGATGAAGAAGCGGAATATGAGAAGCCAGTAAGTTTCAGAGAGTGGCAGCATCCAGGAGATACACCAGGTATAATATTTGATAAGGAACCAGAAGATGCTAAATATTACATATACACGGATGGGAGTAAAACTGAAAGGGGAGTAGGATGTGCATTCGTGGCAATGGAGAGAGGAGAAGAATTTTACAGCACTAAGTTTAGGCTAAGCCCTAAATGGTCAAATAACCAAGCCGAAATGCTAGCTATATTGAAGGCCCTAGAGTGATGGAAGGGGATAACTAAGGATCATGGAGAAAGAACACCAACTGTTGTAATTAAATCAGATAGCAGAATCTGTTTAGACATATTGAAGAACCACAGAGACCACTCTCCGATAGTCGAAAAAATTAAAATACTTTTAAAATCAATGAACAACGAGGTGAGGTTTCAGTGGGTAAAGGCTCATAGTGGTGTAATAGGGAATGAGATGGCAGATACTCTAGCGAAGGAGGCATCAGAAGACGAATCGATAGAAGAAGCATACTCTCTGGCCCCGAAGTCGTACCTTGGGGACAAACTTCATAAGAACTTGATATCGGCTTGGCAGGAAGAGTGGGCACAAAGCGACAAAGGCTTAATTACGAAGAAATATTTCCCAAACATCAAGTCAAGGCAGGATGCGGAACACTTCAAAATTAACTATAAATTAACTCAGGTCTTGAAGGGTCACGGCCGGAACCGGGCATATCTTCATCGCTTCAAAATTTTAGACGACCCACGCTGTTTATGCGACTCTCATACGCCACAGACATGGGAGCACATAATTTATGATTGCGAGAATTTTGTAGCTATCAGAAGAAAACTTATTCAAGATGTCATTACATCAGGGAGTTATTGGCCTGCAAAAGAGACTGACTTAATTTCAAAAGATTACTTTCCATCTTTTTCCAGTTTTCTAGCAAAAATAGACTTTAATATGTTATAGAAAGTTACAAGTAACTATAATTATTAATAATGTACATGTTATACGTTATGTGGTGCATGTGAACAATAAAGTGATTTAAAAAAAAACAAAAAAAAAACACACACACAGAGACCATTTCGCGGGACTTGAAAACCGGAATTCGAAAATTTTCACGATCACAATACTTCCACTTATATATATATTTCATATATAGGTAAGTGAAAGTAAAAAGAAAGCATAAAGAACATACAAAAACGTCTTTGAACCTTAAACATTGCCATATTAATTCCTCTACGCCTTATTTATTATTATTTTTCCATGAACCTAAGGTATTCAAGACATGAGTACGAAAGAGTCCTGCTATGCACAAAAAGTGCTCCTATTTCAATAAAATAAGTAGAACGAAAACCTCTCTCCCTACCAAACTTTCTCCTTTCCTCAAGCTCAATGCAAGCGTTTGTTGTATTCTACAGTATCAACTCTATCATTTTGGAGTCAAAGAAGCCCTCCATGCTTGCACAGGTGTTATGGCTGATATTGCTGGTCCATCTCCTTTTTAACTTGATATATATTATTTTTATATTACTTTTTTTTTTTTCTGTATGGATTTTTCTCCTATCTACAAAAATCTATGGTCTTCTATGCTCTTTCCTAAACACAGTTAAATATTAGTTTTCTTCCAGTTATTTGTGAGAAAATTGTTCAAAATAATCTTCCTTGCCTTCGCTTTATTCTGACTTTGAATCTCCCAGCCTTTTTTCGATTCTTTGTTTTCCCTGGTCATCGTCAATATTGTTTGATCCCTTATCATCTAAAAGAAGCTGACACATTTCTTAGAGGCCTTTTTGGTTGTTAGCCAATTCAGACAAATAATAAATTAGCGTCTTTCTAACATACAAAAAAATTTAAAGAAGATGATTACACGATCCTTTTAATTTTTTCTTAATGCTACAGACAGCTTCAAAGAACTCTAATTATTTTTTAATAGTAAAAATTGTAACCTTAAATAAATATTTTAAATGTATTATAATCGATGATAAAAAAATAAAAAAATATATTACTGTATAATCCAAAATTTTTTGCAAATGATTGAGCAATAAGAAGTTCAAATCCAGCTGAAGCAAAGTATCTTACGGACCAGGCATCTTTATCTGGGTCACCAGATGCAAATCCTTGGTAGGCAATATCAAACAGAGGGAACAATGATTTTTTCTGAAAAAGTCAGCAATTTTAGCCATAAATTTCAATTTCGTGTCATTAAATTAACAATTAATAAAAATACATTGAACAAATTAAGATTATTAGAAGGAATTTTTTTATTGTGGATTCTTAAAATTTTCAATCTTGTTAGATTGATTCTAAGCTGGCCTAAGAGCAGTAATGATAAGAATGAGAATTTTGACATCAACCACGAAAAATCTCCTACATTAAAAAAAAAAAAAATTATTAAAGTCTTTTGAGAATGACCATTATACCCTTCACTAACTTATTACATATGGTTTGCCTGTAGAAATGGTAAATATCAGGTCATCCCATAAGTAATATCGGTTTTTAATGGCGTGCTATAAGGCATAGTTTAACGTATAAGAGTTTGTCATCTTGAAACCAAATTTTGAATGCCTGTTCTGAAAAAATCCTTTGGTTTTGAATTAAAGAAAGCTAACACCTCATTTTTCACCTCATCGACTGAATTCATGTTCTTGCCGCATAATGAGTTTTGGAGACTCCAGAAAAGGTGATAAGAAGGCACCAAGTCTGGGGAAAGGGTGGGTGAGGAATAATTTCCCAACCAAAGTCCTTTAATTTTTGCAATGTTTGTTTTGCAACATGGGGCCTCGCATTGTCATGATGGAATAAAATTTCGCGTCTATTGATAAGTGATGGACGCTTCTCCTCAATTGCTTGCTCTAATCAGTCCAACTGATCACAGTACAGATCTTTAGTTTGGTTAAGATCAAGGAATTCATGATGAAGGATTCCTTCCATATCCCACCATACAGACATAATCACTTTTTTCGGATGAAGTCCTTATCTCGCTTCTGTCCTAGGTGGTTCTCCAGCCTCTGCCGTGACCGTCTAACATTCCGTTAGAGATATTTCAAGTTTTTGCTAAGTTGAAGCAGAATTTTCTCCTTTATCGAATTCCCAAAGCATAACATGGCGTAAGTGGTTTCTTGGGAGATCCATTACAAATGAAATTTCAGCACAGAATAAATAAGTATCGCCAACCAAAACACCATAAATAGAGATGTATTTAATGCTATAATAAACAAAAATAAATTTAAAAGGAGGGATTAGTAATCTAAACATAAACAAACAGAATATTAAAAACCGAAATTACTTAAGGGATTTCTTGATCCAGACAAATATCACTAACTTGAAAACGGTCATAGCATTAAATGAGATATTTACTTTTCAGTTGCTTTTAAGATAATGCCTTAGGGTTTTGGTGCTGGACTATCTTGCTGGCAGTTTCACTACGATTATTCATTTAAAAATCATTAAACACAATACATTTAGGTTTGAAAACTTTTCGGAAGTTTTCCTTAACGATGGACGGTCTGAAATTACATGCCAACATATGGAACATTGTAAGCTGGCAACAGTAAAGTCCAGTGTTTTATGTTTCAGGCTGAGATGTTCAGATTTGGATGTGAAATCTTAGATGGGCCAATGGTGTTTTTTTTTTTGGGTCCTCCCCTTCCTTGCCCTTTAGGCTATACAGGGTTTCTGGGGCCAGGGGAGAGGGTGGGGGATTAATGCCGAGTATTGCTAAATTTACCCTGGCTCCGGGTTTCGAACTTGCTATCTTCTGGTTCTCAGTCATCTGTCCGGTTGTCAGTTGCAACGCGTATTTTCGAAAGCTTTTGCCCACTCGATCATCCCACCACCCCGAAATAATTTTTCAAACTTCAACTTTGATTTACTCAGAATTTGATAAAATTCACTTTGACCATATGTCTTTAATGCCTACAATGGGCCAATGGTTGCCCACTTCATCATTATCGAGTCTAGCGGCACCACTTTTAACCCACACTGCTCAGAATAGGTTGGTTAAACCTCTTAAATAATCCCCCAGTATGCCTATTTTATGTTGCAAATATTTATGTGTTGATTTTGTAATTACAGACCCTGGGTTCATAGCTATTCCCCCCATGGCCATTCTCATAAAAAAATTTAAACCAGGTTTCCACTTAGGTTCTTCCACACTCAAACCTCACTGCCTTAATACTTGGAGAGCTCCAGCAGAATTTTAACATGGCATATCAATCCTCTCACTGTAATACGAGTATACACCAACTGGACAAGCTTTTTTGAATCCTGTCAATGGAATCAAACACACGTTGAAAATCCATGATAAGGTTACTAAGAGGAAGCTTATGTTGAACTTGGGGTATCTCTAAAATCTGAAGCACTCCATGCATCTCATCATTCCATCCATCTCATTCCATGCACCACATCAGCCTCCTGTTCTTGATCACTTTGCTGAGGATATTACAGTGCACACTCAAGAGTGAGATCCCTCAACAGTTGGAACACTGCAGCTCGTCTCCTTTCTAATACATTGGACAGAAAACTACTACCAATCACTCCTCTGCCACGCACTCTTCAGTCCATGCCCTCTGAATCAACAATCGATGAAATTCCTTTTTAACCTCCTCTCCACTATACTTTTTTTCCTGCTTGAATCTCATCTATTCCACTTTTTTTATTATTTTTGAGCACTTGCATTATTTCCGCTTTTTCTGCTTAATCTGAGGGAGGGAGAGACTCTTTCAGGTATTTTCACCAATTGTAGGATGATGCCCCTATATGTACTGATGTTAATTTTATTAGGATTCGGTATCTTATGTACCCAAGCCCTATCACAACTTAAAATATTATAATAATAATTTTTTACTCAAGTCACTGATCTTTAACAGTGATTGAATTAATGAACTTGGATTAATTTTAATTGAAGAAATAGCTAGTCAATAATTATAATGCCAATTAAAATGTAATATGAATAAAATGTAATTAATACTGATAAAAAATTAAATTAAGTAAACATTGAAAACAAATATAACTGCAATTTAAAATTCTCCAAATAAAATTCAAGAGTATTCTTTAGAGTTGTTAATTATTTTAAGATGATGAATAATAAATTAATAAAGAATTGAAATACTTGGGTACTTAGGAATGTTTGTCAATCAATTCTCAGCTGCCCTTAGATATCAACCATTTAACAATCAAGAAGAAATCTTTATTTACTGTTATGCAATTAAATTTATCAAGTAAAAGATACCTTCATGACATCAGCAATTTTTTTCCACTGTTCTTCGGTGGGATCTACACCAGTTGGATTATGGGCACAACCATGTAGAATAATGACACTATTTTCGGGAGCATTATTCAAATCCTCGATCATACCTACAATTTTTATATTACTCATTTGAACAAAAACTTTGATATCAAATAAACAAATAACTAATAATTAGATTACCTTCAAAGTCTAAACTTTTATTTACTTTATCCCAATACCTGTATGTTCTTAAGTTAGGAAATCCTGCCATTTTGAATATTAGCTGATGATTTTCTGAAGAAAAGATACATATATTTATTCAAAGATGAAGAACTATTTTAGAACATATAATAAAATTTCTGATTCAACACAAACCCCATGATGGTTCTGAAGAATATACACAAGAATACCCAAGTTGTCGACATAAAAATTCAGCAGCAACTCTTAATGCACCAGTACCGGACAAACACTGAACTCCAAATGCCTATAATAAAAATACACACCACTGACAGATTGTCCTACTTGATCGTTCCAATAGATTTTTTTATATTTTTTTTACCAATCCGCTCAAAACACGAGGGTTGTCATGACTTAAGACCATCTTCGTTGCAGCCAGACAAAAGGAATCTAAACCCAATATAGGTAAGTATTCATGATTTAAGCCTTCATCGTTAGCCATCAACTTTTCAATTTTTCTAACAACGGGAAGAACCCAAGGTTTTCCATCATCGGTCCTGTAAGCTAAATTTATCAGTCAAAAAAACTAAATTTGTCAGTAAAAAAAGAGTAAATTAATGAGTGAAAAAATTAAATTTATTAGTACTGTAAAATAATATCAGATAAATACCTCCGATTCCCAGATTAACTTTGTCAGGGTATGGATCATCATTATATGCTTTGGTAAGAGCGAAAGCTTCGATCGGTGGAACCGTTCCTATTTTAGAAAATCTACTCATCTTGAAGGTACGATAATTGAACTAAGATGACAACTGACACAATCGAAGAGGCTGGATGGGTGTGCACTGACTGGCAGTGCGGTTATCACGTGCTTCAGATATTTCATCGCCAGTAGCGCTAATATCGCCTTTACCTCCCAATGAAGTACAGATACCATAGGTAATTGAAATGCCTCTGTTCAACGAGCAAGTAATTATCAACGTAAGCAAATTGAAAATGATACAAAATTTTTAATTTTAATTGTTTTAAAATTTTATTGTTTTATATAGAGATCAACTATTTCAGGATTATAAAGTCAGCAGCGGATCCAGAAAATTCTTGAGGGGGGCGCACTTTTTTATTTTTATTAAATTTTTATGTTTCATAAAGGTCATAATTTAAAATATTAGTGCATAGTTACATTGCAAAGTTTTATTAAATGTTTAAATACAATCCATTTTTCATTTAAGGAATTAAAAAATAACTAAAAATAGCCCTCTTTATACAGAAATAGTAATAGCTAATTGGTGTCCCCATCTTTCAGGGGGGGGGGTGAAGATAAAAGATAATAATAATAATAATAATAAATAATAATAAAAGATCCATGATGGAATCTTTTATCTTCCATTATTTTTGATCAAATACAATTTTTCCTAGCCGCTGTTTGAGGGTACATTGTAAATATGGGAATGCAGTCTAAACTTGAAATGCAATTACTCCCCAAAAATTGTTTTTTGAGTTCTAACCATCTTCTTGCCGTCGTGCGATATAATCGATATATTTATTGAGAATGACAAAGGATTTAGAGATCCTCAGATCCGGATAACGAGCCTCTTTAAAGAAACTTTTAGTTTGAAAGAAACCACTTTGAGCATATAATTGTCCATTTATTGATTGCTTATGTTAGTTACGTTCGATTATCATAAATGCATTGATCCTGAGCTTTCAAAATTACTGTCATATATTTATACAACCATTAATTAGTTGTGCGTTTTTTTATTTATTTATAAGTTTTTAGGAAACAGAACTTTCAAAATCACCCGAAAATAGGTCAAATAAAAGTTGCAGCATATGTCTCGCTGTCTTAAAATAACTTACTTAAAAGAAATTTTTAACAAGAAAGTTATGAATCAAAAGGGACTGTTTAGAATTAAATATTTTTACGGTTTCCTGTTCTTTAAACAGAGAAAATTCATATATTATCTAAACAGAATTGCTCCATTAAACTTTAAATTCATTCACTTGAAAATTACAGTTTTTTGATAAATTACAGGCTCAATTAAATGTTCAAATTGGTATTTGAAAATTAAAATGTGTTTGTATATATATAACATTTAATAATTATAATAAATTTATAGGAATTTATTTAGTGTGTAGCTTTTGTTTCTCATAATGTCTATGGGGGCAGCTGCCCTCCCTCCCTACCCCTCCCCCCTGCGGACGCCCATGTTTTCAGAAAAGGCGTATTTGAAAGGAGAGAATGAAATGATACCTCGAGGAGTACCATCTCAAACCTTAATAAAGAACTTTTTTTTTTATTGGAGTTTTAGTGTGTTTAATGTGAGTGAATTTTATGTGTGTTTAATGAAATAGCAAACATTAATGGAAACAGTAATATCTAATTTACGACCCCTTGATTTTTTCAGACAATTGAAATTGTAAAACAAATTATAGGTCTTCAATATGAAATCTTGGAGTGGGGTTTTTAAAAACAATTAAAAATATTAGTCTTATAGTATAAAATCCAGTTTACGGTTAAACAATAATTGATGTAAGTCTTTGTGAGCATGGTTTCGTTTAAAGAGGAAAACATTCCAAGCAATACTTAGCCTTCAACTCCTTTCATGTTGAGGAAAAACTCTTTGAACCCACTGATATTAATAGAAATTTCTGTGGTTTATTTACAACGATTGACGTGTTAAAAGAATCTCACGCTTGACTGGTGGAGGCATTAGTCGGATATATTTCTAGGTTTATGAATTTTTACGTAGATGTAGTGTTCGTATTGCGGCGTTAGTGTCCTATAACTTATGTGTCCTATAGCTTTAGTTCGCTTAGGAACAGCCTAAATTTTACTAGAATTAATTATTTAAACTAATACTTAAGAATTGCATGTTTTTTGGGTTAAATATATAGAAAAGAATATTAAATTTTATCTTAGAACACTTGATAAAATTTATACTTTTCACTTATATTTATGAAATTAAATTATATATGTATTTGCTTTAATAAGTTGATATTTTATGTAATTTTAAAATACCCAATTTTAACTTACATTGCATTATTCGATCAAATTTTTTATTAGTTTATATGTTTTTGTAAATTAAAATTTTAATTTTATATAAATACTAGCTGTATATCCCGGTTTCACCCGGGGAATTTCATTTTTCGACGTCTCAAACTGTCTATTTTGTAAAAACCAATGTAAAGCGAGATCATAAAGATTTTTATAACAATAAAGAATATACCCAGAGATTAGTTGAAGTTATGCAATTTTAATATGCTCAGTTTCCCGCGATTCTGCCCGTCTAAGCCTCTGTTGTTCAATCCTATTTTGATGTTCGTCAAGAGTTTCAGCTGCTCGTATTTGACGTTGTTTTTTAGCTTTTGAGCTCACTACTACTATTGACGCTCGCTTCTTAGGAGGCATTTTTAAAAAATAAATTAATCATACATGTAAATAAACTTATTGTAATGTAAAAAAACAAAAAAAACATATGGTTTAAAAACCCAGAACTCAACGCCTGCCAAGGGACGGTCTTACCGGGCCTTGTTGGCCTCTTCAAAATCTATAAAATAATTTTTTAGGCCGTCTTTTCGAATCAAACGGCCGATTTCGTAAAAAAACCATTGTAAAGCGAGATCATGACGAATTTTATAACAATAAAGAATATACCCAGTGATCGGCTGAAGTTATGCAATTTTAATATGAATTGGTGTTCGCACCTGGTCTGAAAGAACCACATAGCGAAATTTGGAGAAAAAAGAATATCAGCTGAAGATCGGCTGAAGTTATGCAATTTTAATATGGACAGGTGTTCGCACCTGGTATCAAAGAACCACTGAGCGAAATTTGGAGAATTTAGGACAAACGGTATGGATTTCTATAAAGAACAAATAAACAAACAAACAAACAGAATTTCATCTTTATTTATATAGATTTTGGATTAAATTTATTTACATATATGCTGAGTTGGAAAATGCTGGTTCAGGCGGCTAAATATCAAAAAGCCAACAGAGCTTCGTATGAGTCTCACTCAAAGGTCCCTAAATCCCGAAAATCTTTTGAAACATTAAGTTTGGTGCAAAGGGTTTACAGGGCAACGATAAAATCAGTTCTGTGAAACCTGAACATTAACCAGCGCTTTACAGAGGAGTATTGAAAGCATATATGGAAGTGTCCTCCGAACTATAACCGGAGCGATCTGGAATCATATTACTAATGAATGGAAGAGACGGATCCACACAGATCTGCGGACAAAAACTCCATATCTCTTGATATGAGGGCAAAGAGGTTAGGATGCTCTGTACATGAATGAATGAATAATCTTTATTGCTTAAAAGGTTTTACAACAGCTTTTAGCAAGGAGTATGGCCTTACATTGTGTGTTGCGATGTTAAGTTGAGCATCGCAACAGATTTATAGAAAATAATAATCGTATTAAGTCTTGAAATTTTTAGAGCGTATTTTAAGATTGTATCATATTTTATGGTCTTTAAGATTTAGCATTACATATACCTAAATCGTCTATTATAAAAAATAACTAAGAATTTTTATATAATAGCTGCATTGAACCAAATGTTGAAGAAATCCCAGTCATTAAACTTTTTACGGTCTTTAAAACATGATTTATGGCGATGTGTTTATGCTCTGCTGATACCGTGAAGGCTACCTGTATTTTTTTTTTATTACATGAAGAAGTACAGAGATACCTACCTATTAAGATATTTTTAAAATATTCTTTTGATAAAGGCAGTAATATTGTTGTAGTGGTTCAGTCAGCATGATATGACGAAGTGATGTTTTCTTGACGTTACCAAGGTCATGTAATCAATCAATCGTCTTTGTCCTAATCTTCTTTATATTTCAAATTGATAATTAATAATAGCCTATATGTTTTTTTAAGTTAATGGTTATTATTCCGCTCGTTTCGCTATATATGTTTTATCTAGTTTGTTGGAAGTAAGCAAAAGGGATTATCAATACAAACAAAACATGTACCTAATTTTTTTAAAAAATTAGTAAAAAATAGTTAGAAAAAAACTTTTCTAGTCTTTTAATATTAAAATATATAAATTTAATAATGTTTTTATTATTTTTGTAGAAAATTTTAATATTTAAATATATAAATTTAATAATGTTTTTATTATTTTTGTTGACAAATAAGTGTGCGGTTTTCACGCTTATATTTTCAGACTGAACGATCATATTTTTCGACGATATATCGTTAATAACAATCAATAGAAAGGATTCCTATCAACGGCCGATGATAAATTGGAACAAAATATTCAAATTTGAGTGCTTCATTAATTTTCAGAAATCCTTGGCGATATTTTATTCTTCTCTGGCAAGGAAATTTATTAGTAATTTATTTTAATATTTTTTGTTTTTGTATTTAACGTCCGCTTTATGCCATGAGGGCTAATCGGGACGGGTTATCTACGGGTAACCAACCTCTTCTAATCCATGACAAGTCGCCGAACAGTTGATGCCGTCACTGAACAGAATCGAGCGGGCTTGGGCGGGATTCGAACCCGCACCGCCAGCGTGGGAGTCGGAGACGCTACCCCCTCCGCCACGCCGCGGCCCTAGTAATTTATTTAAATCTATAGTTTAAGTATGTTCTTTTTCTTATCGATTATATTTTGAACAACACGACTTCGTCTTCTTTCACAATGCTCTCTCTTGTCTTCTCTCTAAACAGTTCTCTTTGTTTTTCATCGTAAAACGAAATTAAAAAGGTTGTTTGTAATTCTTATTTTAATAAGTTTTTATTTAATTTTAAGACAGCTGCGATCAGTACCATGGGAACCAATAGTTTCTGTTAAATAACTAAAGTAAAAATTATTATTAGAGCTCGGATTCCCGTGCAATTGCATCTTTTTATTGGTAAGTCAGAATAAAGCGAATTCAAGTTACTTATCCGAATCAAGCTTAGTGGGATGTTTTAATGAAGTTTTATACTGCACGAAATTGCACGTTTTGGGGTTTACTGCACGAAATTGCACGTTTGGGGGTTACTGCACGAAATTGCACGTTTTGAAATTTTATTGCAAGAAATTGCATCATTTGATATTTTGAAGAAAAAAAAATATTACAAATTTTAATTTTCTTAAATGCACATAAAAAAATTGGTGGAATTATAAATGGTAATTAGGAATAGGAATAAAAAAAATAACAGAAAGGAAACATAGGAAAAATATAAAGGGAACTTGAGAGATGTAAACAAACACAAACCTCTAATTTCCAAGAACTAAAGGTTCAGTAGTTCCTGGATGTTTACATTTTGTTTCTTGATTCTTATCGTTCTGTCACTATCAATCTAGTTTCTGTCGGATATATTGTTACTTAAAATGCCAAAAATCGGAGGTGTGTCTTTGAAACTTGCGGGATGGATTAAAAAATATCCTGGCTCAAAAGGGATGGTAGTGTAGTGTTTTGCAAATCTTGTGATAAAAATATTAGATGTGAGAGGAAATCACAAATTGATGCCCACTGCAGCACAAGTAAGTACCTAATTATTTTTAACTATAGAACGGTACCAGGGGTAGTGCGTGTCATCAGAGGGATTTAAAAATAAGACTACGCACCGGATATTGCATCTAGTGATTCCATAATTTGAGTAGCATCTTTCCTTTATAAGATCTCCCTATTTCCAATATAATTACAGCTCACATGCGAGTTTTTTACTCTTTATTCCAAATCTTGTTACTATTTCAAATAAATATTTTATATTCTGATTTTTTTTTTTTTTTTAACGGAAATATTTTCAAATATACAATTGCAAGAAAATGTGCAATCAATTATCAAATTAAAAAACATTTTGATGAATCCAACCATTCAATCTGATTTGGCATTTATTAGATCGAATTTAGCAGCTTTGCCGGTTGCTCTTACAGAGGAAAAAAATCTTTCTCTTTATGGCCAAATTAAAATAGTTAAGGACGTTGGAAAATCATTGAAAACAATCAAGAGCGAAAAAGGAATTATAATTTACGAAAAATTTCGAAAATTTTTATTAAAAAATCCTGAATACAAACTATTAAAAAATTGTAATGATTGCCTGAACGGAAATTCAGTCACTATTGAATTGAATGAGATCTCTAGTTGCTGAGTCGTTCTAACGATTGTAGAAGCTGAGATATCTTTTTCTAAATTGAAAGAAAGTTTAAGTGAACAGAAAAAATTTAGAAATTTAGTTAGCTAGAAACTTTGATTAAAAAAATAATGAAGTGTAGTTACATTTCTAATGTATTCCATTAATTTTTCTTTACTAATGAAAAAATCATTATTTAACTTTTAAAAATAAAAGATTTTACTTCAATTTACTCTCCGCTACTTATTTGTTTCAAAATTAGCTATATATTGTTCACATAAATAATTTAATTCTTGATTTTCAAGCAATAATTTTTTTTGCATGTTTTTGCACGTTTTAAAGTTTTTATTGCACGGTTTTGCACGTTTTTAAGTTTTTATTGCACGTTTTCAAATTTTTACTGCACGGAATTCCGAGCTTTAATTATTATATTCCTGATACTCCAATATTTCGTTTCAGCGACCATGTACCATATTGTAAACTGAATATTATTATTTCTTAAATTTTAAGTTTTCCAATTACAGTGGGGGTAAAAAGCATTTGCACGCCAAGTTTCTTCATTATATAATAACTTTAGGCATGATTCCCAATTCAGCAGCACTTGCTATGGGCTATGGCGCAAAATCCTCACAGAACCTTATGCATTTAAAATTCCTTCAATTGGTACGAGATTTCCAGCCCTATTATAGGCTACGCATCTCCAAACCATTACATTTCTACCTCCCTGCTTCACAGTAACGGACACATTTCGCTTCTTCAATTCTTCACCAAATAGTCTTCCGGCCATCAGATCCAAACAAAGTAAACTTGCTCTTATCAGAGATCAACACATTTTGCCAAAAACTGGTGGCTTAGTTAATTTATTCCCTAGTAGTCCGGGAGCTGAGGGCCAAAAAGGTGCCTGATTTGAAGAAAATTTTTGATCATATAGGCTGAAAGTACTCATTTCATAGGCAACAAATGTGAACGTCTGCCACCTCAGATCGGTTGCCATCAAATTTTATGGGCGAACAAAATCGACATTTTCGAACTTTTTTCAATTTTTCGCAAATAACTCGAAAACGATTTATCGCAGAAGAAATTGTGTTCTTTCTAAAATAAAAGAGCATTAAATTTCTCGTTGACTGAGGCCCTCACAGTTAAAATCGGGTAAGTCTAGTCGCCAAAACCGATCGTCAATTTAGCCACTTTAGCGGAAAAATGAATTACGCTCATGTTCCAAAGCCTACAATATAAAGAGGGTTACTCCAAATAAAAAGTGTTACTTATTATAGTTGTAGTTGTAATATAGTTGATTAGAATTCTGTGAAAAGCGATCTCATTAATTTTAAAATTAGCCCACTCCTGTGAAGACAAAGAAATTAAAACGTGAATTTTTTTTTTCAGTTTCTCGCATATAATTCGGCAAATACAGATCACAAAGTATTGCTTTCTTCTTACCATAAGAGGCTAAACTATTGCAAATAGAATGATATAGTTGAATTTTTGAAATAGGTTTAGTGATTTTGCCGGGTTCGGTACATCAAAAATCTGTAACTTTTACGATTGTGGTTGAAACCGTGTTCCAACACCTCTAACTCAAAAGCATCTAGTTTAAATGAAAAATGTTTTAGATAAAAGTTACGGAGCATAAAATTTAGCATGAAACAAGCTCCTTACACACAACATTAGCAAAATCTTGTGTGGAAATAGAAATGAAAACGTGAAATTTTTCGTAGTGGGTACTTCCTGCTAAGACTTCGGTTTTTGAAGTATCAGGGGATTAAATAAAATATTCATGAAAATAACTACTTAGACAGGTAGGTATTTGGCAAAATTTATCTTTTATTTTAACACATGGAAGATGGTTGTTTAATTAGTTCAAAATGGTTAATATTTCAAAAAGTGGTCTTAGCAGGAAGTAAGCACTACGAATAATTTCACGTTTTGATTTGTATTTCCCCCAAGGTTTAGCTAATGTTGTGTGTAGGGAGCTTAGAGTAGGCTTTGGAACATGAGTATAATTCATTTTTCGCTAAAGTGGCTAAATTGACAATCGGTTTTGGCGAAAAGACTTACCCGATTTTAACTGTGAGGACCTAAGTCGACGCGAAATTTAATGCTCTTTTAAGGAAATATTGTAGAAGGAACATAATTTCTTCTGCGATAAATCGTTTTCGAGTTATTAGCGAAAAATTGAAAAAAGTTCGAAAATGTCGATTTTCTTCGCCTATAAAATTTGATGGCAACCGATCTGAGGTGGCAGACGTTCATATTTGTTGCCTATGAAATGAGTACTTTCAGTCTATATGATCAAAAATTTTCTTCACATCAGGCTCCTTTTAGACCCTCAGCTCCCGGACTATAGCAAAAAAGCAAGCCGTTTTCTGCGATTTGTCTCACTACTGTAAGGTTTTTTTCTCATGACCCCACCATAAAGCCCATTTGAATTTAAAACATTCCTTATAATTGTTATGCTTAAACACTCCCCAGTTCATTCGACCATATTTGCTTGAGCACCTTCATTTACAGCTGGATTTTTCAGCGCTTCGATTTCAATTTTTCTCTTCATTCTTTCACTTAATTTCCTTGGACTACCTTTTCGCCGTTTTTTCCCCAACTGTAACTCGTTCTTTATATCTTCTAATCACGCGCATTACTTTACAAAACTGATGTCCCAACAAATCTGCTATTTCGCTATACGATTTTTGTTGGTTGCGCAATAAAATCACCTTCTGGCGAGTGACGGCACACTGTTCACTTCATTTTGGCATTATTAATAGCCAAGCTGTTAAAAATAGGTTTTACACGTTTGAAATACTTTGGAATACTGACAGCGAAGAACATTATTATATTCAAGCAAGTAAACAACAACTAAACAAACAAACTTCTGTACTTCAGAAATCTAAGTGTGCAAATACTTTTTTCCTGCTTTAATGTATTTTATTTTTTTTTCATTTTACTATGGAAGATTTTTTTTATTTTAATTATATATGTAGGTATTAATCTAGCATTAAATATATATATTTTTTTGTAAATTGTATGATTTTTTATTGCCTTAAATTAATATATAATGAAAACACTCGGTGTGCAAATACTTTTTGCAGAAGAGTGGGGAACAATGACACGGTTTTATTAAAAAATAATAGAAAAACTACAGCTGGAGTTCTGAAATTTTTATAGTACATCTTCCTACAATGGACCTTTGTTCAGTAGAGATGAAATTTGAAAAGGTACACATTGCACGGGGAACAACGAAACAGCATATTAAAACTATATATTTTAATAATTACAAAATATTATCAGGATAATTATCATACAAAATATATGACTTCTTTGAAGTAGTAATTATGAAGAGTCGTTGACAAAATTAGTATCACTAGATATTGTACTTTTTCGTGTTTATATTTAAGGACCAATACTTACAACGAGGATTTATGATTAAAATTACTAAATCACTTATTGACAACAAATAAAGTAGAATTTTTATAAAATAAGTTGATGTAATAAAAAAAAAAATATATTGTAACACTTATGTGGGTAACAAATATTTATTAACAGAAAAATATACAGTAATCAGTGCCAACGAATTAATAAAACTTAAACACTTGAGTAGGTTACATAAATGATAACGTTAAAACACAAAATCATATGACTTGCGCTACACTGTCAAGACACAGACTTAAACTAACTCGTTCAGTCTCTGCTCCTCATATATATCGTAAATAGTGGGGCCTGGAATATTCTAGAACAATATCGGCAGTTCTCCGCCATCACGGAATGATCTAGACAAAAACAGTTCGTTCCAACCGCTTATTTTGTTCCAACAAGCGGTCCGGGAGGTTACGCCATATGTTTTTTTTATTTGCTTGTCGATTTAACGTTACAATATGTTATACTTTAAGCGGACCTTACACGATCAATAATATTGACAATACAGTATGGTATTGTCAATAATATTGATCGTGTAAGGTGAAAATTTGAGTATTGATGACGATATTGATATTGTATTGACGGTGGACCCTCAACACTAAACGACAATATTGACAATACTGATATTGACAATATTGATCGTATAAGGTCCGCTTTAATGAATATAACTATTGTTATTGGTCTGTTCTTTTAAAGGTATCCTTTCCTTCTTGGGATTAGAAAATATAATTTTAATTTCCTATATAACAGTAAAAGTGTCTTCGTAGGCTGTCTCATTGTTCCCGTCTCACTCATCCTAGTAGCCCAGGCAATGAAGGTTTTGTGTCGGGAATAATTAGAGACAAGCTGAATTTTTGCCAGTTGTTAGTACTTAGTAAAAGCAGTAGTTTCTCCAAAGTCCCCAACTCTCCCCTTTGTGCTAACTTGGTGGGCCTCCTTGAACATCCGTTTCGGGACTCTTTTTGGTATTAATCATAACTCCACTATTTTTCATTCATTTCATTTTTGATACTGCTTGTATCCTTTTATTCCTCATTATATATTCTTCAAAAGAGGTCATATAGTGTTTCTTCGAGAAATTAACCCTTTTGCTATAATTCGCTAAAATATGCCAAATTCTCGAGTAAAAATTCGTATCTTTTATAGTTTTTAGGGAACAATTCAATTTGAATTGAATCAACAATTGAAATATTATGAAAAAATTTCACAAATAAAAGTTCTTGCTCATTTTCCACTCTTTAAAAATATGTAGCTTAACATTATGGAGGACGTGAACGCGAACAGAGTTACGTATCAGTACGCGCCCGACACTTACCTAGCAATAACGCGTGACCGGTAGTTGTGACATTTATAGCTATATTTGATTTTTATTCATCATAGATAACGCTTTCATCATACATTAAAACCGATAGCACAATAGCACAGAAAAATATTATTTATATTTAAAAAAATTATTCATTATTATAGAAAATACTTTAATTACCATACAAATGTATTAGATTTTTTTTTCTATGCAAGTTTTGGTTAGGGGAAGCTTTTTACTCCTGATCTTAATACTAAAGATCTTTCCATTTTCCACCACCGGTGTACCCCACGTGTTCCGGACTTGCAAAAACCGGCAGCTGTGAAGTTTGGAAAACTGTTTTTAATTTTCTATCAGTTTTAATAATTCACAGCATCACGGACTAACCTCACACCTTATATTCATTTCTATTTTTAAAATTAGATACAATTCTTATATATTAAAAAATATCTCACAATAAAAATAATCTCACTAATAACGCTTAATTTACATATATCATTCATCATCGATTGTCTCTGGTTCTTCATCCATGATTAAAGTGTTGTGATCCAAATATTTCAGTAATACAACAGCCTTAACAAACCCATTTATAAAAAAAAAAATATGAAACTATAACAAAAACTCACTCAAACGCTACACTCACAAATGAACCAAACATATATTATTAAACTAATCATTTCTGATGTCTGTATTTCTTCCATGCTTATGTATTTATTTATATCTTTATTAAGTTAATACTGTTCATTTTTATTAAGTCAACTCTTTTTACTTTTAGTTTATTTTTATTTTGTGTAGGTTTTTTCTTATTTTTTCCTACTGTCTAACCCAGAATTATCCTTATTTTTGTTTGTTATTACTAACTAATCATAAAATAAATATAAATTGCTGATTTATTTAATATATCCGAAATCATGTATTAATTCGTATGTATGTGCGTTGTAAAATTTGATAATAAATAAAAACTTTTCTCTCTTTCAATCATATATGTTTTATTATTTTAAATAATTTTTATTTTTTTTAAGAGAAAATATTGGGCTCCCCCGGGAGTCGAACCCGGGTCTTCCGCGTGACATGTACGGTATGCTAACCACTGCACCACATAGCTCCCTTCCAAGCGGAGCCAATCCTCCCTCTTCACTGATACCTCTTCCTCGATCTCCCAAGGAAATTCTTTTCTCTTCAAAAAATAAATTATTTAAAATTATTTAAAACAAGATGGTTACATCCTTATATATATAAAAATCTCGTGTCCCGATGTTTGTCTCTCTATTTCTCAGAAACTACTCAACCGATTTTAATGAAATTTGGCTCAATGTATATAGTTTTGGCCAACTTACCGGACCGGATAGTTTTTAACTTGATTAGTGATCAAAATAATTCTTATATAGCGAATTATTGCAAATACAGTAGGTCGTGTTTCGATTTATTAACATGGCGTCATATGTCGATTTCATAATGTTTTTGTTTATAAGCATGCTATTGTAATACAGGTTATCATTATTATAATTTTGTATTGCGTTATGTGAGAGCAGTTATTTGTTCCTATATTATTATTTTCCACAGACAAATAGTAATACAAATTTGTATTTATTGTTAATTTTCATTTTTTTTTTTTTTTTTTTTTTTCGGTTGGCTCACAGACCTTGGAGATCTTTAGCCGCCTCAACTAGCCTACTCTACCTCTGTCTATCTTGGGCGATGGCTTTCCAGTTCACCACTCGATGTTCGGTGGCTTCCTTCTTGATTATGTCAGCCCATCTCGTTCTGGGTCTCCCTCGCGGTCGGGTACCGACCACTGTTGCGTTCATCGTCATGTTGAGGGAGCCTGATGGGTTGCTTCTTGCCACGTGTCCCGCCCATTTTAACCTCTTAGCTTTCATATCATGCGCTATCGATTGTCGGGTTTCCCCTATAATCTCTTCTTTAGTCTTTCTTCTCCAGAGCCCCAGTTCATTATCCCACATCGGGCCTACAATTGTCCTTAGCCGTTAATTTTCATTAAAGAATAAATAAATCAAGAAAAGGTTACAATAAATTCTCAAATATGTAGGCACTTTTTCTTCCTTTTCCTTTTTTATTTGTATTTAAATTAAATTACTAGCTAAGCGCTGAAACGCTTTTTCTGTGGCCCACCCTGATATCAATTTTTAGTAAAGTAAATACATTTTAATAATTTAAATTAGGCTATTATTTGAAATAATACTCTATAAATGTAACAGCCTACTGTCACAGGTGTAACCTATGTAATAGAAACCTGACTTGGGGAGTCAGTGTTGCCAAAAAATAGTGAAAATTAGTAAGCTGGCTACACTGCGGGTAACAGTCGTAAAAACTCCCTCACAAAGAGTGTGTTTTGATTAGGTGTTGTGGGATACTTTGTGATTTGCTAAAGAACTGCATAATTAAGACTTTAATATTATATTTTCAGTTGATTTATTTAACAGAAGTTTCTTTATTTTCATTATTCGTTTTGTTATTATTTAAATACAGTGTTTTTTTATTTTACCAAACCTTTTTATCATTTTTATCCCGAGATCTAAAATGTAAAATTTAAAAAATGTCAGTGAAGATTTGTAATTCCTCCTTTATCAACAATAATTTAAAGTTCAGAAAATTTAATCCCAATCGAATAGAGGCTGTTACTTCCTGTTCAGCAGAGTTGTAATTATCTTTAAATGTAAAATTTAAGAAATGTTAGCG
Source organism: Aelia acuminata (assembly GCA_911387785.2). Lineage (NCBI taxonomy): Eukaryota > Metazoa > Arthropoda > Insecta > Hemiptera > Pentatomidae > Aelia > Aelia acuminata. Next base: position 24,044,593 of record OU426983.1, read on the forward strand.
AAGATTTTAATCCTTTCTTTAATTTAAAGTAGGCTATTATTTTGAATGATATTTCGTTGTTAATTTTACCAGAATACAATTTTTTACTTATCTTTAAATGATTGTTGATTAAGAAAGGATTACAAATTGCGGCATTTTTTAAATTTTACATTTAATGATTATTACACCTCTACTGAACAGGAATAATTTTTATTTGGGTAACTTCAAGTTTCAGATTTATCCGACATAAATATGAGAGTACTACTGCAAAATAATCCATCGGCAGATATATTTTTTAAACAATTGCTCTATATTGGAAACGGTGAAATAGAGCTGCACCGAAATTCAAAATTTATCGAATTTCCAGAAAATTTCTGAAGTGTTGTAGAGACGAAAAATGAACTGTCTACGAAATATGAAGTGTCTTTCTTGATATTTTGAACAATTATTTGGACTATAATTGGCTGGTCGTGCTATTTTGGCAGCAAAAAATGTTGATTTCGATGAAATAAACTTCCAAAATCAATTGACAATGTTCTAGATGTAAACGAAGCCGTAAATTTCCCATCTGAAATTTTTAATTCCCTGGATATACACCCAAACAATCTCCAGTTGAAGATTGGCTCACCGATCATTCTTCTTCGTAACTTAAATCCACCTCAATTGTGCAACGGTACACGTTTGGTCATTAAAAGGATCACAGGAAATTTTATTGAAGAAAAAATGTTGCCTGGAAGGTTTACAGGAGATATCGTCCTGTTGCCACCTATTCCCCTGGAATCGACAGAATTTTCATTAAAATTTAAAAGGCTTCAATATCCTATTCGTTTGGCTTTTTCCATGACCATAAACAAATCCCAAGGGCAAACAATGTCCACTTGGACTTTGAAAATCCGTGTTTTTCCCTTGGGCAATGGCATAACTCACTTGGAAAATGGGTATCGCCTGCTCATGTGTTTGGAAACCATCAAATCTTTGGTTTGTGTTAAAAAAAACAAAACAGGTTAACACAAAACATTTGAACAAATTAGTACTTGAATAAATAAAAATTCTTAATTGTATTATGTAAAAACCTCTTTAAGAAGAGATTTATTATCACTCAAATATATTGCTAAATTAAAAGCTTCAACACAACACCCTCCTACCGAACACTTATTAGCCGAAGGGTTGGGAAATCGAGCTCTCAAAGAAATTGAGAAAAACGCATATCAAAAGGACATATATGACGCGTTAACCAAGATTGGCATGACCCTGAGCAAAATTAAACCCGTTGTTAAACTAACAATACCAAGCTGAAGTAGTGTTAGGCCAAAAATCAATAGATCAATGGCTGAGGTTACCAAACCTTACTTCAGTCATCCTTTTTAAAATTAGTGGAAAAATATAGCCATTTCGAGTTTATACCGATCCATAAAAAAAGGGCGATAGTGTTGGCAGCTCTGTGAGTCGTAAACACAATCAGCTCCTTTTTAATCAAACTACATTGAAATATGAGATGTAAAAAATAAAAACTTTAACTTTCCTATATTCTTTACCAAATACTTTTAAATGGTGTAATGCTCCATTCCCAATCACGTTGGATTTTGATTAGCTGAAAGGTTTTCATCTTTATCAATGAATATTGGTATTACTGTATTTGTTTAAAAATATTAGGATATAACTACTGAGCCACAGCAACGCGTGGCCGGGTCTACTAGTATAAAAATAGATTAGAATAATTTAAAATTGACGATCGTCAAGAGATGCCAAAAATTGTCCTCCTCCCGTAAATACTCGCAAAACTTGCGAGATCGAGGGAGAGGTATCAGTGAAGAGGAAGGATTGGCTCCGATTGAAAGTGAGCTCTTTGGTGCAGTGGTTAGCATACCGCGCATGTCACGCGGAAGACCCGGGTTCGACTCCCAGCGGAGCCCAATATTTTCTCTTAAAAAAAAATTAAAAATTATTTAAAACAAGGTGGTTACCCACAAAAACAGATTAAATTAATATAAGATGTTTTATTGTCTTAAACATTAGATAATTAATATTAAATAGGAAGGAATAATAAAAAAAACAATATAACAAAAACAGATTTATAAAAAATCATAAATATAAAATCACAGGTGAAAAGATAATAAATTATTCAAGACGGAATACATGTTTTCAAACTACACCGTTCGATTTCTTCATTTTCTTCCTTTTACCTTTCTTTCCAAACATTTCTTCTTGAATTTCAATCAGGCTCTTTCCTTTGGTCTCGATGATGATGAAGGTAGAGAAAAAGAAAGCGGTGGCACAGATGGATGCGAAGATCCAGTAAGAGGTTGCTGGTCCTAGGGCATCGTTGATCGGTTGGAAAGCTTTTGTCACAGCGAAGGCCAGGAACCATTTGAAGCAAGAGGCGAAACCCAACCCCGTGCCTTTCACTTCCGGAGGCAATATTTCTCCCGACATCAGCCACGGGATGGGCCCGAAGCCGACTCCGTACATTATGATGAAGACGACCACGGCAATGACTGGGATGGAACCGAACTGCGTGACATCCGAGCCCTTCGTCTTCTCGTGGAAGTAGTAACCCAGGACGGCCAAGCAGAGCGCCATCACCGTCGAGGAGATCTGGAGGAGGATCCTGCGACCCGTGTAGTCGATGAGCACCGTGGATCCCAGCGTCGCAAGCATCTGGGCCACGCCGGCGATGATGGTGGATATGTCCGGGTCCAGGGTGCTCCCCGCGTCGTGGAATATACTCTCCATGAAGAAGACTACGACGTTGATGCCGCTCAGCTGTTGGAAGAACATCAACGTGAGGCACACCAATAAGGAGAGGACGCTGGACCTCTTCGACAGCTCCTTGAAGAACGGCGCCTTCTCTGCCTTCTTCGAGTTGATCTCTTCCTCCATCGCTTCAAGCTCTTTGTGGACGTTGTATTGTTTTCCTCGGAGGCAAATCAGCGCGTCTTCGGCCTCGTCCCTGCGACCCCGCTGCATCAGGTAGATTGGGCTTTCAGGGGCCTTGAAAAAGAGGATTACGAAGATGACGTTTAGGATGCCGCAGAACAACGGCAGTTCCGTGTAAGGGAATATAGCTCCAATTATGTAGGCATACATCACTCCATTCACTAACATCAATTGAAACATGGATCCCAGCGTTCCTGAAATTGTTTGAAATATTGATATAAATATCGAAATACTTGAGAAATTAAAAAAAAAATAAAAATATTATTTTGAATTAAAATTTAGTACACAAGTTTATTTTATCTTATTAACGTAGGTTTAATTGTTGCTGAGCATTGTAATCTTAATCATCATAATTTCAACTTTTCTCCTACATCTCAATATTACCTTCGATAAGCTATTTGGCAGGGGTTGAAAAGGTCATTAACCTTTTTAAATAAGTTTTATTTTAAAAGTATTTGAAAAACATATTACGAAAAAGTTTGCTCAATAACAGTTTTCAAATAACTTTATGAAAAAAGTTTTTCTTCAAAAAGTTTAAGGTTCACCTAAACCTTTTGAGCAATTAAAATTAAAGTGTGAGTTTTCCTTGAAAAAGTTTAAGGTTCACCTATACCTTTTGAGCAATTAAAATTAAAGTGTGAGTTTAACAATAACTTTTTCACCCTGGGTTGTGATCATAAAAGTTTTTATCGTAGGAAAAGACATTGTTTACTTATCCTGTTGTTTATTTTGATGAAAAATCCTATGATAGTGTCACGTGGAAGATGTCCATTGAACCTAGGGGGCCCTGAGAGAGATTGATTGATTGATTGATTCTTTATTGTCTTAGGGCCTTTGGCCCTTTCTTACAGATAAATATATGCATATGGTTACAGCAATGAATAAAAACATAATACATTTAATAAGATAAAGTAAAGTGTAACATCAAGCTGAGAGCTTATAGATAGATAATAAACATAAAAATAAAGACAAATATCATTTTCACTGCCTAGAGAGGGAGATCTCCTAGAAGAGGCTGGCCCAGGAGAGAGTTGGGCAGTCTGGGAGTCTGAGGCAGTCAGTCTGAGAGGGGCAGAGTCAGAGACAGTCAGCAGTCTGGAGCGGAGGCTGGGTCTGAAATGGGCTGTGGAAGTCTGGGACAGGCAGAGTGAGCATGGTGCAAAGTGGGATCCGAAGTAGTCAAGTACCCCCAAGTGATTTATAAGTATATACCCCCCCTTGTGTAGTTGGGACGTGTAGAAACTGTTGTAAATAATAAATTATGTAAATAGTACTTAGTTTGGTTAATTACCACACAACCCTTGCCCAAAGATCCCTGTTTCACATTGGACTGGGTAAATTTGAGAATAGGGGTGACAATAGGATTAGTTAAAGGTATATTTATTCCTATCCTATTATTCCTTCTCGAATCAAAACAAGTCTAGTGTTCATTTATTATCTCATCTCACCGGACCGTTTTATTTTGGTTTTAGTTATTACTTGTGAGTAAGCGGTTCACAAATTACGAAGGTGCGCAAAAAAGAGCGGGTGATTCAGAGTTTTTTCAAATACGTCTCAACAACATTTGTGAGAGAAGAATTGAAGATATTTTTTTAACGAATTTGAGAAACCATTTATTTAGGTTCCATAAACCTAAATAAAGTTTTTTTTACGAATTATACAACTGTAACTTGAAGTGTAGCAAGAACAAAGTGTTATTAAATAAAATTAAAATGGAAACCCATATCAGTAAAAATAAGCAAGAAATGTTATTAGATAATTGTGTAAAATGGGGGCTACTTTGAAATTTATTCTTGATGATTATAGGTGTAAATTAAAATGTTCTTAAATTGTTTTACTCGTTAAATTAAATGATGATTGTTGTTTAATAATCTAAATATTTTTGGGATCTCCGTGCTGCCGTGGACAAGCAAAAAACTGGTCGGGCTCCAGGCTTACTTAGATGGGATTGATGCGGCAATTCTGAGGAACAGTATCCCTACATAGAAGAAAGGCTGTTAGCGATGTTCAACGATTGCTTCGATAGGGGATACTTTCCCAAACGCTGGAAAATTGCTGACATCAAACTCCTGTACAAGGGAGGGGACAGGGACAAGCAATTAGCCAAGTCTTATAGGCCTATATGTCTCCTCCCTGTATTGAGTAAAGTATTGGAAAATCTCATGTTGACGAGCCTGCAACCAGTCTACTCAAGAGCGAGTCATCCACGGCAGTATGGATCTACCAAAGGAAGGGGAACTGCCGACGCTCTGCTGAGAGTGCGTCGTGATGTTGAAGAGAAGGCAGAGAAGTATGTCATGCTTCTCCTATTCGACATTCCTCTGCCTTCGATAGTGTTTGGTGGCCGAGCGTACTCCAGCAGTTGCAAAAGTACGATACTCCCAGCAACTTGTATGAACTCCTGAGGAGTTACCTCCAGGAACGAACCCTCAAGATACGGGGTACCTTTTTCGAGGGGGAAGAACCCATGGAGAGGGGTTGCCCGCAGGGTTCTGTTCTTCGTCCAGCCCTGTGGAAACTAGTCTTTGACGAGTTGCTGGGAGTGCTGGAAGAGGAGCAGTTCCCCTCCACGGCCTATGTTGATGATTTAGCCGTCGTGATAGCCTCGAATGGCAGGGTACGGTTGAAAGAAGAAGCCGAACGTTGCGCCAACCTGATAGGAGAATGGTGCGAGAGGAAGAAGTTGAGGATGGCGGGGCCCAAGACACAGGCCATCCTCCTGAAAGGAAAGACAGGTAGGGCTCATCCTATAAAAATGGTCATACAAGGAGCTACAATACGTACGAGTGAGGAAGTCACCTACCTTGGAATCAGAGTTGGGAGGAATTTCAACGTGACGCCTCACTTGGACCATTTGAGAAGTAGGGTGAGCCTTACCCTTAATGGTCTCAGTCGCATCGGGGGCGCCTTTTGGGGTCTCAGGTATCCAGCATCCTTGGCTATTTATAGAGAAGTAGTTCTTGGGATACTGAGATATGCGTCCCCGGCCTGGAACAGGAACCTCTCACACAGACAGAAGAGCAGGTTGGCGACGATCCAACGAATGGCCCTGCTACGAGTTACTAGGTCGTATAAATCAGTCTCACGAGGCGGTGCAAGTCTTGGGAGGAGCTATTCCTCTCGACCTCCTCCTAAGAGAAGACATGTTTCGTTACAAACTAAAACGAGATGGCTTGGCGGATCTACCACCAAACCTACGCGAGCGGATATGTGAAGACCCCAGCAGATGGAAGAAGATCCTCCGGGAGGACACAATAACAGAATAGAATCGGCGGTGGGTGACGACACCGAATGGGGCCACACTGAGGAAGTATTTCCCCACCGTCGGATCGCGCCTAGAAAAGACTTGGGTCCTCCCGGACTATTGGGTCTCACAAATTCTTACGGGGCATGGGGGATTTAGAGCGAAACTTTTCAAACACGGCAAAAACATTGAACCCCTATGCCCCAGTTGTGGAGTACCAGAAACCGCCGAGCACATTGTCGTCATTTGCACCGCCTATGAGACACTAAGGGCCAAACTGCTGAAGGAGAGTGGGCTCTACGCTCTGACTGAGAGCGACCTCCCTCAGCTCATGACCAAGGAAAATTACCCGCACTTCAAAACTTTTGTATGCGGATGGAAGGAAGCCGGTCTAACCCACTTTGCCATGGGTAGAAGAGAGGAAGCTCCTGGGAGGCCGCCGGACAGAGGAGGCGAAGAAGAGGAAGGGAGAGATTAATTAAAAAGAAGAAAAAAAATTCAGTGAAAACTGTATAATGATGTACTTGCAGCAGTGATATGTTATGCAGGCATGCATATCATATCACTGTTGCAAAAACCCATATTACCCTAGAGGTACGGTAGGGTCGAATAAATAAATAAATAAATCTAAATATTTTTATATTGATTAACGATATTATCCATTATATATCTATGATGATTAACTGTACTGATCCCATGGTATTGTTAAACATTATTCTGTAGTTTAAAAATAATACACATATTTACAAAATATTAAAAATTGTAATATATTAAAATAAATGTTAGCATTTCCGAAATCATTTTCTTTGACTAAATCTTTTTATGAATAAGTTTCAGAGTAACTTTTTGAAATGAACTTTTATGAAAAAGTTATTTGGATAAAAATTTTAAGATAACTTTATCAATAAGTTTTCGTAATGAAAAAGTTAATGTTCAATAAAAACTTCAAGTAGGGTTAAAAAAATATATATAAGTTTAACTTAAACTTTTTTAAAATAAAAGTTGTATTTTCGACCCCTGCTATATAGATTAACTCATTTTTAATTTATTTTAATCATAGTCTTATTCCAGTAATTATAATCTAGTATATTTTGAAATGTCCATAATTGTTAATTTTATTTAAGTTTGATATTATGTTGAACTTATATTTTTGATATTTCTTCTATAGTAAGACAAACTTCTTGTTTGGAAGTCTGGTTCTTTTCTACAAAGCGATAAATACTTTAACCCACATTTTTACCCTGCATTAATATTAATTATTTAAATTATGTAAAAATATAGAATAACATATCCTTATATATATAAAAATCTCGTGTCCCGATGTTTGTCTCTCTATTTCTCAGAAATTACTCAACCGATTTTAATGAAATTTGGCTCAATGTATATAGTTTTGGCCAACTTACCGGACCGGATAGTTTTTAACTTGATTAGTGATCAAAATAATTCTTATATAGCGAATTATTGCAAATACAGTAGGTCGTGTTCCGATTTATTAACATGGCGTCATATGTCGATTTCATAATGTTTTTGTTTATAAGCATGTTATTGTAATACAGGTTACCATTATTATAATTTTGTATTGTGTTATGTGAGTGCAGTTATTTTTCCTATATTATTATTTTCCACAGACAAATAGTAATACAAATTTGTATTTATTGTTAATTTTCAGTAAAGAATAAATAAATCAAGAAAAGGTTACAATAAATACTCAAATGTGTAGGTACTTTTTCTTCCTTTTCCTTTTTTATTTGTATTTAAATTAAATTACTAGCTAAGTGCTGAAACGCTTTGCTGGGCCCACCCTGATATCAACTTTTAGTAAAGTAAATCCATTTTAATAATTTAAATTAGGCTATTATTTGAAATAATACTCTATAAATGTTGTAACAGCACCTACTGTCATAGGTGTAACCTAATAGAAGCCTGACTTGGGGAGTCAGTGTTGCCAAAAATTAGTGAAAATTAGTCAATTGGCTACACTGCGGGTAACCAGTCGTAAAAACTCCCTCACAAAAAGGGTGTGTTTTGATTAGGTGTTGTGGGATACTTTGTGATTTGCTAAAGAACTGCATAATTAAGACTTTAATATTATATTTTCAGTTAATTTATTTAACAGAAGTTTCTTTATTATCATTATTCATTTTGTTATTATTATTTAAATACAGTGTTTTTTTATTTTACCAAACCTTTTTATCATTTTTATCCCGAGATCTAAAATGTAAAATTTAAAAAATGTCAGTGAAGATTTGTAATTCCTCCTTTATCAACAATAATTTAAAGTTCAGAAAATTTAATCCCAATCGAATAGAGGCTGTTACTTCCTGTTCAGCAGAGTTGTAATTATCTTTAAATGTAAAATTTAAGAAATGTTAGCGAAGATTTTAATCCTTTCTTTAATTTAAAGTAGGCTATTATTGGAAATGATATTTACTTATCTTTAAATGATTGTTGATTAAGAAAGGATTACAAATCGCGGCATTTTTTAAATTTTACATTTAATGATTATTACACCTCTACTGAACAGGAAGAATTGTTATTTGGGTAACCTCAAGTTTCAGATTTATCCGCCATAAATATGAGAGTACTACTGCAAAATAATCCATCGGCAAATATATTTTTTAAACAATTGCTCTATATTGGAAACGGTGAAATAGAGCTTGCTGTATCGAAATTCAAAATTAATCAAATTACCAGAAAATTTCTGAACTGTTGTAGAGACGAAAAATGAACTGTCTACGAAACATAAAGTGTCTTTCCTGATATTTTGAACAATTATTTGGACTATAAGTGGCTGGGTAGTCGTGCTATTTTGGCAGCAAAAAATGTTGATTTCGATGAAATAAACTTCCAAAATCAATTGACAATGTTCTAGATGTAAACGAAGCCGTAAATTTCCCATCTGAATTTTTTAATTCCCTGGATATACACCCAAACAATCTCCAGTTGAATACTGGCTCACCGATCATTCTTCTTCGTAACTTAAATCCACCTCAATTGTGCAACGGTACACGTATGGTCATTAAAAGGATCACAGGAAATGTTATTGAAGGAAAAATGTTACCTGGAAGGTTTACAGGAGATATCGCCCTGTTGCCACCTATTCCCTTGGAACCGACAGAATTTTCAATAAAATTTAAAAGGCTTCGATATCCTATTCGTTTGGCTTTTGCCATGACCATAAACAAATCCCAAGGGCAAACAATGTCCACTTGGACTTTGAAAATCCGTGTTTTTCCCTTGGGCAATGGCATAACTCACGTGGGAAATGGGTATCGCCTGCTCACGTGTGTGGAAACCATCAAATCTTTGGTTTGTGTTAAAAAAAAAAAACAGGTTAACCCAAAACATTTTGAACAAATTAGTACTTGAATAAATAAAAATTCTTAATTGTATTATGTAAAAACCTCTTTAAAAAGATTTATTATCACTCAAATATATTGCTAAATTAAAAGCTTCAACACACCACCCTCCTACCGAACACTTATTAGCCGAAGGGTTGGGAAATCGAGGTCTCAAAGAAATTGAGAAAAACGCCTATCAAAAGGACATATATGACGCGTTTACCAAGATTGGCATGACCCTGAGCAAAATTAAACCCGTTGTTAAACTAACAATACCAAGTTGAAGTAGTGTTAGGCCAATAATCAATAGATCAATGGTTGAGGTTATCAAAACTTACTTCAGTCATCCTTTTTAAAATTAGTGGAAAAATATAGCCATTTCGAGTTAGTTTATACCGATCCATAAAAAAAGGGCGATAGTGTTGGCAGCTCTGTGAGTCGTAAACACAAACAGCTCCTTTTTAATCAAACTACATTGAAGTATGAGATGTAAAAAATAAAAACTTTAACTTTCCTATATTCTTTACCAAATACCTTTAAATGGTGTAATGCTCTATTCTCAATCACGTCGGATTTTGATTAGCTGAAAGGTTTTCATCTTTATCACTGAATATTGGTATTACTGTATTTGTTTAAAAATATTAGGATATAACTACTGAGCCACAGCAACGCGTGGTCGGGTCTGCTAGTTTTTAATAAGAAAAATAATTAAAATAATCATTTTCTATTTTAGATCATCTGATATTAGATAACACATGATCAACCTTCAATATCAAAGTTTCATTTAAAAAATAAAAAAAATGGTGCAAAATATCAGCGCTTCGGGATATTTGGCTAATTATTGGGCACAGGATGGTGCTAAAGATAATTTGATGGTGTTCTTATCCCTTAAGCCATATATCGCTAAACAAATCAATTGTGTTTAAAATATTATGCGATTATTACGTCATGTTAGTTCTCTATTCTTGGCCCTCTTATCTGCAATAAATTTGATCGATTATTGATTAATCCTATCCGTGACATATTGTTTACGGATTCAGCTGAGTATTTTAGGATCATTACGGTAGTGGTTAATTTCTTTACTGCTTTTAGAGCTAAGATTGGTATAAAAAAAAAAAATATATATATACATATATATATATATATATATATATATATATATATATATATATATAGCGATGTGGAAACCATATTTTATTCTGGAGGCAATAAATCTAAATTTTATAAATAAAGAAATTATGATTATACAATATATAATTGAAATATATAAGTTCAATATAATTGAAATATATAAGTTTTTATTTGATACGAATTGTTTTGTACACAAATCTTGAAATTGAGAAATCTAGGCAAAGGTACAATACGGTCCAGTGGTTTCTTTCACCAACAGAAAGCCTCGAAATAAAAGGGTTGATGGGACTTCTCTTCATGTGTGGTGTAATAAAAAATTCTATGCTCAGTTTAGATGAGATGTTCTCAGCAACCTATGGAACTCCGGTATTCCGTTGCACTATGTCCAAGAAAAGGTTTGCATTTCTTCTAGAAAACCTCCGCTTCGATGATAAAGCCACCAGAGAGGCCAGAAAAATCAACGACAAATTTGCGGCTTTCAGAAAAGTGTGGGACATTGTTGAATCTGACTGTGAAAAAAAATATAGTCCATCTGAATATGTCACAGTACGTGAGACTCTACTGAGTTTTCGGGGTGCCTGTCAATTCAAAACGTATATCCCATCGAGAACCGACAAATATGGGTTGAAAATAATGTCACTATGCTGCTAACTGCTGACACTATAATTATTTTATACAATTAGTAAGAGATGTTTCTCATTTAGTTCCTATCTTTAGAATTTCTAAAGCACTGAAGTTCCAAGTTGATGACTGAATCTATTGATTTTTACTATGTTTTAAATAATTTTATAGAGAATATTTCTATTAAGGTATTTTTTTGTAATCAAGTTCCTATTTTTTTCCAAAGTACTTTATATTATTACTTATTGACTATAAAAATAAAAAAAACTTTTTGCTATAACAAATATTATATGTGTTTAATTGATAATAAAACTTTTTCCCATAATTCATTTTTTATTTAACCCGGAAAATCGATATTTGGAGGATGGGGTCTGATCCAACCCCACCTTACCGTTTATGTCAGGAAAATTCACCTTACCGTTAGAGGGTAACCAAAAATTTAACGATTCCTTCGATATTAACACGCGAGTGTTTGAATTATCAATAATTTAATGAAAAATATTTATTCTCATTTAAGAATATTTTAAATTTAATTTATTCATTTTACTATTTTATTAAAAAATTACAATAAAAAATAATGTTAAAAATGAGATTATATTGTAACACTTTTGTGGGTTAACAATATTTATTCAAAGAAGAAAAAACATTTTCAATGCCATTCGAATTATAAATATACTAATATTAAAGCATACAATTAAGAAGGTTACAACAATTATCACTTTGTAACACAAATAATCATATGGCTTGAGCTTCACAATAAAGACCTAGACTGTCCTGTCAATCACTCCTTATATATAGCCGTAAGGAGATGGTCTAGAACCTCATGGAACGGCGTGGATGGTACTCGAACATCGATGTCACAAACACGTGCTATGACAATCAATTTCATAGCATTGTTCGTTCCAACAAAAGGTCTGGGACTTTTAAATCATATTTTTTGTTTAACGATTTAACGTTACTATAATTTTTCTCAATAATATAACTTTATCAATTCATGACGATTTTTAATGAAGGAGAAACGACCTTTATCGGATTTAATCTTCATAATATTTCATAGAAAATATTACAGAATTGAAAACACAAGCATCTTCAATGTTAGGGGACACAGGAGGGTACAGTTATTTTTGTAATTCGTTTATTGTAGTTTACATTTCTGCATTTATACGAATTGCTGATGATGACGTTAATGTTTCATTAGCGCTTCATTCTCTTTATTAAAGGACATCCGCCTAGGCGTGAGTAGAGTTTAGGTAACCATGGCGATGTCTCTGGTATCTCAGATAACTCACTAAATAATATTCGAACATTGCGATCACTATCAATACATAGAAAAAAAAATCGACATTTTTTTATAAATAATTATATCGAGATAGTATAGAGTAAATCAACAGCCAAGATAATAAGGGTTTCGATGATTTAATCATTATTATTTTATAGGAAGGACCATTTACAAACAGATAATCATAATAGTTTTTGACCTTTTGAGTGTATTCCTGTTTATTTCCAACACAGTCCGTGACCGCTTGTGTGGGAATAAGAGACGAGAAAGAGTTTACTTTTGAATGCTGAATTGTTGAAATACACTGTTTTTATTAATCGAATATATTATTGTTATTTTCATCACCTTTGTGATTGATATAAATATTTGCTAATGAATGTCTTAGTTACGCTACAACCTATCTAAAACAGCTCAATAGTTGAATCAGTGTTTTGGATTATATTTTTCACTTATCACCTGGTTTTAATTAATAAGTTTCATAATTCGGGTGTTGGATCTGATGAAGAAAGCAGTCACAGAAAGAGTAATTCACGTTAGTAAATATTATTGAGCTCTTTATTTTTACGTTCATACGATTTTTTTGATCGATTCTGGCACCCGTTATTGCTTCACCAACTCCGTCAACTCCCCCCTTCTAGATGTTTACTTTTAATCCGCTCTTACCTCACTTATAGAACTTTCAAAGTGAACCAAAATTTTGCCTATTCAACTCTTTTTGTTCAATCAGCCGGTGTTCCTCAAGGCAGTATCCTAAGCCCGTTCTCTACCCGGTCTATATAGCTGATATCCCAGTCCATCTTAGCACCATCCTCATCACTTACGCTATTGACACATGCGTGTTATCTTTTTTTTTTTTGTTCGGTACCCCTACCTGGCCATGGGTGGCATATGGGGGGTTACTCTAGAGGTGTAACCAACCTATTCTAACCATGGTGGGTAGGTCGAGATTTATTCCGTGGAGCCTCCACGAAATAAAAGTCAACCATCCCAGGGCGGATTCGAACCGCCACCGTTCAATCCGAGCATGTTAAACCAGGTCGTGCTTAAACACCCTCGGCTACCCCGGCCCTACACATGCATGTTATCTACGAATACTGTCCCAACTGCTGCAAATAAAGTAAAAACTACAGAATAAAGATAAATCACAGCGTATCCTATCAAATTACCTTTACCCAGCGTAGTACATCGACAACATCATGTCCTACAGTATCCTTCAATAATATTCAACTTATCCCCGTCGAATAAACCCGATACCTAGGTCTCCATATTGACAAACGTCTCACGTGAAATACTCACACAAGACTGAAAAGACAAAAACCGCCCATCTCCGACTACTTCTACATTTACTAGACAAACTCTCCCAATCTTCCAAAAGAAGATGGCCTCGAGATCTCCTAGAATTAAAAACAATATTTGAGTGCTACCAATGGGTTGTCTCTCTACATGCCTGTACATGTCATTATTCTACTTATATCGTATTTAATTATTGTTATACATTTGTAAATTTCAATAAATAAAAAAAAAAATCTGATTTAAAAAAAATGGCGCGATCCGCGCAACACACAACTTTTACTTACCAACCTACTTGGAGTTGAAATCGTCGTGTTTTGATAATTGTGTACACGCAATACATAGAAAATATTTTTATCCTCATTTACTTATATCTGTTTTTTCGGCATTATTATATCGATCGATACGGAGGCCCCATAATAATATCATGTTACTACGTTACATTACTATGTAAGGATGTTATACATTCAGTTCACTAATGTGGGTTTAAATTCTAATATTCACGTAGATTTATAATACCGAAATGTCAAACGAATACTTTATAAATCAAATAATAACAACGTTAAAAAGCAATCACTTGCAGAGACGGAACAGTGAACCAAAGTAACCGTATTCTTCGCTGTCCAAGTTAGACTAATCCACTAGTCGAACGATTCTTAAACCTATATGGTGTGCTAGGGAACCATCCAAAAAAGACCTAGAACGATCCAAACATATGTTCGCGTCAATAGCGGATCCGGGGGGGGGGGCGCCACTCATAAAGTATTACTATTTCTATATAAAATGAGCTATATTTAGTCATTTTTCAAGTCCACTAATTGAAAGTGAATTGTATTTAAACATTTACAGTAATTTACAAAGTAATTATGTACTAATATGAATTTTAAATTAGGGCCTTCATTAATCATGAAATGTAAAAAAAAAAGTGCGCCCCCCCCCCTCAAAACATTTCTGGATCCGCCATTGATTAGCGTACTAATAATATAACCCTTCTCGGCAGTTCAAGTTTGTGCAACGTAAAAGAAATAGACATCTGTTTTGGTTTTACTTCATAATACTTTTGTTATTATTATTATTATTATTGTTATTATACAGATCACGTTTAAAGACTTTAAAAATGTCCCCACCAATAATAATGCTAGTAAATTATTAAAACGCAGAAGATGACCCATGATATAATAGAGTAATCATGTACATTAATAACACTATGTTGTATAAGCCAGATAAGATTTTATTGCTCTGACGTCTTGCAAATCTTAAATCAAAATATTTTCTTACCTAGAAGTTATAAGATACTGAAGTAGATAACCTCGTATAAAAAGAAAAAAAAAAAGTACATAAACGAGTTAAACGAAAAAAAAAAGAAGACTTTCATTGTCTTGTATTGCTTTTAAATATTTTGTATTTTCTCTTTCATCGGCACCAAAGATGCATATTTATGAATAATGCCTTGCTCAACAGTTTTTCTCCATTTTTTGAATGGGAATAGAGATCATTATCGACACTCATCCTCATATCATAACCAAGCCATTTTAATTTTTTGATTTTCCGTGTTTACTCTTCGGTTTTATATTCAATTATATTAACTAAGAGATTCCCTAATAGTCCGGGAGCTGAGGGCCAAAAAGGTTCCTAATTTGAAGAAATTCTTTAATTAAAGTACCTCATTTGTTTGGCCAATTTTGATGAAATTTTTGATGTCACATCGCGGTTCAGGTTCATACGGTTTATAGTTTTTGAGCTAGTCTGTTCACACACACACACACACCGACACACACGCGGACATACACACAGACACACACAGACCATTTCGCAGGACTTGGTTATTTTGACTCAGGGGACCCCAAAACGTGTATTTCCGTTGAAAACCGGAAGTCGAAATTTTTCACGATCGCAATACTTTCCCTTACTATATATTTCATGTGTAGGTAAGTGAAAGTAAAACTATCTTTTCTGTACCAACCAACGGCCATAAACTCCTTTATTGATAATGAAACATGTTTAAGAAGAAAGGCATTCCTTTTGTTTCATTTAACAACTGTCCTTGACGAATAATTACCCAATCGAGAAAGAATCGATAGCTCATACCTTGTTATATCTGTTAAAATTGGTCAATATATTGATAATATAGATTAATATACTTCTCCTTGAAGTGCAGTGTGCATTAATTAAAAAATGAAAAATATTTTAAATGAAGACATGAAATT
The DNA here is from genome assembly GCA_911387785.2 of Aelia acuminata. Classification (NCBI taxonomy): domain Eukaryota; kingdom Metazoa; phylum Arthropoda; class Insecta; order Hemiptera; family Pentatomidae; genus Aelia; species Aelia acuminata. Next base: position 24,060,622 of record OU426983.1, read on the forward strand.
CTAACGACATTTCTACTATCTTAAGTAGGATTTGTATGTAAATGAATTTAATAAAGTTCATCTTGTTTTCATAAATAAATAAGTGTACTTATTGTTCACTTTATATATATTACATTCTTGTTTTATTTTTTTATACCGATGTATCCCATCCCTCCTCCCATTATTCCGGAAATTTATATATAAATAAATATTTATATATAAATATATATAAATAAGACAAATCTTATTATTATACCTGAAATGGGTTTTTTTAATCTTTTGAAACACTTGGTAAACTCTTATCAGAATTTTCTGCTAACTATTTTTTGGGATCTGCAACCCATTCAGCACGAAATTGGGGGGGGGGGAGGGGTCATGACCCCCTGTTTCACAATCACGTTGCTGACAGCACCGTTTTTACTAACATTATTAGCTTATATTAAAAAGGACTGCGTTCTAAACAACCAAAAATGTTATGTTTAGGGCATAGTTACCAGCTAATTGCATTATTTGCTTAATAACTTATTTAATAAATTAAGAACCCAAAAAAGGTTTTAATGGGACCACATTGGGAAAATACTCTACAAGATGCAAAAGGTTTCGTTCCAATTGGTCCACCCATCTCGGAGTAATCGGTGGACATACCTACATAGAAAAAAAAAAAAAAAAAAAAAAAAAAAAAAAAAAAAAAAAAAAAAAAAAAAAAAAAAAAAAAAAAAGGCACATACGTATTGAATTGAGTAACCTCCTCTTTTGAAGTCGGTTAAAAATACAAAAAAATTGAAAAGCCAAAATATTTGGGAGGGGGGTGATGACCCCTGTGGAGCTGCCCTTGCTTGCTCCATCACTTTAGGATTATTTATTTAGAATTGAGAACTAAACAGCGAAAAGATCCCGTTGTGTTGTCCTATAAACGAGAACACATCCCAGCTTCCTGATTGGTACTCAAGGTCAATGCTAAGTGCCTTAGGTCAGGGTCGGTCAATGTCAACCATGCTTGTTAGGACATTTAGTTTAAACTCTCAAAGGATTTTAAACAAGTAGACAAATTTTATATTTACATCACTAAGGAAACAAATTTAAAAAGTTTATTCGTTTAGAAAAGATGAGGCTGTAGGATACCTCTAATGCTGTCTTCGGCTATCTCGACTAGGTACACAGGCACCGCGGCGCACACAGCGCCCAGGGCGATTCCGGAGATGAACCTCGCGAAGTAGACCATGCCGACCGTTCTAGCGCAGTGCATTATGATCCAGGACACTGTTATGGGAATCGATAGGCTCATGATGGTCCACTGGGAAAGTAACAAAAACATATAAATAAATACTTAATTTGTTTCTAAATTATACAAAAAAGAGGAATAATGATAGAGAATACAAATTATTTATATACTAAATAAATATCAAACATAAAAATAGAAAGCACAAAACCAAAAATACATAATGTAATACTTTAATTGAGGCGTCCAAAACCAGCCAAGACCAATTTCCAGATTTTTTTTATTTATTTTTTTTAAATAGTTTTTCTATAGATTATCTGGCTGGATTTGGAACAGACCTTATTTTTGTAGGGCCGTTTTCAATATGATTTAACCTCCTTTGGAAGAAATCCTTCCACCTATTGATAATCTAATAGAAAAACTATTAAAAAAAAAAAATAATAATAAAGGCTTAACGAACCCGAAGGTTCGATGCCGACACCACCACTCGCTCCCTGCACACCTCGATCCATCGACCTTGACAGATCCGCCCTAACTCAATCCTCCCACCTCCGTCTCGGCCTGCCCCTTGGACGTTTCCCATTCGGCACCGCGCTTATTAATCTTCTCGGAATTCGTTCACAGCCAAGTTTCGCAATTTTGCACTCCCATTTTATTCGTCTTGCTGCAATCACGTCAATTATATTTACTGGGTAAAGTTCACTCAGTTCGGCGTTGTGTAAGCATATAAATTCTCCTGTTAGTTCATCCCTCTTCGGTCCAAATATTCTACGGAGTACTTTATTTTCAAAAACTCTAAGCCGTTGCTCATCCCTCAATGTCAGCGGCCAGGTTTCGCATCCGTAAAGGACCGTTGGGAGAATAATAGTTTTGTAAATCCTAATCTTTAAGTTTCGGGACAGAAGGCGCGAGCTAAGCAATTTCGCGACTGAAAAGTAGCAAGCATTACCGGCTTTTAATCTAGCCTTAATTTCCTCATCTATTTCGTTTTTTCTAGTTATCATCGCCCCTAAATATCTAAATTTCTCTACGTGTTCAAACGTATTCCCCCCTACATTGATATCAGCGAAATCCTCACCACTTCTACGACTAACCATATATTTTGTCTTATCCGTATTCATTTCCAGTCCAAGTTCTTGTCCGGCTTTCATCAACGTTTTTGTGTTCATTTCTATGGTTTCCACGTCCTCCCCAAGTAATACCAAATCATCGCCATATCCGAGCACGGTTTTCCCTCCCAAATTCAAACCTATTCCGGTACTTTTCACCTCCCTAATGGCATATTCCAGCGTTAAATTAAATAAAACAGGTGAGAGAAAATCTCCTTGTTTCAAACCAGAGCGGTCCTCGAACTTTCTCTAATATTTGGCGGAGAGAGAATATTTGGTCTACGGTTGATCGGTTTTGCCTGAAACCACATTGATATTGTTCGATAATTTTCTCGGCGTATTCAGTGATTCGACTAGTTAGGATTAACGTAAATATTTTATAGCAAACCGGAAGGAGTGAGATTCCGCGATAGTTATTGCAATCCGTTTTCAATCCCTTTTTGTGAATCGGAATGAGAATAGATTCTTTCCACTCTTCGGGTATCTTTTCTTGTTTCCAGATCTTTTTAGCCAAAAGAAGTATTTTTGAAATCCCAGCTTCCCCGCATGCCTTGATTAGTTCGCTAGGAATATTGTCTGTTCCCGCAGCTTTATGAGATTTTAATTTTCCAATAGCTATTTCAACCTCCTCTTTACTCGGTTCTACTATTAACGGTTCAGCACTCTGGTATTCCGAAGAGGAAGATATACTATTATTTTCCGTATTTAAAATACTATCGAAATAATCCTTGAACCGTCTTAAGATGTCTACCGGATCGGCCAAGATATTGTAATTTTCATCCCTAATTCCAGTTGTAATCGGGCTCGATCGTTAACGAATGCTGTTTATGCCTTCGTACATGGCTTTAACGTTATTCTCGATTTTGTTACTTTCGATTGCTATTATTTTATTTTTGAGATATTCTCGCTTTTTAAATTTGAGCAGTTTAGTAGTTTCTTTTCTTAATGCTCGAAAGTTAGCAAGATTGATTTCGTTAGGAATATTTAACGCTTCTAATTTAGCAGCTTTTCTTTTGTCACACATGTTAATACATTCTTCATCGAACCAATGTTTATTTTTATTTTCCCTTTTTCCAAGACACGAGTTACCGATCTCTTTAATACTATCCCTGATACCTTCCCACGACTTATCAATGTCTTCGTTATCCTCGTCAGAGGATTCCAACGCCTCAAACCTATTTTTGACTTCCAGTTCGAATTGTTTTCTAACGATCGGAATTTTTAACTTCTCCACATTAAAATTGTCATAATTAAAACCAGCCTCATTTTTCCTTTGTATTATAAGTCTCTGGCGAATTTTCGTGATTACTAGTTCATGACCCGACCCGCATTCGATATTAATTACGACCCGATATGATCGAATATTAATTACGCTATTTTGCCATCTACGTTGAACTAAGACGTGATCAATTTGATTACGCGTTTGCGAATCCGGTGACGTCCAAGTATATTTATGTATATCTTTATGTTTAAACGTAGTACTTTTGATTATTAGGTTTTTCGAGGTGGCAAAATTAATTATCGTATTCCGTTATCATTACTATATTCATGTAAACTTTCTCTACCGATCGTAGGATAATTTACTTGTTCCCTCCCTACCTTTGCATTTGCGTCTCCCAGAATAATTTTTATTTAGCTTCGCGGTAGTTTGTCATAAACCGATTCTAGTTTTTCATAAAATTCGCATTTAACTTCATCGTCACAATCTTCAGTAGGTGCGTGTATATTGATCAACGCGATTTTAAACCACCGCCCCTGAAATATAGCTACCGATAACCTATCTCCGTAAAAACGAATGTCCTTCAACGCGAATAGTAACCTATTTCTAATCAGAAATCCGGTGCCTAAACAATAGTTTCCGCTCCCACCGTACCACAAAGTGTACTTCCCTTCCCTTAACGAGCCCTCCCCTAGCCAGCGGACCTCCTGCATCGCCACGATATCTAATCTATACCCTATTACCTCATTCGCGACTGATTTTAACCCACCCGCTGTATTTAAACTTCTTACATTCCACGACCCTATGCTTAGATCTATATTTTTCAACTTGCGGCATGAATCCCCTAAAGCAGCCCCACCCGGAGACCCGAGTGGGGGACTAGTTTACCTCCGGATAGTGAGCGTTTTACTTTAGGGAGATCCATGACTTTTTTGTGGTGTTTGGGTGAATTTATAAAATGTGAGTAGGGCGTTCAAACCTACGTCACACCCTCCAGCAAGCCTGGCTGGCCACTCTCATTTTGTTGGTCAGCGAGTCCTAAGGACTTAGCCGGGAGGAGCTTCGCGAGGTTTTAAAAAAATAAAAAATTAAAATCTGGAAACTGGACTTGGCTGGTTTTGGAATTCTACGCCTCAATTAGTAAAACATCATTATAATTTTCTTTCTTTATTTAGATATAAACAGCTTCTGGCATTCTTCTAAAATTTGCTATTAACTATAGTGACGAGCGATTATGCTGATAGGTTAAAATTACCAAAGAAAAAAAAATCGACGAAAGAAAAAACAACAAATGAAATAAAAAAATTTATATAAATAAAATAGGTATCTGTCTAACTACAGGTATTTAACTATAGGTATAGCTAACTATAGGTATTCTGTCTAACATGGTCTTTTCATGGTAGTTGTTTGTCCATGTAAAGACCCAAATAGGATACTGATAAGGTATATTATTTTGTAATTTGTATATAGAGGTATCAGACTTTTATTAAAAAATATTGGAGGGCAAATGTTTGTTTAAGTGTGAATGACACAAATTAGCTTCATTCATTTTCAGCCTCAATCTCCTAGACCAACATGCTGTCTCGTCTTGGGGTTCTTACATTAAATCTCCTGGCCATGGTAAGAGTATATTAAATCTCGTGGCCAACGCCTCAACAGTCTTCTTGAAGGATTTTTGAGTTCTTTTTAAGTTCTTTTCTTTTCTGTCTAACATGGTCTTTTCATGGTAGTTGTTTGTCCATGTAAAGACCCAAATAGGATACTGATAAGGTATATTATTTTGTAATTTGTATATATAGGTATGAAACTTTTATTAAAAAATATTGGAGGGCAAATGTTTGTTTAAGTGTGAATGACACAAATTAGCTTCATTCATTTTCAGCCTCAATCTCCTAGACCAACATGCTGTCTCGTCTTGGGGTTCTTAGAGCACTTGATAAGCTTTAGAAACATCTTTGTTTGATGCCTGGATAGCTGAGTCAATAGCAAATGTAGCCAGTAAGGTTTCAGAACGTTTGAAGAATGTCAAAGCAGTTTATATTGAATAATGTCGTACCCAAGACACTCCACTGAGGCACTCCAGGTTGTATTATTTTTATTTCTGAGAACTCATTAACAATTTTTATTATAAATTAAATACTATTAAACCTTTATCTATACCATATCTTTTATTATTGGGAAGTATTTAAGCCTTTGAAGTTCGTACGGGTTTGAGGCAAATAGGTGGACGCTCGCCGATGTTTTTCAACATAGTGTTGAATCATGTTCAACATGTCAACATAGCTCTGGAGAAGGTGATAAGGGTGAAAATCGAAGACTGCGCTTTGGTATGAATCATGAAATCCTAGGACATGCAGAAGACATAACTGTCATTGGAAATAGTCAAGGAGATATTGAGTGATTCAATAAGGACTTGATAAGAGGAGCATAAAAAATAGGCCTACAAGTGAATGAAATAAAATTATATAAATATATGATTGTAAGACGAAAGGTGTGCGTTATGCCATATCTCAATATATGTCTTAATGGAAAATAGTTCCCAAAATTAGACTGTTTTATATAACTTGGTTCCATGTAAACAAAGCTTTATGTTTCTCTCAAAGCTACTGAAACACTGAGGAAATTTAAATTTCGACTGTGAGACCTAGAAAACAATATTGGAAGACCCAAGAGAAAATTTCTTCAAACGAAAACCGGTGCTTTCTGGGATCAGAGTATGAACGAATGGAGAAGGACGAACAAAGAACTGGTGACGGAAATTGGTTAGTCCAAATCAAATATGAGGGTAAGGAGGTTATAATGGTCAGGGACATCTTGCTCTATTCAATCCATCCGGAAGCCTCTAAATTTTAGGCAAGAGACCTCGTGGTAGGCCAAGAAGCAGGTATATGGTTAAGATCAATATAGAAGGTGCAGAGCTGCATGTGACAAACTGGAGAGAAGAATCCCAAGCTAGGCAGAAGTGGAGGGGACTGGCTTAGATCTACAAGTTCTGTAAAGACAAGAAAAAAATAAATCTGTAAATGCCAATTGAGATGATTTTGTGTTACCTTGCGCCCGATCTGCTCGACCATGGACCCAGCCGGGACCGCCCCGAAGCAAGCCCCGATGGCCAGCAGCGACCCGACCCAGGATCCCTGCTCGACGGTGAGCGGCAGCGTGGCGTTGGGCGACCTCATCTCCACCAGCGCCGGCGAGCTCCAGCCGATCGTCGTCCCTGCCGAGACCAGGATGACGCTCACTGAAACAAGCTGCCTCTGTATTATAATGTTAATGTACCACATAACTGATCCCAATGTACCCAATCCGATCCCGTAAAATGTGTCAATTGGTATTAAAAAAAGTATGGGAACGACTTTCGGTTCATGCTGAACAGGCTCTGGGAAGTTAAGCAGTAGGCTGTTTCTCAAAGCAATGTGCGATTCATCAATATAGTGGACAAAATATTGTGGGGATACGAATTTGAGTTTGGCTGTTAAGCAAACCCAGGCAATCTAAGGCCTGAGTGGTTTCAGAAAAAACATTTCGGGAGAGGATGGTTTCTAATAAAATGCATATATAAAGCGTAAAAACAACATGATTATTTATGTACAAAAATAATAACTATATTATTAAATTCAAATTCATGAATTTAATTCTAAAATAGCAAATTAGTAACAAATCAGATCCTTAAATTTATTCCAATAATAGTGTTTTTTTCGAAATGTCTAAAGCGGACCAAACCGTGCACTTGACAATACAGTATGGTATTGCCAATAATATTGATCGTGTAAGGTCCGCTTAAAAGGGGTTCTTTCCTCAAGAAAATATTTTCCGGATTCGCCCAAGACCATCCATCCAGGCTTACATCCTTATGGTGAAGATATTGCTGGACAACGTTATTTACCAGGGGAAGGAGCTTAAATATGCCACGCTCACTTCTGGTAAGAAGCTAACTTTAAAGTCTATCACAACGGTTCCCAATCTTTTTCGGGTTCTTGAGCACTTTAGCTATCAGAATTTTTTCTCGCAACCCCATGTCAAATGTTATCTTAACACGCTGAGTGCCAAGCGGTACCATCGTACTGCTGTTGGACTATTTTTTTTTTATTTGTTTGGGGGGGGGGTGCATGGAGCCCCAACCTCGCTCCATGGAGTGATGGTTAACCTATGTTCTAAACCATCTCCTAGAATGTTTTTATTTTGACTTCCTTTATTGTCATAGCCTGTGGTCATAATGTGGTGGTCATAACCGGACATCCCCCTACTACCTCAGGTAGCGGGCAATTACACTGGGGCCGGGCAGTACGTACGTACCGCTCTCAAAATTATTGTTAATGGCCAAAATTAATTTTGTTGTTTATTTATGTATCATTCTAATCATATTAAAGTAATAAATTTTATAAAAATACATCCTTTTCCATGGCGCTCAACGTGTTAATAATAGTTTTCATTTATTTTTTATTCAGATACGCATTGGTATAAATATACCTCTTATTTTTGTAATTATATTTGATAAATAATTAGACCTACTTATTTGAAGTGATAAAAAAAAAAAAAGCTAATACTATTTTTTTTTTTGTAATATTAAATATATTCAAATTCAGTTCTGTTATATTTATGATGTAATTGGACAGCCTTAATTTTAGTTACAATTCGAGTGTTCGCATGCATTCAATACAGAGACGACAAGCAGTTAAGCAGTACATTTGATGAGGATTGGATGGTTTAAATGAAATTAAAAACGTTTCATTCAAAAATTCAATTCACAATTAATTTAAATAATTGATAGGATGGATGGGTTTGTCCTTTCCTACACATTTTATAAGGTAATAAGATTATTAATATAATATATTGTATAGGAACATTTTCAAGGAGCCCTGAGACACAGCGCCATACATTTTGGGAAAGACTGAACTAATATAAATAGTCATAATAGTGTTTCGTATAATAATTTGTTGTTTGTTTGTTTTACGTTACCTTATGCCACTAAGGCTAATCCTAAATGCCACTAAGTGGGAGTCCTAAATTTTGCCTTTCCACGTATAATTAGGACAGGGATCTTCAACGAGTACTTGACATCGTACCTATATTTTACGTCCTATCCGATGGACGGCATAGCCAAGGATTATTTAATCCCATTAAAAAATCTCTAGTATTGTAGGTATTGTAGGAGCTATGTAGTATTGTAGGACTTTTAGTATTGTAGGTTGCCATGCTAACCACTATACCACAGGTGACCCCGTATAATAATAATTTATATATATATATATAAATATCCGTATAATTTATATCTATTTCAAATGTATATTATTGTTATTGTCAATGAAGAATATTTGAAAGAAGTAGAAACTAACCAGCCATGGCTACCAGGTACTGCGGTGTCTTCGAAGACTGCCGCTCCGGTTCGCCTGAGATCATGGACACATGGCTTTCATCGACTTCTGCTTCTCTGTGAAAAGAAAATTCGATATAAAAATTATTCATTTTCTCTATTCTACAGTTGATTGTGATCAATATTTTCAATTGTTCACAATTTACAATAACCATACTGAACAAATTCTGGATAATACAAATTATATTTTTAAAACAATATTAAATGAGGCTTTAATGGCAGTCTCAATGACCATAAATTTTTATAACAACAATGAATTATTGATGTTATAAAAATTTACATTAATCCTTGTTTTTACTTAGCTCCACTTTAAAGACGTATGGTTGAAAAGTGTAGATTACTTGGTAATTAGAAACATGGTTCCCAAGAGTCAGTCATAGTTATCTCTTCGATTTATTTCGTGTTGTGATAATTTCCTGCGATTTATTATCTTTTATTCCTGTGAGTTCGAAATCAGTTTAAGTGCAAGCCTATTGAGGAAACTAAAAATACAACTTGTTTAAATAATGTCTGTTTTGATGGTTTCGATGACCGTAGCAACTTGGCTCGCAGATAATGACCCATTCGTTGGCTTGTTCAGATAAATAGGATTTCAGATGTCATTCTAACTTTCTAAGGAAGATTAAATTGATCTTGAACAGAACGGTATATCTGAGAAAATTCGGGTACATTTTTTGATTGACTTTTTGTAAACATTATACTGGAATCAGAGCTTTGGATGAAGATTATTTTACTGTATGGAGATTACCAATCTATATCTTTGTAGTGGTACTCTGATTTGAGGAATATCTGAGAGACTCTCATTTCTTCAATAAATTAAATAACTATTGGGGTTTCAGTGGAATCTCTAGTTTTATCTGAATTTTCACACTGGAGTGAGATAACTCGTCGAAGATCCTGGGCCTTCCAAATGGTGATCGTTGAGGGAAGATTTTGATTTGCGAAAATAAGAAGGTTTGGCTCAACATGTTATGGATAAAAATGCCTTCACCCTTCGCTCTTTTAAGCCTATGGTGTTCATTCAAAATTATTAAGCTTTACCTTAGTAGTCCGGAAGATGAGAGCCAAAAAAGGGTCTGGTTTGAATAAAGTTTTTGATCATATAGCCTAAAAGTACTCATTTCATAGACAACAAAAGTGACTTAAAAGTCTATAATGTGTGATATGTATTTATATTTACATCTATTATTAGTTTGACACTATACAATATCTTGTATAGCTTCTTAACTCGAGCAATCTCGAAAAACATATCTTGTATGCGGTAAGAGGTGCTCAGGAAACTCCGGTTTAAAAATCGCTTTTGTCGTCTATGAAATGAGTACTTTCAACCTATATGATCAAAAACTTTATTCAAATCAGACCCTTTTTTGGCCCTCAATTCCCTGACTTTAACATCCAACATATCCAAGTTGACGGGTAGAGTGTGGAGATATTTGTGGAATTTATATGCCTTGCGAATGAATAAAATTATATTGAGCAGAAGTCGAGAAGCGGATTGTGGCTGCTGATCACTGCTATTTCCTTCTGAAAAGGCATATAAGTCTGTCCAAACCCTCTAAAGCCAGACTCCAACCGATACTAAGAAAACTGCACTCTGACACAAGCACACGAAATTTTTCTTCTGCTATTCGAAAGTAGAGTCCTTGAGAGTATATGTTGGTGCAGTCATGGAGAATGGAGAGAGTTTGTGTTGAGGCTAATTTAGAAGGAGCTCGATGTATTGCAGTTTATAAAGTTGGCGGGATTGAGGTGAACAGGAAATATAATTAGGATTGGACAGGAATAATCAACCATGAATGAAATATCAACCAAAGTCTTGAGATAGCAGATCTTCGGTGGGAGGACTGCGTAGCTTCGGACGCCCGGACCATATTGGATTTTTGTGAGTGGAAGGCAGCAGCTTTTTTTCTGCTGTTGACTTTTCTTGTTTCTTCAGACGTTTATAGAAAACCATAACTTAACTGGGCTCTCCGCAGAATAATATTTCAGTTACAGTCTGACCTCTTGAATCATGTCATAAGATTCATCTCTTGTTTCTGAATTCAAACTTCAGCTTTACGTCCACTGAACTTAATCATTAGCTGGCAAAATTCAAGAGTATGAACGTCTGACTTTATTGAAATATATTAATTGAAAACGTTTTGAAGTGATTTGAAGATAAGTAGTTCTTAGGTTGTTTGCGAACAATATGAGACTAAATCTTATCAGTCATAAGCCACTTTCTATCCAACACGTGTATGTAGCAGACCTCTGATTTGATATAACTGACTCACCTCGCTTTGATGGTCATGATTTCTTTAGGAAGTTACTGAAGAAGTTAGAACATATCCGTGCAGCTCCTCTTTGGAAGCCGGGTCACCACTGACTAAGAGCGAGGCAAGACTACTTTTTTTATTTATAAGAATTATCGCTTCTCTGCCGCGATCTAATTAAATATCATTATGAATGTTTACTTCGTCTTATCGCATAAGTGTCGGCTATCTCTAAATACATCTAACCGTTGTACCGTAAATATTCGTTATCTTTATCGCAAATTCATAAAATTTAACAATTTACGCCATAGTTTTTTAAGAAGGTCATATTAGGGTTAAAAACTTGGGCCGAATATCTCATAAACTTCTATAATATTTTTAGAAGCACTTATTGTTTCTTCGTTTTTAATGCCTTATACTTTTACATAGCTTAAAAGTCAATAACGTCTGATATAAATTTATATTTACACCGGTTATTAGTTAGACACTATATAGTATCAGTATAGCTTCTCAACTCGAGCAATCTTTCGAGATATGTTATTCATAACATATCTTGTAAGCGGTAAGAGGTGCTCAGGAAACTCCTATTTAAAATACTTCAAATTGAACATGGGGTAGGAAAACTACCAGTGTTTAATCTAACGTATGAATCGTGAGCAGTTTTTGTAAATGCAACAAAAACTCTAAAAATCTTAATTATTCTCTCTCTCTCTCTCTATCTCTATCTCTCTCTCTCACACTCTCGCTCTCACTCTCTGTCTCTCCCTCTGGCTAATATATATATATATATATATATATATAGTTTAATCCCAAGTTTCTGACGAATAGAGAAGTACGCTCTCACAGATAAAATCGTACAAGCTGGATTTTCAGTCATTACTCTTAAATGATTCCAGTAGGGACAAGTCCACAAAGGTAAGTAAGTAGAAGCGTTCTTGGCAAGAAATTGTTTGCTTGTTTTCAGAAATTTGTAGGAAAGAAAGGATACTAGAGGATCCAAGTAGGTAATCTCTTATAGTAACAGGAGCAAGTTCAAACCTCTGTTATTATTCGAAGTCAGACCGGGAGAGTAGCGGTTACTGCAGAACCCAACAATATCTGAGATGTACATCCTGCCACCCTCCTGGACGAAAAATTTACCTACCTACCCATGACGAAATCTCGCGGACGCCCCTGCGTCCCAGTAGTCCCCTATACTGAAATGTCCAATATGAAATCTCTAGTCACTGCGAAATGTGCTGATGATATTTGGTTTAATCTAACATAGACCTAGCTCAAGCTTCATATCATTTGAACCAATTAGAAGATACTTCTACATCATGTTGCCAATCAGATAGGAAAATAAGATCTTAGCCAAATTTCTTGACCGAAAAACTTTGATTCTTAACAAGTAATTTTTTACAACGGATGTGTAGGTTCCTATTATGAAGAGTACTTAAAACGTCTCATTTTTTTTTACTATAATTTTACCCAGTAACATATTTTGCTAGAGTATTTTGGCAAAAAAAAAGTTGAAATGTAGTAAATTTTTATTTATTATTCCGCTTGTAAATTTGCACTTCCGCAGTGGCGCATCAAGCAAATTTGGTTACTGTTGTTTTTTACTTTGACTTTTATGGTATATTTTTAATTTATTGTAGTAAAAGGTCTCTTGGCCACTCTCGTTTCAGCCGACGTCGAGACTGACCAGGTAACAGGGAGGAGGAAAGAAAATTTACTGTCGGTATGTTCATGTCGTTGTGCAGTGTATGATTTGAAATAACCAAGGTGCATTTGTGATTATTGTTAATGTGGATGTGTTTCGCGGAACCCCCAAGTTCTGCTCCGTATGTCCAAATAGGTCATAAAATGGTTGTGTAAATTAGTCGCCTGTTTCTTAAGATGAGTGATCATCTGTAGTCCAGGAGATGTGAAAGCTGCTTCTACCGTCTGTTGAGTTCTAGTTCTTTAATTTTGGTATGTATGATCCAAGTTAGTATGTCTAAATACAGTACGAAGTATCGTACTAAATTCTTTGAAGGAACTGGGTCGTTGTTAATTGTCACAGGTGGGCAAGTCGATTTTCGTAAAGAAAAACTGACGTGACTATATTTGGTCGAATCAATTTTGATTCTCCATTTTTCGAACCACTTTTCTTGATCAAATAGATGGTTTTGAAAGGCGAAGGATGCGATAGTAGGATTTTGATGTGATGAAAGGATAGCCGTGTTATCAGCGAAGCTAAAAATGGTGCGAGGGTGTTCAGGGATATCTGATGTGTAGACATAATAGGGAAGAGGATTTAAAACGCTATCTTGTGGTACACCCGCAAGCAAAGGAAGGAAGAAGGAAAGGGAAGAGTCAACAGAAACACAGTTAAGATAGAAAGATTGAAGAATCTGGAAGTAAGGGAGGAATGTGCGGTTTTATTTTCCAAAGCAAGGCCTTGTACCATACACTGTCAAAAGCTTTCTCAATGTCGATTAAATTTAACGAGTAAATTTAACAATAGACAATAAACGAATAAATTTAACAATAAAAAATGGATTTTGGGATATTTTGAAAACATGGAGGACTACATGAACATTTTGATATGGTGATTAATTGATATGTTTGAAGCTTTACTTGTTTTTTAGTTATCAGAAAATTAAAAAAACAATACAAAAAATCTTAGTTTTATTCAAAAAGTTCAGAAACTCCTTCACGCCCGGTGTTTCTCCTTTAATTATATTTTAAAATAACTTTTGAATAAGTATTTATAGAGAAAAATAAAATATTATCGTAAGGTTATGTTATTAATCAGCTAGGATTGGAACCCCACGGATAGCTCAGTGGTAAGTGCGATGCGGCGGAGACGCAGAAGCCCCGGTTCGATTCCCGACAATCTTTTCTCTTCTAATGAAATTTTATGACTTTACCTTTTCCATAGAAAGTTAGCTGGCCCAATATTGACAAACCGAGAAAAGTGGGTTAAGGTAAAGTCCTAAAAAGAGGAATGTCACTGATATAAGACGAAGTATTTTGATTTGAGAGCTGAGAGGAAATCGGCAGACGGATTGGAGAACGCATGACACATTACCCTTTAGCTCCCAACAAAGTACCTGATCAATAACTCTGTCTTTTAGCGAATGGAAGGAGGTTGACCTAGCCCGCCTATGTTCCTCTTATAAGAATAGCTTCCATTTTATGTAGGTAGATCAAAGCTAAAATGACTTCAGGTAGTTGCTGAAATCTGTCCAAAGTGTTTGCACATTATTGTCTTGCTTATAGTCCCATTTGATAGCTGCTGATTTACAGGGTCAGCCTCACTGGATGACACAACCGTTCTGATCTCATAATTTTCAGTTGGATACCTTTTGCTAATAAATGTATCCGATGCGCTGGATAGAGGAACAGTGTTGAAGCATTTTAATTTTTTTTTTTTTTTACACTCTATGTTTACCTGATGGGATATCTGTTTATTATGTAAAACATATAGTCACTACATAAGAAGTTCAACGTATATCGTTGAACAAACAATACGACCTCCAAGGCAGTTACATATTATTTGGTTTTGATAATATATTTTCCGACGAGCACAAACAGATCATATACCTTCATGAAGATATGGTCAAACAACGAGTTATTCAAATTCGAATACATTAAAAAAAATAAATAAACCCTTTTATAAGAAAGTAAAACAACATATTTATAAGACACAATCAACATATAACTTTATCATTCGAAAAAAATGCAAGCTTTTATGGATGAGATGGGCGTGGGAGTACATGCAGAAGAAAAATTCCATTTAAGAAGGCTTAGACTCAATGATCATCTTATGCCATTCTTAATACAAGAAGTAAAGTTCTAACTGTCATCGTTGGTTAATATTCCTGAATAAACTCGAGAACAATAATGACCTATAATACTACAATAGCTGTATTGTATACTAATACAATAATAGCTGTAAACCTCAGCTCTTTTTAAAATTGTTAATAATTATTTTTACTGCATGGCTATAGCAAGTAAAATATCTGCTGAATGAGGTTTTCTTTTATTATTTATTTTTAAAATGTTGTGCCGTGCTCGCATCACTCAACTTTAACTTACCATCTCTCTTACTTTGAGTCTATACGACCTTGTATATTCGGTATCAAGGGCGTACCCAGGATCAAAACTAGGGGGGCAAGCTAAAACTAGGTGGGGGCAAGCTAAAAACTAGGGGGGGGGGGCAAGCTATGGTCGTTCAGGTTGTAACACCTTACCGTGGAAAAGGTGAATGAAACCAAAATTATGTATAATTATAGCAACTAAGTTATTACAATTATTTGCTTGAAAACCATGTATTCTACGATTGCTTCCAGTCTTAAAAGCCTAAAAAATTATTGCTTCCAGGCTTCCAGGGGGGGGGGCAATCGCCCCCCCCCCCTGCCTCCCGCTGGGTACGCCCATGTTCGGTATACTTGTAATTGGAAAGGGTCTCACATAAAACTTTTTTTCCACCTCGGCAATTTTTGTTTTTATTCAACTGGGAAGTACGGTCATGAGAACTTCATAAATTGTTGTACCTGGAAAGGTTTGATCTAGTATTATGACAGTTACAACTGCCACTGTTTTTGGATTAAATCTTTCCTTCAATAGAAATAATATTTTTTTTTTTTTTATGTTCTGAGGAGAATCCAAAGTAAGAAAATCTGTATCGAGTTTTTTTGTCAATTTTGTGTATAATAGTCCAGGTTTCCGAGGCAAATAAATTCTTAGTCGGGGTCACCTGTTCAGGATAGCCAACTACAAGGCTCGAGGATTTTTTTTAAAGGGAGTAAAAAAATCCCTGACCATTCCATCTTTCTGATGGGGCGTAAAATGGAGGTACCACCATAGCCTATGTGTTTTCAGGTACTCATTAAAGACTCGTATCCTAAATATAGTTGTATAGGCAAAATTTACAGCACTGGCTGTAGCATCTTTCTACCTCTACTGACCTTTTCCTTAATGTCTTTCTAACTGCTACCCTCTTTCGTCAAATCCGATTCCCTAACGTTCAGTAGAAGAATCCATTTTTATTAAATCCCATTTACTCATTTTTTGCTTTACTGATACCTCTTTTACATTTAAATATTAGATCGAAATATCCTGTATTACAACAACTCTTGTCCTTCTAACTGTTGCAATGATATTCTACATATGTATAAGCACTTTCGTTTCGTATTATTTCGTAAAGTATTAGCGAAGTAAGAAGGAATATAGCTAAGAAACAGAAAAAGGTCTTGGTAAGCTCCCTTCCCAAAATCGTCCTGCAAATGAGTCATTAAAATTTGAATTAGGTAATGAGCGAGGTAGAATAGAGGACCTTCAATGAGTGCACTATCATATTTTTTTTTTTGAGGATTGTGGGGCAGGAGTTTAACCGATAACGTTATCACTAAATTTTAAAAGATGTTTGCTTGTTTCTTGGTCAAACTCGCATTTAAATTTCTTGAGAAAAGGGATTAAACAATCAAAATAGCATCACAACGTCATAGAAAGTATTAATAATTGGACCTAATATTGTATTATATAGGCAGGTATATGATATTAGTCCGGGAGCTGAGGGCCAAAAAGGTGCCTGATTTAAAGAAAATTTTTAATCATATAGGCTGAAAGTACTCATTTCATAGACAACAAATATGAACGTCTGCCACCTCAGATCGGTTGCCTTCAAATTTTATATGCGAACAAAATCGACATTTTTGAACTGTTTTCAATCTTTCGTTAATAACTTGAAAACAATTGATCGCAGAAGAAATGTATTCTTTCTAAAATAAAAGGGCATTAAGGGCGGATTCACACTATAGCTCCGCTCCCGCTCCACTCCCGGTCCGCTCAAATATTCTAAAGAGAAATAGACAGAGAATTCCACTATCGGTACCGCTCCGGTCTCGCTCCACTCCCGGTCCGCTCTCGCTCTACCCCATTCACACTAGCGCTCCGCTACCGCTCCGCTCCAGGTCCGGTCTCACTGGCAAAATATTCTAAAGAGGAATAGAGAGAGGTTAATCACAATATTGGCACAGGTCCGGCCTCGCTCCGCTCCCGCTCCACTCTCGCTCCACTCCCGCTCCGCTCCCGCTCCACTCCCGCTCCACTCTCCTAAAGTCTTTTCATATTCACATTATATAATTTTACACCGTTCACGATTGGAGTCATTAATAATCGAAGCCGTCTGTATTTGGATTTTAATTAATAATTAACTTTCGGTTATTAAAGTATTTATTTATTCATCCATTTTACGGCCAAAAAAGTTCAACTTAAAAAAAAATATATATATATATATATATATATATATATATATATATATAATTATATATTAATTTAATTAATGGTGAAGAAATAATTTAAATTTTTTTCCGAATGTATTCGAATACGCTTGAAATGATAAAAAAAAAAATCACCAACAATACGCGCGGTTTTTCGACGTGAAAAATTCATGTTATGTTTGAGATATATTTTGCTATGAATTAATGTACTCGTAAAAAATGGTCACCGATTTATTTATTGCCTACATACTCATTGCTATTATGAAATAACGTTTAATTTGAAACGAATAAAAATGCAGTATATTATGAAAAATGTCAGATCATTAACAAAAAAATATATTAAAGCAAAAAATAATTAAAATATTAATCAGGAAAAGAAGAGAACACAATCGGTAAATTTGTAGCATTTACCGATTTCAACTTGAAATTTTCAAGCGTATTCGAATACATTCCGAAAAAAATTTACATTATTTCTTCACCATTAATTAAATTAAATGATAATTATTATTGATAATTCACACTAGAATGGGGTAGAGCGAGAGTGGACCGGGAGCGGAGCGAGAGTGGAGCGGGCGCGAAACCTATAGTATGAATAGGCCCTAAATTTCGAGTCGACTGAGGTCCTCACATTTAAAATCGGTTAAGTCTTTTTGCCAAAACCGATTGTCAATTTAGCCACTTTAGCCGAAACATTAATTACGCTCATGTTTCAAAGCCTGCAATTTAAACGATCTCATTAATTTTAAAATTAGCTCACTCCTGTGGAGACAAAGTAATTAAAACTTGAACGTATTTAGCGCCTTGTGGTCTAAAATCCGTGAAATCTTTTGGAATTTTCTTCAGTTTCTCGCATACTATTCGGCAAATACAGGTCACAAAGTATTGCATTATTCTTACTATAAGAGACTAAACTATTGCAAATAGAATGATATATTTGAAATTTAAATCGGGTTAGTGGTTTAGCCGGGTCCGGTACATCAAAAATCTGCTATTTTTACGATTTTGGTGGAAACCGTGTTTCCAAGCTCCTTACACAAACATTAGCTAAACCCTGCGTGGAAATACATATAAAAACGTGCTTAATTCCTGCTAAGACTTCGGTTTTTGAAGTATTAACCATTTTGAAATAATTGAACAACCATCTTCCATCTGTTAAAATAAAGGATAAATTTGACCAAGTACCTACCTGTCTAAGTAGTTATTTTTATGAGTATTTAATCAAATACGCTGATAATTCAAAAACCGAAGTCTGATTTGAATTATAGGCGTTGGAACACGGTTTTTAATTACAGATTGTTGATATTCCTAACACGGCTAAACCGATTTAAACTTCAAATATATCATTCTATTTGCAATAGTTTAGCCTTTTATAGCTAGAAGAAAGCAATACTTTGTGATCTGTATTTGCCGAATAGTATGGGAGAAACTAAAAACATACCTAAAAAATTTCACGGATTTTAGACCACAAGGCGTTAAATACGTTCACGTTTTAATTACTTTGTCTCCACAGGACTGGGCTAATTTTAAAATTAATGAGATCGTTTTACACAGAATTCAATATTCTACAACTATTATAGGTAACCTTTTTTATTTGGAGTAGCTCTCTTGAAATTTGCAGGCTTTGGAATATGAGCGTAATTCATTTTTCCGCTAAAGTGGCTAAATTGACAATCGGTTTTGGCGAAAAGACTTAACCGATTTTGACTGTGGGGACAATTTCTTTTACGATAAATGGTTTTCTAGTTATTAGAAATGTCGATTTTGTTCGCCTATAAAATTTGATGGCAACCGATCTGAGGTGGCAGACGTTCACATTTGTTGTCTATGAAATGAGTACTTTCAGCCTATATGATCAAACATTTTCTTCAAATGAGGCACCTTTTTGGCCCTCAGCTCCCGGACTATATGGTACAGCGAAAATAACATGGGAAAATCCACAGTTGATTCTTTTTGGAAAAAATACGTTCTTTAAGCTATTATATCTCCCTAACGACTGGATGTAATTTAATGAAAACATTTTCATTTCAACTTGTTTTGGATTGACGCTACTTCCTTTTCACACACCCAATCCCAAATCATCATTTCATCCATTAAAACTTGGTTGGCTGGCAGCTTTTTCATGATTAAATGGTGTATTGTTGACTGATTTCGTCCATAAGTGTCTGGTCTTATGATGATTGGCCTAACCGGGTTTTTCCTTGCCTTGGAATGAAGTAATGTGAGAAAAGAAATGAAGTGGTGTGTGCCCAACATCAGGGAACATTGTCTCAATTTCTATCGAGTTTCTTCAAAAGTCCGCTTTCCCGGTGATATACTATTATTAAAATGCAGAAACCATCGATGTTATGAGAGATGGTGTGTTGGTCTAGGTTTTTTTAGTTATTACATCATAAAAACTAGTTCCCCCCTAGATATATTATTTATGTACTCCGAATCTTAACTATGATACTTCTCTTTTTGATGCCACATAAAAATCATTATCTTCTCGTAAGTCTATTATATAAATAAGGCATACTTGCATTTTATTTTTAAAAACTATTTTGAATAAATAATTATTTGAATTGAGATGAAATGATGAGGGACTAGCTAAGCCGTTGTGCCACGAATTGACTAAATTACACCTACTCCTGGTTAATTGGCATAATTAAATGATAATGAACTATGATAAGAAATACAAACGTCTGAAAACTTTTTATTATGACTGGGTCCCGTTTATTCATCCCATATTATCAAACACCAATACCTTTTCTTGAACTAGAAATGTTAACCAACTAATTTGAAGGAGGTAGGAATTTCGTTTCATGATATTAATAGTACACACTAAGTAGGGCCCAGATTTTCGTGTAAAATAAAAAGCTACAAATGTACATCCATTTAATTATAATTACACAAATATTACTATGATACGAACTGTGATAAGAATTACAATGTATGTAAAGTATAATATGTAACATAAAAGGTGAAATATGTAAAAACAGAACTCCTCAGATTTGATAAATATTCTATATTGATAAGCGCGAATATTTACGAAAAATCATTCGAAAAAGAGTTATATGTAAAATAATACTTTAGTTCCCTCCGAATGGGCCAAACAGATCAAAAACAGAGTAAAGGGAAAATGGAACGAAGAGTGGCAAAATACAGAACGTAATCACCTTCGCCTGATCAAAGAAGAAAACCGTGCCTGGATGCCACCAAAGAACCTAAGAACGAAGGAAGCAGCCATAATAACCAGACTTAGAATTGGTCACACGAAGCTGACTCACATCCACCTGCTTATTGGACTTCACCGGCCAACTTGCCAAACTTGTGATAATGCTCCTCTTACAGTGGAACATCTCTTCGTATGTCACAAATACTCGAAGGAACGCCGCGACCTCAACATCATAATGCCGTATCCTTATAAAACAAACATTGGTATAGAAAAAACCCTAAGATACCTCAAGAGAACAAAATTAATGCCATACATTTAAGAAGATCGGTCGTCGCTAATGGCCAGAGCAGTCGAAGCGACGTTAAATAATATCAAATAAAAAAATAAAAAAAAAATACTTTAGTTATATGAAAATATGTGTTTATTTACTTTTTTGTTTGATTAGTGTGAATAAATAAAATAAAATATGAGTTTAGAAACAATGACATTATTTATTTTATTATTATTTTTTTCCTGTTGGCGCACTAAGCATAATGAGACCTTTGGCCACGCGTCGAGGTCTTCTCAACAGACATTTGTTGCTTGCACAGACAGCCTGTAGGGGATAGTCCAAACCTATGAAACTATGAATATTTTTTTTTCTTTTTTTTTTCGGCTGGCGTATTAGGCCTAATGAGACTTTTGGCCGCGCAGTGTGGTCTTCTTACAGGCATTTGTTTTGCTTGTGGGAGAACAGAGAGCCTGGAGGGGGTAGCCCAAACCTCACGTTGCTGCCAGCCATGGGCAACATGGTGCAGCGGCAGACCGCTGCACCGTCCTTGAACCAAACCTCTGGGCGGTTATTGACATCCTGGACAACCACACCAAGATTCTCGATGAGATACACGGGGAAGGTTCATCACTCCTACGCCCGGTCGGTGTGAGTCGCCTCCAGTAGGCTGACGGGGCTCACATACCCGGGGGTGGGGGTAGACTTGGACTGCGTGGCGTTCATTAGTGGACGGTCACCCGAATGGAGCGGTCACCCATCCAAGTACTAACCACGATGGACGTTGCTTAACTTTAATTACCTATTGCAAGCGCCCTTGTCCACGGCCATCCCTGCCCCAGTGAAACTATGAATATAGGTAAAATTATTTACCTACATAGAAGCATGCTTATATTTATAAGTAATTCTTAATAATTACAACAAGTTTATTAAATTAATTAAAATAATTCATTTCCATGCTATTCTTCTAGAGCAGTTTTACTTTCGTTGTAACATTTTTACTTTCACTTACCTATATATGAAATATATAGTAAGTGGAAGAATTGCGATCGTGAAAAATTTCGACTTCCAGTTTTCAACGGAAATACACGTTTTGGGGTCCCCTGAGTCCAATTAACCAAGTCCCGCGAAATGGTCTGTGTGTGTGTCCGTGTGTTTGTCTGTGTGTGTGTCTGTGTGTGTGTGAACAGACTATAGTATGTATATGCCCGCGATGTGACAGCAAAAATTTCATCAAAATTGGTCAAAGGGAGGGGGTACTTTATTTAATAGCTTTTTATGTTTTTTTCGATTTTCTCAAAAACGGCTCTAACGATTTTGATTAAACTGAGTATTTGATCTATTTATATGCCCGAGATATGACTGTAAAAATTTCATCAAAATTGATCAACCGGAGGGGGGACTTTACTTAATAAATTTTGTATCATTTTAGAGTGTTTTTTTTTTATTTACACAAAAACGGTTTTAACGATTTTGATTAAACTGAGTATTTGATCTATTTATATGCCCGAGATATGACTGTAAAAATTTCATCAAAATTGATCAACCGGAGGGGGGACTTTACTTAATAAATTTTGTATCATTTTTACGTGTTTTTTTTTATTTACTCAAAAACGGTTTTAACGATTTTGATGAAACTGGGTATTTGATATATGTATATGCCAAAGATACGATAGCCAACATTACATCAAAATTGGACAAACGGAGCGGGCACTTTATCTCTTAATTTTTTTCCAATTTTTACCTTTTGTTCGATGATCTGAAAAACGGCTTTACCAATTTTTATCAAATTCGCCATGTTTAATGAAAATTAGGTGTTCTTTAATATCAAGTAAGCTTTATCATTATTAAAATGTTCTGAGGGGGCTTTTTTTGGGGGGGCTGGGGCCTTTTTTTTTTTTTTTGTTTGTGTCCTATAAAGTACCTATGTTTTTGTTTATATGGTGAAATTAACTGTCTCTCGTTACGCCTAAAAATAAGAAATGGCTATATATGAGATATGATAAAAAATAAAGAAAACATAAATAGGAGAAAAAAGAAAAATATTCAGTCAACTCATAAAACTCGCATGCGGAGTACGCCTTTAATGACAGACCATTGTTCATAATTAAAGCCTTTCTGTTCATTTGAGAATTAACAAAACGCATTAGTTTCTAATCTACGTAAGTTGGTAAGTGAAAGTTGTGTGTTGCGCGCACGCACCAGATTTTTTAGCCATGTTAAAGGTCTTAAATATGTGCTGAAACTTTAGCATTGAATGAACAGTTCCCTGAATTTTTTTTTCAGTATAAATACTTTTTTTCAACTACTTAATAATTTTATTTAAAAAAGATGATGTAAAAATAAGAATAATCTCACAAATATAAACTTTTTACCTAGCAAATTTTGTTTATGACATCTTAATTTGGAATTATTATGAATTAACTTGTTCAGAAATTATCTCATGTTTTGTATTCTTTATCAAGATTGAGTCTACGCATTTATATGATAAATAATTATATTCAATCTTAATCGAGATATTCACCCAAGCAACTGATAACGCTGAGTCGGAAGTCGGAGTAATAATCACCGGGAAAAGGAAACTTCTGCACTCAACAAAAGCGAAGCATGCAACTATATTATCCTGCTCATAATTATATATAACAGTTTAAAAATCAAACAATTTGTTCAGTTTAATTTTAATATGGAGTAGTTATACAATAAAGATATCTGATTTGCTGATAGCTTTTGCTGATAGGTGCGAATAATAACATGAGGGGAAAAAAATTAAATAATAATATCTATAGAAAAAAATGACTAACACACATAAATTATATAAATAAGGAAGACGCAAATATCCTGGTATTAAATAGTAATTGTTTTAAGCGATTGAAATTATTATTATTATATTCTTAACTAGCTGTATATCCCGGTTTCTCCCGGGGAAATTTGACTCGTCTCCAATGTAAAGCGAGATTTTTATAACAATAAAGAACATAACGATTTTGATAACAATAAAGAACATAACGATTATTATAACAATAAAGAACATAACTATTTTTAAAGCAATATCTATATAAATAAAGTTGAAATTCTGTTTGTTTGTTTATTTGTTCTTTATAGAAATCCATACCGTTTGTACTAAATTCTCCAAATTTTGCTCAGTGGTTCTTTGATACCAGGTGCGAACACCTGTCCATATTAAAATTGCATAACTTCAGCCGATCTTTAGCTGATATTCTTTATTCTCCAAATTTCGCTGGTTCTTTCAAACCAGGTGCGAACACCTGTCGTATTAAAACTGCATAACTTCAGCTGATATTCTTTATTGTTATAAAAATAATAATGATCTCACTTTACAATGTTTTTACTTTCACTTACCTATATATGAAATATATAGTAAGTGGAAGTATTGCGATCGTGAAAAAATTCGACTTCCGGTTTTCAACGGAAATACACGTTTTGGGGTCCCCTGAGTCGAAATGACCAAGTCCCGCGAAATGGTCTGTGTGTGTGTGTGTGTGTGTGTGTGTGTGTGTGTGTGTGTGTGTGTGTGTGTGTGTGTGTGTGTGTGTGTGTGTGTGTGTGTGTGTGTGTGTGTGTGTGTGTGTGTGTGTGTGTGTGTGTGTGTGTGTGTGTGTGTATGTGAACAGACTAGCTCAAAAACTATAAGCCGTGCGATCCTGGAAATGGGTATTTAGTGTAGGTATATACCCGCGATGTGACAGCATAAATTTCATCAAAATTACTTAAAGGGAGGGGGTACTTTACTTAATAACTTTTTAGGTTTTTTTCGATTTTCTCAAAAACGGCTCTAACGATTTTGATTAAACTGAGTATTTCATCTATTTATATGCCCGAGATATGACTGTAAAAATTTCATCAAAATTGATTAACCGGAGGGGGGACTTTACTTGATAAATTTTGTAACATTTTCACGTGTTTTTTTTATTTACTCTAAATCGGCTTTAACGATTTTGATCAAACTGGGTATTTGATGTATTTATATGCCCGAGATATGACTGTAAAAATTTCATCAAAATTGATCAACCGCAGGGGGCACTTTACTTAATAAATTTTGTATAATTTTTACGTGCTTTTTTTATTAACTCAAAAACGGCTTTAACGATTTTGATCAAACTGGGTATTTGATGTATGTATATGCCAAATATGAGATAGCCAACATTTCATCAAAATTGATCAACCGAAGGGGGGACTTTACTTAATAAATTTTGTATCATTTTCACGGGGTTTTTATTTGCTCAAAAACGGCTTTAGCGATTAATAAAAATAAGATATGAATGTAGAAAAATGTGTGACTTTGGGAAATGATATTTAACAAAACATGTCAATTTCTTATCTAAGTAAGTTGGTGAGTGACAGTTGTGTGTTGCGCGCACGCACCAGATTTTTTTTTTACGAAATCGACCATTTGAGTCGATAAAAGTCTCAGTTTATAGATTTAAAAAATGAAATTCTCCGGGTGAAACCGAGATATACAGCTAGTATATAACTAAAGATGAAATTCTGTTTGTATGTTTGTTCTTTATAGAAATCCATACCTACCGTTTGTCCTAAATTCTCCAAATTTCGCTCAGTGGTTCTTTGATACCAGGTGCGAACACCTGTCCAAATTAAAATTACATAACTTCTGTCAATCTCTTTTTATATAATATTCTTTTTTTTCGGTTGGTGCATTAAGCCTAATGAGACTTTGGCCGCGCCCAGTCTTTGGCGCACAGACAGTGTGGCCTTCTTACAGACATTTGTGTTACTTGCGGGAGCACAGACAGCCTGGAGGGGGTAGCCCAATCCTCACGTTGCTGCAAGCCATGGTCACCATGGTGCAGCGGCAGACTGCCCATAGTTACATAACCAATCCCATTGGGGCCAATTCGGCAGTGTCCTTCCCACCGATGGCGTCAGCTCTGTCGGGTTCAAGGACAGTGACAAACTGGTCTAGGTCCAAAGATTATGGTAGCCCAGAGTCAGCAGACCCGAGGACCTATATTTCTTTCCCTGAAGCATACCGTCCTTGAACCACACCTCCGGGCGGTTACTGATATCCTGGAAAATCACACCACGATTCTCGATTGGATACACGGGGAATGTAAATGGATGGAGCAGTCACCCATCCAAATACTAAACACGATCGACGTTGCTTAACTTTGATTACCTATAGCAAGGCCCTTTGTCCACTCGGCCATCCCGGCCCCGGGTATATTTTTTATTGTTGTAAAAATCGTTTTGATTTAGCTATACATTGGTTTTTACGAAATCGAACGTTTGAGTCGATAAAAGTCTCACTTTCTAGATTTTATAGATTTAAAAAATGAAAATCTCCGGGTGAATCCGGTATTTACAGCTAGTATAGAATATAGCGAGAGATTGGCTGAAGTTACGCAATTTTAATATGGACAGGTGTCCATATGAAAGGTGTTCACCTGGTATGAAAGAACTACTGAGCGCAATTTGGAGAATTTAGGACTTCTATAAAGAACTGGGAATAAGGGTTTCTATAAAAGACAAAAACAGAATTTCATATTTATTTATAACTAGCTGAATATACCGGTTTCACCTGGAAAATTTCAATTTTTAAATCTATAAAATCTATGAACTGAGACTTTTATCGACTCAAACGGTCGATTTTGTGAAAACCAATGTAAAGCGAGATCAAAACGATTATTATAACAATAAATAATAAACAATAAATAAACAGAGATCGGCTGAAGTTAAGCAATTTTAATATGGACAGGTGCTCGGACCTGGTCTGAAAGAACCACTGAGCGAAATTTGGAGAAGTTAGGACAAACGGTATGGATTTCTATAAAGAACAAACAGAATTTCACCTTTATATGCTTTATAGATTATAGCTGAAAATCCCGGTTCCACACGGGGAATTTCATTTTTCTAAAGAAACGGTCGATTTCGTATAGAAAACATTGTAAAGTGAGATCATTATGATTTTTTAAACAATAAAAAATATCAGCTGAAGATCGGCTGAAGTTATGCAATTTTAATATGAACAGGTGTTCGCACCTGGTCTGAAAGAACCACTGAGCGAAATTTGGAGAATAAAGAATATCAGCTGAAGATCGGCTGAAGTTATGCAATTTTAATATGGACAGGTGTTCGCACCTGGTATGAAAGAACCACTGAGCGAAATTTGGAGAATAAAGTATATCAGCTGAAGATCGGCTGAAGTTATGCAATTTTAATATGGACAGGTGTTCGCACCTGGTATGAAAGAACCACTGAGCGAAATTTGGAGAATTTAGGACAAACGGAATGGATTTCTACAATCAACAAACAGAATCTGATCTTTATTTACATAGATTATAGCTGTATATCCCGGTTTATCACGGGAAGTTTCATTTTTCTAAAGACAAGGTCGATTTCGTATAAAAAACATTGTAAAGTGAGATAATTATGATTTTTATAACAATAAAGAATATCAGCTGAAGATCGGCTGAAGTTATGCAATTTTAATATGAACAGGTGTTCGCACCGGGTCTGAAAGAACCACTGAGCGAAATTTGGAGAATAAAGAATATCAGCTGAAGATCGGCTGAAGTTACGCAATTTTAATATAGACAGGTGTTCGCACCTGGTATCAAAGAAACACTGAGTTAAATTTGGGGAATTTAGGACAAACGGTATGGATTTCTATAAAGAACAAATAAACAAACAAACAGAATTTCAACTTTATTTAGATCATTATGACAATAATAAAACCTAGTCTGATATAGACTGATAAATTAACTTCAATATTTGCTCCTAACATGCGATTTTTAAGAAAGGTGTTATTACAGCAATAGATTGCGGTTCTGATGAAGGAATTAATATAACATCCCGATAAGATTAAAAATAAAGCACTTGGCAAAAAACAAATAATGCTCTTTTATTTTACATATGTGATAACATGTGATACATATTTAAGTGTTAAAAGTTTATTGCCCCCGAAAGCTTCACCGGGATAATAATGTATATTCCTCAGATAAGAACTTGATAGATTAAGATTGCATTAAAAATAATATTTATAAAGATTATAAAGAAACCACGTGATCCCAGTATATAGAACATATAAGGGGGGGGGGGGCGCCATTGTATATGTCCCCACGTGATCGCTGCATATCTTTCCCTCACCCAGGCAATTTGTGCTAACTCTCACTGATCCTCTTTTGTTTATGTAGGGTAGTAGTTTATGCGGTGGCTGGCCGGGGGCGGTTGAGCGTATTTCATTTTCCTAGCTATGCTAACAATCGACAATCTTTGATAATCGATTCCTGCGAAACGATTAAATCAATTTATAATAGCTAGAATATTTCAACAAAAAGACGCGCTGTTTAATATTTATTTCATTGAGAATAAAACTTTCTGTGCGATGGATTGTTTTCGAGTTAATAGCAAAAAACTTAAAAAGTAAAAAAAAAAAAAATCATGTATTTTAGGCCACAGAAACTTCTCCCAAAAAAATTTGTGTAACATAGCTTAATAATGTTTATGAAAGAAATTGATTTTGATCAACTGGTGATCGACTGAGCTTAGGTGTTAACTTAAATTTAAAATTACGAAACATGAATTTAATTTCCCTAACACAAAAATAATTTCCTCGCAAAGGCATAGGAAAAAAATCTGGTGCGTGCTCGCAACACACAACTTTCACTTACCAACTTACTTAGAATAGAAATTAATGCGTTTTGTTAATTGCCATTGAACATGACGAATTTGATGAAAATCGTTAAAGCCATTTTTGAGAAAATAAAAAAAAAAGGTAAAAATTGCGGAAAAAGTTAAGAAATAAAGTGCTCCTCCGTTTGACCGATTTTGATTAAATTCGGGCTATTTCATCTTTGGCATATACATACACCAAATACCCAGTTTGATCAAAATCGTTAAAGCCGTTTTTGAGTAAATAAATAAAACACGTGAAAATGATACAATATTTATTAAGTAAAGTCCCCCCTCCGGTTGATCAATTTTGATGAAATTTTTACAGTCGTATCTCGGGCATATACATACACCAAATACCCAGTTTGATCAAAATCGTTAAAGCCGTTTTTGAGTAAATAAATAAAACACGTGAAAATGATACAAAATTTATTAAGTAAAGTCCCCCCTCCGGTTGATCAATTTTGATGAAATTTTTACAGTCGTATCTCGGGCATATACATACACCAAATACCAAGTTTGATCAAAATCGTTAAAGCCGTTTTGGAGTAAATAAATAAAACGCGTGAAAATGATACAAAATTTATTAAGTAAAGTCCCCCCTCCGGTTGATCAATTTTGATGAAATTTTTACAGTCGTATCTCGGGCATATACATACACCAAATACCCAGTTTGATCAAAATCGTTAAAGCCGTTTTTGAGTAAATAAATAAAACACGTGAAAATGATACAAAATTTATTAAGTAAAGTCCCCCCTCCGGTTGATCAATTTTGATGAAATTTTTACAGTCGTATCTCGGGCATATACATACACCAAATACCAAGTTTGATCAAAATCGTTAAAGCCGTTTTGGAGTAAATAAATAAAACGCGTGAAAATGATACAAAATTTATTAAGTAAAGTTCCCCTTCCGGTTAATCAATTTTGATGAAATTTTTGCAGTCATATCTCGAGCATATAAATAGATCAAATACTGAGTTTAATTAAAATCGTTAGAGCCGTTTTTGAGAAAATCGAAAAAAACTAAAAAAGTTACTAAATAAAGTACCCCCTCCCTTTGAGCAATTTTGATGAAATTTTTGCTGTCACATCGCGGGCATATACCTACACTAAATTCCCAATTTCAGGTTCGTACGGTTTATAGTTTTTGAGCTAGTCTGTTCACACACACACACACAGACACACACACACACACACACACACACACACAGACCATTTCGCGGGACTTGGTTATTTCGACTCAGGGGGTCCCAAAACGTGTATTTCCGTTGAAAACCGGAAGTCGAAATTTTTCACGATCGCAATACTTCCACTTACTATATATTTCATATATAGGTAAGTGAAAGTAAAAAAAGGGAAATTATGGAGAGCATACATATAAATAGAATCATCAACAATTTGGTCAACTCTAGAAAGGAATGCTCAGAAATAACAAATTTTTATGCTAATATTATAAATAGGTTTTAAGTTTTGATAATAGGACAGTAGCGGATCCAGAAATTTTCTGAGAGGGGGCGCACTTTTTTATTTTTTATACTTTTGCGTCATAAAGGACCTAATTTAAAATATTAGTGCATATTTAAGTATTAAATTTCTATTAAATGTTTAAATACAATTCATTTTTCACTTAAGGAGCTTAAAAAATGATTAAAGATAGCCATTTTTATACAGAAATAGTAATAATTGATTGATTGGTGTCCTCGCCTCCCAGGGGGGGGGCGCGCCCCCCTCGCCACCCCCCTGGATCCGCCTCTGTAATAGGATCTTATATTTTATTTTTGATTTTATCTTCAATTTCATAATCATAAATATGTTTTTACTTATAATTATATGTATTTATAAATCAATGTAAAATGTCAATTATAATGTTTAGATTACATAAATTGTTATGTATTTTTAGACATACATTAATTTAAAAAAAAAAATTAAATAAAAAAAACTGTGATATTGCTTTTTCTATGAGTTTTTACTTTCACTTACCTATATATGAAATATATAGTAAGTGGAAGTATTGCGATCGTGAAAAATTTCGACTTCCGGTTTTCAACGGAAATACACGTTTTGGGGTCCCCTGAGTCGAAATGACCAAGTCCCGCGAAATGGTCTGTGTGTGTGTGTGTGTGTCTGTGTGTGTGTGTGTGTGTGTGTGTGTGTGTGTGTGAACAGACTAGCTCAAAAACTATAAACCGTGCGATCCTGAAATTGGGTATTTAGTGTAGATATATGCCCGCGATGTGACAGCATAAATTTCATCAAAATTACTTAAAAGGAGGGGGTACTTTACTTAATAACTTTTTAGGTTTTTTTCGATTTTCTCAAAAACGGCTCTAACGATTTTGATTAAACTGGGTATTTGATGTATTTATATGCCCGAGATATGACTGTAAAAATTTCATCAAAATTGATTAACCGGAGGGGGGACTTTACTTGATAAATTTTGTAACATTTTCACGTGTTTTTTTTATTTACTCTAAATCGGCTTTAACGATTTTGATCAAACTGGGTATTTGATGTATGTATATGCCAAATATGTGATAGCCAACATTTCATCAAAATTGATCAACCGAAGGGGGGACTTTACTTAATAAATTTTGTATCATTTTCACGGGCTTTTTTATTTACTCAAAAACGGCTATAACGATTAACAAAAATAAGATATGAGTGTAGAAAAATGTGTGACTTTGGGAAATGATATTTAGCAAAACACGTCAATTTCTAATCTAAGTAAGTTGGTAAGTGAAAGTTGTGTGTTGCGCGCACGCACCAGATTTTTATTAATTGAGTATGATTTTTATTTGAATTTAATTTTTCTTTTGAAATATTTGTATTTAGTTAGACACCATCTGATATCATTCCCTATTTATAGTTTTAATACCACCTTTTGATTACTCTAGCTCAATGCATTAGCAAGATAATAATTGCAGGATAGTTTTTATCACTACCATGTAACTACTTTTTACTACTTTTTTATATACTAGCTCTAATTATTGTTACCAAATGACATACAGTTTTTAAAATTGTGAACATTTTTATGAATTTTGTTGAAAAATTGGTAAGATTAAGTTCATAAGGTTTTTAATTGTAAAAAAATTTTAACCACAAGACTGATTTTCCCCTTTTTTGGTCTTTTTAGCTTTGAAAATGCTCGCAGACGAGCGAAACGTCAGCAATAATGCAATATGACTGCGATTGTTTAAAGGTCAATATATAAAAAAAATTTTGAGACCCTACCTGCTTATGATATTTGGAATCTTCCTGGTGTTAACTTAGTTATTTCACATTTTTTTTTTGTTTTGGTTTTTAAATGCATTATTATGTTTTATTTGTTTAACCTCTTTCGCTTAGAAAAAATCTTTAAAATCTAAAACAACACATAATAATCTATTGTAAAACCAATTTTCCCTTACTGGCCTGGTTACACACAAGTTAACATGGATAGTTGTTTTAAACAAAAAACGTACTCGAAAAGCAGTATAGACTCGCTTTGTGGTATTCAAACAATCCAGCCGAAAAACTAGTCGTCTTAAAAGTATTACAATACCTTACTGAAATCCCTTCTAAAGCGTACTCACACATAGTCTTGCACACAGCCAACATGGACAGTACGTCCAGTGTAGTACACACTAATGAATGTTTCATTAACAGAAACATTCACGGTCAACCGACTGTAGGAATCAGACTGAAGATTGTAAAATTGATAAATGTCTAGAAATCAGCTGAGATAAAATGGGTGAAAGGGCACTCGGGGGTAGAGTGCAAATAAAAATCTGACCATTTGGCCAAAGCAGGGAGGAAATGTTTCCCTCTTTCAACAAGGTTACAATACACCATATCTCAATGTCATAATCATATCTACCATGAACCTCATGGACAAACAGTCGGTTGCTAATTGGATCCCATCTGGAAAGCTTCCACCAAGTCTAGAGAAACCATCCCACAAATAACACTAAAATATCATATACATCTACACACCTCAGAAGACACATTAAAACAATTACTAACTGACACATGTGATGAATGTTTTCAATATTTGTAATTCATGTAGGAAACCTAATTATTTTATCTTTTTCACGGATATTTGTTAAAGATGTAGAATGCAAGGCCTCAAAGTCTCGTATTATTTCAATAATTCACTTAATCATGCAGATTACATGCCAAATTTTCGCCTATTCAGGCATCTTCAGGGCTACAAGTGTATCGCAAGCAAGCTAGGCGAAAATTTGGCATGTAATCTGCATGATTAAGTGAATTATTGAAATAATACGAGACTTTGAGGCCTTGCATTCTACATCTATAATTCAATAGTCTCTTCCTAAAAACTTGTTTACGGATATTTGTTTTAATTTACAAGTAATTCCACCACTTGTAAAACAAAACAAATATTACTTACAAATATTTTTTACTTTTTTTACTTTCATTTACCAATGTATGAAATAAGGGAAAGTATTGCGATCGTTAAAAATTTCGACTTCCGGTTTTCGACGGAAATAAACGTTCTGGGGTTCCCTGAGTCCAAATAACCAAGTCCTTCGAAATGGTTTGTATGTGTGTTTGTGTGTGTGAACAGACTAGTTCAAAAACTATAAACCGTACGAACGGAGGGGCTACTTCATTTCATAACTTTTTACGTTTTTTTCGATTTCTCAAAAACGGCTGAAACTATTTTAATAAAACTGGGTATTTCACGTATGTATATTCCCGCGATGTGATTGTGAAAATTGCATCAAAATTTGTCAAATGGAGAGGGCACTTTATTTCATAACTTTTTCGATTTTCCATAAAACGGCTCCAACGATTTTACTCGTTATGTTTAACGAGACTTAAGTTTTCTTTAATATCATGCAAGTTTTATCGTCATTAAAATTCTGGGGGCCATAAGTGGGGAAGGTTTTTCTTTTGAAGTATTTTAAAGTAGTTTTTTTTTTGTTGTTTTAGGCTTCCATGGTCTGAATCCATTGTCTGCATTTCTTCTTCAGGGTTTGACCCTGTCACAGGTTTTCCAACAGCCAAGCTTTCACCCATCTTGCTGTGGGATTCTTCAGGGCCAATGCAAGAAATTTCTTGTATGAAATATACTTACAGGAGAAAAAAATATTCCGGCAACCCATAAAACACGCTGAGTCCACGCATGCGCAGTACGCCTTTAATGACAGACCCTTCTTTATAATTATGATGTTCTGTTCATGGGAAACAGTTTTCAACGTGTTTTGAAACATAAACATATATAATCCAAATCATTTGTTTCCATGGTAACTAAATAAAGTTTTCAACAACTAAATAGAGAATTATGAAATCGGAAACGATGGTGTATTATGCTTGCATAGCAGTATGCTTGCCGAATTACCACAAGTAAACGTGTTGCTCAAATTATTTAAAGCAGTTTACGGTGTGAAAAAAATATGGTACAAGATAATCTTTAATTAATTATTTTTTAGTTTACAAACTTTAGTTCAAGAATAGATTCATGAATGCTACATAAAGTGGTTTTAGAGAAACTCTTATTGCCTTTCTCGGTTTCCGGAAAGGCATAAGAGTCAATCCAACAGACATCTTGGCCAATTCAACAAGCAGAAGCCCAACTTCTGTAGTAGTCCCTCAATTCCAAACCTTCCAGCCAGCGCTGCTGTTTCTGACTCCTCACCTGAATAAGGTGACGGCTGTTTATTGGTCTTCAGAGGTTTTCAAATTTAGCCATTTCCTTTGGTTAGAATATCTATCTTAAATTGATTTGACAACAAAGAAATAAAGTCTTTGTTTTGCGGCTGCCAATTCGGCCTTGTCTTTCCATATGAGATTCAGGGGGAGGGCTATCGGGGCTTCATCCCCACCCTTTACAACCGGATACATCCGCCCATGGTCTGGGTCCAATATTATAGCGGCTCAGTGTTAGAGTCTTTCCCTAAAGGAAAAAATCTGTAGACTGAACCTCCAGGCAGAGCTACTGACATCCTGGATAACCACCTCAAGGTATAGGGTACACCTGGTAGGGTC
This sequence comes from Aelia acuminata, assembly GCA_911387785.2. NCBI lineage: Eukaryota > Metazoa > Arthropoda > Insecta > Hemiptera > Pentatomidae > Aelia > Aelia acuminata. The sequence goes on from OU426983.1 coordinate 24,095,093, forward strand.
ATCAGTTCTCAGCCCTGTTTGTGGGTGTTGCCTCCATTAGGCACTCACACACCAGAACTCGCGCTCAATAATTTTGATTACCTGTTGCTATGTTGTAACCCAATCCATCCTGGCCTCAACACAAAATGTAATCTTCTTTAATTATGAAAATAGAGCAATCAAAACATACCAGATGCACATACATAATATATCAATATTATAAAATAATGGAGGGAAATAGTTGAACGAATTCATGTCTTCGTTATGGCTATATGTTTCCAAAATTCAGACGTAATTTCACATACAAATGTTATTAATTTGGGCCATACCCCAAACCATGCAGTATTATTATGTCAATATTCAATATAGTAAAACATTATTATTATCTTGTTTCAGTTTAAAATATGTCTATTATATCCATTCAAGAAGTGCTTAAGTCGTAACATATCATTTTTGTACACATTCCCACAGTGGATGGCCTGTTTATTTTTGACCTAGTCCATCCTTATCTAAATAAAAGAAGAAACCCAAACAGGTTTTTAAACAATTTTCTGTTAGAAGTTTTTAACATTCCACTCGTTTCTAGTATTGGTATTACATTTCAACAGTTAATTACCTTTTCCACAATAATAAGCGATTCATCTCTATTACCATATCCATAAGTAGGCACAATAAAAAATAAATAACGGCCAGTTGTATAAATGTCTTTTATTAAAAAAATATAATAAATTAGGTAAACGAAAAATAGGTAATATGTTTATTATATACATATAAAATCAAAGATTCATGAAAATAGACTGTTTCGACAAATAATTTGTATTGCTCATTTTTTCTTGCCACTGAGGATCTCTTGTACCTCAGCTACAGTCTTACCTTTAGTTTCCAATAAAACAAAAGTTACAAAAATGAGAGATAATACATTAAAGCCAGAAAAAATCCAAAAAGTTACCGCAGAACCAACTCCGTGAACAAGCGGTTGAAAAGATTTCGTAACAACGAAAGCTGAGAGCCAATTGAAACCGGCTGCGATGCCTGAGCAGGTGGATTTAATTTCGGGAGAAAGAACTTCACTGGAAATCATCCATGGTATCGGCCCATACCCAATGCCGAATAGAAGCACATAGAGGATCATGGCACCTATCGGTACAAATCCAATGCTGGAGATATCTTTACCATTATCTTTCATGTAGAAAAAGTAGCCAAGAACACCAAGACAGATAATCATGGCACCCGCAGATATCTGAAGCAGTATCTTCCTGCCTAGGCGGTCAACGAGAAGGGCTGAAGCAATGGTCGCGAATGTCATAGACAGCGGTATCAAGATGGCTGCGATTTCTGGATCTAAACTGCTTCCAGCATCAATGAAGATGCTTCCTGCATAAAAGACAACAATATTTATTCCTGATGACTGTTGGAAAAACATGCATCCAAGGCACATGGTGAAGGACAGAATGTTGGCTCTCTTGGACATTGCTTTCAGGAATGGAACTTTCATCTCATTTTGTTTCTCCACCTCTTTTTCCACAGCTTCGATCTCACCCGTAACATCATACAAACTTCCTCGAAGTCGAAGGAGGGAGGCTTCAGCTTGCTTTCGTCGACCTTTTATCACTAGCCAAACTGGGCTCTCAGGTGCCATGAAGAAAGCTATCAGGAATATTATGTTTATCATTCCACAAAGTATAGGCAGCATCGTGTATTTAACAGCTGCCCCAACACTGTAGGAATATACAATACCAATGACCAACATGAGCTGGAAACCAGTACCAAGAGTACCTAAAATTAAAAATGACAAATAATAATCAAAAACTTTTCAAATAAGTGCGGTATATGTATATAATATTAAAATTAAATACAGTGAAATAAAAATAATAATTAATTCACGAGGTCCTCCAATTTTCAATCATTATAATTGAACAAAGCTGTTCCTAAGGATTTCAGTTAGAGTTCCTAAATCCCATAATTTTTGGGATATGGGATATACTCTCTAAAAGGTTTCGATATTAATGTAATTATTTTCATGCTTCCTCCCGTCTTAGTTCGATGGTACCAATATTGAAGTAATTTTTTTTTTTTTTTATTGGTCTATTATTTATAATTCTCTTTCTTTTAGGAGGTGATTAGAGTACTTAGAGAAATAGCATGGAAGATACGGGGACCTTGATGGTAATGATGATTAAACTACATGCTCAGCATGGAAGGGGAGGGAAATAAAAACTATTGAAAAAGCTAAAAAAGATTTGGAAGATTATCTATAATGGGAATAAAGTGTATTTATTAAGAAATTAGCTTAGATTAGGACTGAGGGCTAAAACTATCAAAAGGTAACAAATCATTTAAAGAGATGGGCATGGATGGCCAATATTGGACCCCCAAAACTATACAAGTATTGGACCTCAGCTTTCATGAGTAGAAATATAATTAGAAACTAGGCATGGGTTGATACTTGAAATTCTTGTATCTGATACACAAAATTGAATGACGGTTGCATTATAATTGAATAAATGAACTACGGTTCAACGAAACTTTAAACGGCAACGAATGTTTTACTAAGCAAACATATTTTTATTTTTTAAATTAAATATATTCCTCTACATATATGTACTGTAAAATGTAAACCATATTTTGTTTAAATAAAAATGAAACCAAAGAATATTTACTTGTTCTTGTCATTATTATTAAATTATATTTATTACATATATATTTATGAATACTTATAACTATTCAATTATTAAAATCATTAGGTTTGAAAATCGTATATAAGTATCAATCAATAATTTACTTTGATAAAAAATAATTCAAGTTTATTATTTTATTTAGGTTATTACTTTCTATTATCTCATTATTGTTACCGTCTAAAATAAATGAATAAAATTACCAAAGAGCCCCTTGCTAAATCAAGGAATCAGGTATTAAGTATTTTGCAAGGAATACTTCAAGTACTAAATGATTCAACTGTATCAGTAGTAGCCAGTATCTGGATTATATTCCGGGGTCAGCTATTCCAAGCATTCATTGTATCAGTACCTCACACTCAACTGATACTGATCATCGAGTATCAATGGATCGGCGAGTATCAGTACCCGGTTCCTTTTGGCTGGATCAACTCCTGGTATCAGATACTTTTCAGTATCAGATACAAAGTATTTGATTCATACAACCTGACCCATCCCTAATAGAAACCAATAATCATTCTTTATCAATTCATTATCAATATTTCTGTCAGACAAAATCATATTTCATAGCAATATCTTTGAATGATATCAAACATCGGAACATTTAATAAATTTCATTCACCAATATTCTACTACTTTATGAATTTTTCCTTATTTCCACTTAATAGCTAAAGCTGCCCATGCTTTGCGATGACTTTTTCTGATGTTAAATTTTAGGGTACATCACTAGCATAGTAGATTACTATAGATTGATGTCAAGTTGGAAAGGTTTACAAAGGATTACAAAATGTTCCTAGACTTTCTTTAATTTTATATATATATATAGATAAATTCCTCTTCTACCACGCAAGGAACTTTAAAAATTTCATATCAATTTCTCATATTTTTGCAAATGACAGAAACTTTCATTTTGTAAAACTTCCAAATTGATCACTCTCTTAGATTAAACCATTGCACTACAATGTACACGAATTTTTAGATATACCAAAAATCCAGCAATACGTCCTGAAACTAGCAACGGATTTATTTAATTCCTGTCACAATAGCCCACACGAACATATCAGATCAATCAGATCAGATCAGTTATTTATTCATTTGATAACTCATGTTGCGAAAAACACAAGCACAAACGACTGAAACATGTGGTGCTTTAACATTATAATTTTTGATCTAATGTAAACCCTTTTCATTTTTAATTTTAATTCAAAATGTTATTTTTTTTTTGTTTTAATTATCAAGTTTACTACAAGTATATTAATCTAATTGCAAGCGTTTATATTTTGATAAATTGTAATAACATCCATAGTTATCTTATACTTATTAATTTATGTTGGTTTTATTTTAACTCTGTCAAGAATATGGGGTTTCCCCCCCCCCCTATTGTAATCAGCTTGCTTAATTTATATATATAAGAAAAGGTAAATTTGTCAGTTAAAAAAACAAATGCTTGTAAAACATGTATTTATATTATTTTGTTAATAAAAGCAATTTTTTCTTATCTTGCACTACAATAATGGACAAAATAAAAAAAAATGTGTTTCTTTTCTTTATAGGCGGGCGCAAGCGACGGTGCTACAGGAACTAGAGAAACGGGGATAAAAGCCGGGCCATTACCTGGGATTCATATGGTTTTTTGGCATTTTCAATTTATTTTTCCATAATTAAAACCCGATTGAGCAAAAAATCATTTGAAAAATATCTAATAGGTATTGCTCGGTCCCTCAGTGTTCAATTAGAAAATCAAAAGACTTGTCATTCCCTTTTATTTCCAAAAAATAAAAAGCTTCTTAAAGAATGGATTGTAAAATTAAGAATAGATAAGCCTGTTTCGAAACATATGACGATATGTAGTCTTTATTTTAAAGAAAGAGACTATATTTATCCAGGTAAATATTAGTATTTGACATTTTATTATTCCAAAATGCTAGTTTTATGCAAATAACATTGAGACCATAGTGTCATAGATTTGTTTTTCTTTTTTAATTTTCCCCATTTTTCTATTACATCCGTTGTGCTTAATTGTTCCATGTTTTCAATGCGAAGCCTGAAAGTTTTGACAAATAAATAAATAATATGACAAAGAATCTAAGCTGTCATAACAATGATTGAGTGAATAGGTAATTAATGTTATTACTAACCGAAAAACGTCGAGTAAAGTTACAATGATGTGTTTGCATTTACCAGAACTACCAGCTTTACACGTACAATGACAAGAAAATTGCTTATTATTATTAATAAATTTGATTTCCACTTTTATTTGATGGGGCAGTCCTTTAAGATTGCTAGTATAAAGGCACGAGGCTTGTAAAATAACTGTTTTTTTATTTTTAGATATTAGTCCATATGTAATTATGTGGTTTGCATCAAGGATAGCCTGCCCTTCAATTAATGGTCTTTTAAAATTACCAATTATCTCTATCACATCAACTATGTCTAACACCGTTCTTTCCGACATTTTGCAAAACTACTAGCGCACCCTATAGTCAATTGCGCCCGCCTATAACGTTTTCATTGAGGATATCAACAAAACAAATAGATACTGACAATTTGACGAAACAGTGTAAGTTTCAAATTTATCCATCTGCTCCTTTTCGAGTTTTGGTATAACAAACATATGGTCATTATAAGATTATTATTTTATAAGATATTTATTTTACCTCATATTTACAATCTATTTTTCTTTCAATAATTTAAGAATGATTGTTAAATAGTATCATACCATTACTTCAAACTACAATAAAGTCATTTCAGAGATGGTAGTAAGTGAAAATAGCGTCCAAGAAATAAAAGGTGAGAAAATCTTTTAGAGAGTACATAATGTGTTGATATACTAACTCTATTCCTAATGATAATAAAACATAAAAGCTATTATTATTTGCACTTTTACAATTTTTAATCAATTCAGCTTACTCATGTTCTCCTTCCTACCTACTATGCATCGTATGATAAGGGTACAATAATCTCTAACCATGCTATTACAAGAATAGTGATTAAGAAAATTAGTGCAGTGGTATAAGTTACTGTTAGGAAAAAATATATATAGTAATAGAGTAAATGCTAATTAGAATATATATAAAAGAAGAAAGGTTATGGAAATCGATGCTTTAGTCTTAAACATTGATAATAAATTGCTTGAGTAAAGATTTTTTAAATTTATATAGCTTCCATAATTTTATCATGGATTATGGCTTTTTTATTTAGGATTTTATTTATATATATAATATATATTATATATAATAATATGTATTATATAATTATATATATAATTATTATTTATATACAATATATATATATATTTTTTATTCTTTTCCTTACGTGGTACCCCCACATAAGGACCATTTATTTGTCATTTAATCATGTTCCATGCCTTAAAGGCATACTACATGATATTACAATAGTTTTAATTGTTATTTATAAAATTTACAAAATTTGAGAATTGAATTTGAACAAATTGTGAGAAAGAATAACAAAAACAAAAAACGATAATGAAAAATGAAAAAAAAATACAAATTAAATAAAAATAAAAGACAAAATAAAATAAGTAAACAAAAGCCAACAAGAAATTACCTACGTTGCCCGTCTCTGGTAAGTGAGTCGAAGTCGATAGTTCTAATAAATTTAATCAAGTCAGTCTTGAATTGAGAAAGTAATGTTTGTTCTGTCTCTGGCCAGTTTCCGTTTTTAAGCATAATACTTTTTATCAAATTAAACCGTTGCCTGTCAAACAATTTGCAGTCATACAGTATATGTTTAAAATTTTGAACTTGACCGTCTTCGTCACATAAATCTGTTTGTATAATGTTGAACCGTTTGAGATACTGTTTTGTGTTTCCGTGTTCCGTCAGTACTTGCGTCAGTCTGTAATCACTGCTGTGTATACGTTTGTAATTGTCTAGTGTAATTTTTGGTAAAAATCTGTGCAAACTTGGAGATTTAGGGGAGGTGGCCCACATTTCGTCCCATCTTTTTACCAAATCAATTGTTAAGTCTCTCTTTATAAACGATAATGGGGCTTTATGATACGAGGGCAGCAGTTCTCCTTTAGCTGCCTCCTTAGCTAGGTAATCTGCCCGTTCATTCCCCTCAATCCCCGAATGCGCCTTTACCCATTTTAATGTAACTGTCTTTCCTATGTTTTTAAGAGTCAGTAAGTTCAACCTAATTTGGTCCGTCAAATGGTCATGAACGTCCGGATTATTCACAGAGTCGAGTAAGATTTTGTTGTCTGTGTTTATGGTTACGTGTGTGTTCGTTAATAACGGGTTGTCTCTTATGTACCCTGTCACCTTAAACACAGCATATTTTTCGGCCTGGTTATTCGAGCAATAGGATTCTAGTTTGTACTGCTGTTCTATGATCCTATTATCTTTAGCTCTAAATAACCAAGCACATCCAACGTTCTCATTGTCTTTACTCCCGTCTGTAAACACATCAGTACGTTCATTGTTGATTTTTTGTCTTGTATACAAAGTTGTTCTTGGATGTAGCCAAAGTTTACAGTCAGTAAGTCTTTCGATTTGGTCTAATGTCAGCTGTTTGTAACCTGTCTTTCCTTTTCTAATGTTAAATAAAACAGTCCGTTCCTCAATTTTAAATTCTATAGGCAATAACCCACTCAATAGTATTGAGGCCTCGTATGACAATGTGCGGTAGCCCTTGCATATTTTAATCGCTATCAATCTTTGAAGCCTCTGTAACTTCAACAGATTCTTCTTGCGCTGCACGGCTGCGTGCCAGACATGCACAGCGTACAGCATCTTGGGAAGTACAGCGGCCTCATAGATTTCCTTTAGCACTTCTGATCCAAGACCCCACGTTGCTTTAGCTGCTACTGAAAGTCCGTTAATCATCCGTAGTGTGTTATTATAGAGATTGTCTAAATGTCTGTTCCAAGTCATCTTCCGGTCAAAGAGCATACCTAAGTATTGTAAGGTGTCACATTGAGTTAGTCTCACTGTATTTAGTCTGATATCCAATTCAGGAATTGTTCTTTTTTTGCTAAAAATAATGTATTTAGTCTTTTCTATATTAAAGTTAAGTTTGTTTCGTTTGGTCCAATGTACTAGCCTAGATAGTGTCACGTTTGCTATTGTTTGTAGTTCCTCGAAATCTCGTCGTTTAATAAGTAATAGTAGGTCGTCAGCATAAGCTAATAATATAAAAATATATATATATATATATATATATATATATAATATACATATATATATTTTAAATTTTAATATAGTAAACGCTAAAAAAGACTGAAAAACACTTATTTAGGTTACAAAATCACAATTAGGTTTACAAAATCACAATGGTGTAGTAAGTGATAAGTAACTATGCATACCTCTTATACTCTCTTCAGCAATCTCCCCGATATACATAGGAACCAATGTACATAAAGCTCCAAGTCCTAATCCACCAATCAGCCGTGCTATATAAAGTACCATAGCACTTCGAGCAAAGTAAATCATGAACCAAGATGTAAGTATAGGGATGGTCATGCTCATTATAGCCCACTGAAAAAAATGAAATTCATAATTTCTTTTGAACATCAAAATTCTAAAAAGATTTTCATATTCTTCAATGAAATTGGAATCTAAATTAAACATTGGATTTTATTTTTTACAATGAAAATAGTCATAATTTTCAAGCATTTAAACCTGATAATATTGAATAAATTTTGAAATAAATGCTGGTGAGCTTAAGCATGAAATAATTTCTTTTGTGTTCAGACTTATTACAACTTTATCGTTTCTTACTAGTTTAAGTACTTGCAATTTAATTTGTAAGATTGCTTTTACATGATTTATTCTTTGTCTGTATAAAAGTATAATATACAAGTTATTATAATAAAACATTAAGAACATAAAATACGAAAAAAAAAAACATAGATATTATAAGATTACCTGTATAAAAGAATTAAATTGCAAGTCCTTAAACCACTAAGAAACTTTAAAGTGTAAGTGGTAGGTCACTCTTTTAGCTTACTCACCTAGTCATTAAGAATAGTTAAATTTAGTGAGTAAATAATTGAAAATAGCAGTTTTGGCTACATTAAGCTTTTTGATTAATTCCCCATTAGGGTCATTCCATGTCAATTCAACACAGGCTTGAGCCTCACAAACTCAGATTTTCTTTAAATTTGGTATATGTGTACTACTTGTATCTACTAGAACAATTGTGAAGTATTATTGAGATATGTCTACCCGTTTTTTATTTATTTGTCTCTAAAGCCCTTAAAAATAGGTCCAGAAACAATAAAAATCATGTTATGTAGTAATTAGTTATCGTTAGATAATTAATTTATAATTTTTAAACTATTTTATTAGAAGATAAAAGATTCGACCATGGCCGGGAATCGAACCCAGGTCCTCTGCATTTTTAAACGATTTTATTAGAAGATAAAAGATTCGACCAATTTTCCAAATTTGACTTGGACTATGAGATTACAAAAAAATATTGAAAACTAGTGATGAAATTCCATAGATCTCATTTCATTTCATTAATTTTTATTAATTAATTTATTATATTTTATTATAATAATATTTATTATATTTTATTATAATAATATTTATTATATTTTATTATAATAATATTTATTATATTTTATTATAATTATTATGAATAATTGGTCTCTAAGGCCCTTAAATATAGGGCCAGAAATAGAATAAATCATCATTAAAAATAGCTGTAGATGTTTTCCAAATTTGACTAGGACTATAAGATTGGAGTCATTTAATAGCCCTTTCCATGCCATTTCATATGATACACAAAAATGTATAGGTTGGTACTAAAGAAATTTTCTTCTAACTAAATTGAAAATTTTAATTTCAATTTTCTAAAAAAGCCATTTTTTAAAAATGTTTATATATTTTTTAAAAAAATAGGTCATATTGCATATACCTATTGTGGTATATCAAATGAAACCGCATGGAATGCGCTGTTAAACGACACCAATCTCATAGTCCTTGTCAAATTTGGAAAACATCTACAGCTATTTTTAATCATAAAATGCTAGATTTATGGAATTTTACCACTGGTTTTCAATACTTTTAGAAATGAAGAAATTTTCATCCCAATTTTATATTTTGTTGTATAAATAGATATAAAAATAAGTATTTTTTAAAAAAATATAAATTTTTTTATATTTTTATATAAAAATGTAAAATAAAATATATTCTTCTTTTTGAGAAAATTGAAATTAAAATTTCTTTAGTACCAACATATACATTGTTGTAGATCATCGGAAAGGGCATGGAATGCGCTGTTAAACGACACCAATCTCATAGTCCTAGTCAAATTTGGAAAACATCTACAGCTATTTTAATCATGATTTTTCTGTTTCTGGACCTATTTTTGAGTGCTTTAGAGACAAATAATTCAAAAATTGATAGACATACCTCAGTAATATTTCACCATTGTTCTAATAGATACAAGTAATACACATTCCTATACCAAATTTCAAGAAAATCTGAGATGGTGAGGTTCAAAATGATATATTTTTGTGTTGATTTGACGTGGAATGGCCCATTAAACCTCTAGGTTCACACACCCACGTCATAATTTTTGTATTATTCCTTGATAATAATAGTTAAACCAAAAATAAATTATAATAATAATTATTAAATTTTACATATTATATTTCAAAGGTGCTTTTCTGTCGGCATGCAATATCTTCCTTAGTATTTTAATCATGTCCATTGATTGAGGCATGGCTTCAAAGATTAACTTTTCCACAGAAATAAAAAAAAATTATGAAGAAAAGAAAACTATACTAGTAAAAAATTCAAAAACTATCCAATTTTCTTAAATTAGATAAATGTAAAGATGAAAGTTATTTATTTATAGTCTTTGGTTTAATAATTTTTAAATTATTTTATTAGAAGATAAAAGATTCGACCACGGCCGGGAATCGAACCCAGGTCCTCCGCATATACGCATATACATATATGCAGAGGACCTGGGTTCGATTCCCGGCCGTGGTCGAATCTTTTATCTTCTAATAAAATAATGTAAAGATGAAAGGTTCTCTCAGAAAAAAAAAGAAAAGAAATGTAACTTGAATCATTAAAAAATTTGCGGCTTTTTGATTGGAGAATTTTTCTTTAAATTTCTTTTCAGTAAAATATTTCATGTTTACTTATTCCTGTATTATATTATTATTTTATGTTACAAATTAATATCTAATATCTATCTTATTTGTTCGAGCCCCTAGTGTACAGTATTTCAAATTAAAGAATTAAAATTTTTAAAGACAAGAGTGTTTGTTTTTACCTTCCTCCCTATGCAATCTGCGATGGATCCTGCTGGGAGGGCTCCAAAGAAGCAGCCTATCGTCAGCAGGGAACCCACCCATGAGGATTGATCGGAAGTGAGTGGGACTACAGAGTCAGGAGATTCAAGTTTTGGAAGAGCAGGTGAGCTCCAACCTATCACACAGCCTCCAGCGATCACAACTATCGTCACTGAAATAACATATTTGAAAATGATAATAAGTTAGAAGGCAAAATAATTTAATATAGTTTTAAATTTATTTCAAGATAAAAGTTAGTTTTAAATATTTAGGAAATTACATTTCTAGTGCAAACATGATATTTAATTTTTAATTTTTTCTAATAAATAATTGGTTCCTTAACATCCTGGGATATTGTAATTACTATATAGGTTTAGTTGCATCAACTGTAATGGAATATACACCAGGACAATTTTCACATAAATCTCATTTAGTGTTACAATGACGAAGTTTCGGGCGTACCATTTCCCTCCTTAAAAAGAATCAGGTTAGGCAGATGTGCTTTATTTCAAATTTTCAAGTAAATGAAAACAATCAAGGATATATGAAATAAAACATCATGGTAAATGGAATGAAAGAAATTATATGTGGCCAGTAAGTTGCAGCACATTACTGACCAACTGACAAGTACACTGAATTGCCTAACCTGATTTTTTTTAAGGAGGGAAATTCAAAAACTGTAGAAAAATAGGCTTGTAACAAAGTCACCCCATTAGTCACAAAGTCACCTGGTTTTACGGTATTATGTTTATATTTATAATTTTAGAAAAACAATACTCTACTTTTTCTGTAAATCAAGTGCTTAATGTAATAATGCATCTATACATTTTGTGTAACTTGGTCTCTCTTTTTTTGTTTTACCTGTGATTGATTTTTTTTTTTTTTTTTTTGTGGTTACGAAGGTTTTTAAAAATATTGTTTGCTTTCCCAAAAAAAATCCGTGGCTAATTTCACCAATAGAGTCATATAAAGTTATTAGATGGGAAATGTAATGTATTTAAAAAAATTATTTTTTTTTTAATAAAACTTTTTTTTTTTTTTTTTTTTAAGCACTTAGAAAGCCTTCCTTTCTTTCATCTCATGTTAATATTAATGTAATTTTTTTTTTAAGTAACTAGTGACTACTTATCGTTTATTGAATTCTAATATTATTCTAGTGTTTCGATTAGGGATATAAAACAATCGTAATGTACAAACATAATATGTTACATTATTGGGTATTCAAGAGTTATAAATCATCATGATTTGTTTCCTACATGAATAGTTATATAATGAATATATTGAAGAAGCTTTTTATCTTGTGTTTAGTATAGGATTTCAAGAGCTGATCCTCTGTGTATAAGCAATTTTTATCAATTCATTGAAGTTTTATCTGTCATTATAAAAATCAAAAATTTGTACTAACAAGATAAAACTTTTTCATTTAATGATTCTACTTTTCATGTTTCATAAGAACTTTCAGCCTCCATTTTGTTGAAATTGAGATAAAATATAAAATTAATTTTTATTTTATTATTTATCAAGTGTTGTATAATCAGCTGATAGTTACTCTTGAAATTCAAGAGTTGAATAAAGTTATGTAATTAGTACTTTAATAAAAGGAATGGTCTATATTATGTTTAATTATTCATTAATTTTGTTTATTAATTTGATTTATACTCCACGCTTAACAGCACGAAGGAGATAGGGAAAGAAGAAGAATTTGATTTAATTAACAAAATTTTAATGGAAACCTTTAAATTTAACCTTAAAATCCTTATTTTAATCATTGGAGAAATACAAAAAAAAAGACGATTTTATTTTATTTTTTCAAAATATACCGACTATTGCTGTGTAGTATGGGGGTGGGGTGGCATTTTCTATCCTTTTTAAAACCCCTAGAATAGGTTATGGAAGATTATATATGCATATATAGGTAATAAAATGTTTAAATATTTATGAAAAGTGAAAGTGAGTATTAGTTTGATAACGCAATGTCTTTTATTTTTACCGAATATTTGTTTTCCCACCACATAATATACCATTGTCTTTGACTTAAGAACGTACAAAAAGAATTTGACTTAAGCATTCACTGCACATCAATATTTTACAATGTTTGCTTTACTTAATGCTTGGTAACACGCTATATCTCCTTCAAACTAATCCACGATTTATTCACTTACACTGAATCAATTATTAATTTATTTATTATTCATTTAAAATTACTAGTTGTTTATCCAGAATGCAGCAGTTTTTCTGACATTACTCCCGATTGGATATTTTTTACTTCTGTATGTCAGTTATATATTTAATGTAGAAAGCATCTAGAAAAAGAAAAAAAGAAAAGAAAAAAAAAACTGTATCACACGCACCCTTTATGAATTAGGTATCTTAGGACAATTATCTGTTCTTGGTACCTGTTTTAAATTCAGCTCAAGCTAATCTTGAACAATTCTTCCAAGTTTCCTTTTTTATGAGAATCTGTATATTTAATCTGCTATTGAAAAGAGACTGTTCAACCTAAATATTTTAATTTTGCTGGGCTGTCTATTTTGCTTGATTCTTTGTTCTGCGTCTTGTATTGTCATTGGTATTAAATTAAGGGGTTATGTTATTGTTCTTTTCTAAGTTGGTCCTGAAAGTTTTTGATCTGAAAAGGATTAATTCCAGTCACTGAAATACTGAATTCGGTTTGTCTTTGATATTTATAATGCGCTGCTAATGTTTTTCTTTAGGTATTCAAATATCCCCAAATTTTTTTGCTGCTCGCTTTTATCCTAGGATTTATCTTGGAGAAAATATTTTCATATTTACATAATTTTGGCAACACTATTCTGATCTTACTACCACAGTTTTATGTTTTCTTTTTCTGTAACTCTGTGCATACCATGGATTTCTTTGGCCATTGCTGAAGACAAGTCCTGTATAGTAATTCTAACCGGTTCGCCAATTAACATCCTCATTCATGATTTGAACCATTGCTTACATTTGTCTATAGTTCTTTGTATATCCTTGTACAATACCTTCTTGTCCAAGACATGATCAATAATTTCTTTTGATGCTTAAAAAGAAAAAAAAAAAAAAACCTGTACCACTACAACCCATAAAGGGTCTTGGGTTCAGTAATATGTAAGGAAGAGTACTGTTTCTTGGTCAGCAGTCGTGCAAGGAGGTGATTTGACCGTGATCACGCTCAACCGCCAGGTTTTTTCCCCTTAATTTTTCAATTAAGGGTACCCACTTTATAGAGGCTGGGTTTGCCCCAGGAGGGTCTCTCGGCCCACGAGACGAACTGTGGCGAATAATAAAGATACCATAAGCCATGTCAGATTCGAACTCGGGACCTTAAGCACAGCAGTCCACTGCCTTACCAGTGGGCTACCCCGCTCCCCTTTTGATGCTTATCAAAAAAATATTTAGAGATGGAAGAACTTTTCCTATATTTAATTTTCGTTCAACCCCCATTACATTTGATGGATACTAGTTCTCAGTATTATAGCGAGACATCAAATGAAAATCAGCGGAAGTCATTCCAATTCAAACACCCCTTTTAGCAAACTGTCCCAAAGCTACTCCAGTATAGATACAAAAGAATTGACTCATACTCATCCTCATCTCTCCGTTCCTTTTTCTTCCTATCTAAGTCTTTTCAGCCTAAAGTTCATTATTTTTCAACAAGTTCTATTCCTTTTCTATCCATCTATTGATATTCTGAGTACAACTTCTTAAATGTTTACTGTTGCAGATAATTTAGTGAGAGTTGCTTCTAAGAAGTTTATCACTTTGGATTAAAGTGTCCTCTGGTAGGTGACGAAGGAAATTTTGTGACAACAGACTCCTTTATTGGTGTTTTATGATAAGCGGATGTTGTGGGTGGCGGGATGGCCAAGTGGGTAAAAGCGTTAAGAAATAGGGGTTGCAGGTGGCAATCGGATATGCCCTGAAAATAGCCAGTTCAAAACCTGGAGCCAGGGGATATTTAATAATAATCGCATCAATCCCCTACTCTCTCTCTTGCCCAGTAAACCCTGTATAGCCTAACCAGCGAGGAAGGGCAGGGGGGGGGGGGACGGATGATGCAGGCTCAGACGTTATCTCAGATGATTACCAATAAGTCAGTGGTTAGTAGGGCTTTCCATAGTTATGTTTTAATCAGCAAAATAGGATGTTTAGCGAAATGTTCGCCAGTGAATACGTTATTTATTGTGGACAAGTTCAACTTGAGGTAAGCCTCTTTAAGTACTACTGCAAAAAAGGGAGGACTGGGGAGTTGGGGCACAGGTCTCATGACACCCAAATATTACAGATATTTACATTTTTAAAGGAATAAAGCAATAACATAGATACTAAACCATAAAGTAACAATTTAGATTGCAGACCTTTCAGATGATAAAAAATAATCTCGCAAAATAAATTTGAAAACAAAAAAGGCAACACGTGTGAGACGGAGGGTCACAAGCCCCACCCCAAATGGTATTTTAGGTACTTCATCTGTTCGCCTGTGTTCAGGGGTAGCGCTAGTGTCACTTTTGATTTGGGTTTTTCCAATTGACAGGAGTTGTTTGTGATACTAGTGCGCCGTTTGTAATTCATCTCCTATGTTTTTATTCTTCAGATATAATAAAATATATTGATAATGGAGATTTTTTCTTCTAGATTCAAAGAAGCTAGCATTAGGTGCGCCAGCCATATTTGTTCGCTAAACGTCACGTTATCTTTAAATGGCTGTTCGTCGAACGCCTGGCAAGGTTCGGAGGAAAACCTGTTTGAGGGTGAGGTTCGTATAGTGTAAAGGCACCTTCACACCACGGACAACTTGATCCTCGGTTTTATTGTAGCTGTATTTTCGGTTCAGCTCCGCAAAGAGGCCGTTTTTAACTTATTGTCATTAGTTATTTATTTTAATTTTTCAAATATTAATGGACATAAAATTAGTTAAAATTATGCAATGCTTATGAAGTTGTTGGGGGGGGGGGGGTGATATTCTCGCTATGACATTTATTGAGGTGGCGATTTCCCCATCGCCTATTGCCCCCTCATTGACGCTCCTATTGTCGATATATGATTATTTCCTGGCAATGTCATATTACTGCTAACGTCATTGATTAGCTTTAGAACATAAAATGAAGAATATCTTTTCTTATCTATTTGATAGGGGCAAGTTGTTGTGACGTGGGATCGCTATTTGAAAACAATATCATAATTGTCAAGAAGAGTCGTAAATTATTGGAATTATTTTTATTTATTTATATTTTACGTCAATTGCGCCTGCGCTGGAGCGTATCTAGCAAATTTGTGGAATTGATTAAATTTACAAATATATTGGTTTAATATAATCAACGCTCAATATGTATTTTATTTACCCAACAATCGACATGTTTTTTATTTGTTCAAAACTCAATATTTATCTTTTTATTTATTCAAAGCTCGGACGGTCATATCTGCCATGCCTGTAGGCTAAAATGGAAAACCAAAATCAAATCCGCGGTGAACGATAATTTTTCTATTTGTACCAAACATAATTCCATTCTTAATATTTTTCAACTGATCGTTTTAGACCTGAAAAAAATAAAAACATTACAGCATTCGTAATTCTCATAATCTCTAATAATTCGTTTATATTTTTTTAAGTTTAAATAATTTAAAACTTTGGTGCGATGCGCGCAACACACAACTTTCACTTACCAACTTACTTTGATTAGAAATTGACGTGTTTTGTTAAATGCCATTCCTCAAAGTCACACATTTTTCCACATTCATTTACGTATTTTTGTTTGTATTTGCTCTCTAAATACAAATTTTGTTTGTTTATATAAAATAAAAATAATATTTTTATTAAATAAAAATAAAAATTGTGATAATTCGGCAATTTAAGCGTAATTCCCCAAGTCATCTAATTTCATAATTCTCTATGTAGTTGTTGAAAACTTCATATAGTTACCATGAAACAAATAATTTCCATTAAATGAACAGAGCATCTTTAATTATAAACAATGGTCATTAAAGGCGTACTGCGCATGGGTGAGCTTAACGTGTTTTATGAGTTGACGGAATGTTTTTCTTTTTTCCCCCTCTCTATTTTTACTTGATTGTTTTCATATTTCATATTTAGCCATTTCTTATTTATATGCGAAACGAGGGACAGATAATTTCTCCACCCAAAACTCCGTTGAAAACTGGAAGTCAAAATTTTTCACGATCGCAATACTTTCCCTTACTATTTCTTTCATATATAGATGAGTGAAACTAAAAAAGACTACATCTACATCTACATGGATTATGGTGCCATATCACTACACAAATGCATATTATAGTTTTTTTTTGCATAAAAGCGTCAAGAAATACTTTTACTAGGCATATTAAAAACGATTATTTGATGAATTTTTGCTGCAGGCCAATCGCAAGGATGCTTAAAGTTCAAAGAGTACAATTATAAAAACATAAACTGAATTATTCTCCATTTTGGCAAGATATAAATTCTGTTTCGAATACTTAATTAATACAATTCAGCGTTGTTACAATTGATTGTAAAAAATAATATGGCAATTCAAATAATTAAATAATTTTCCTTTTTTAATCCTTTTGTTCAATGCAGAGATTGATATCTTGATATTGATTTCTTACAGGAATTTATAAATACCTAAGACATTCAAGGACTGACCTGCTAGAGTGTAGAGATACTGGGGTGTCTTTGATGAAGTCATACTTCCTGGATATTTAACCCTTACTGCACCACACACATCCACACTCCATGTATTTTAGAGAAATGAACTCAGTATGAATTTAATCGATATTTATTAACAACATTAGGTAGTCCTTGATTGAAGAATAAGTAGTTCGAATACTTCAAATATTCGCAATCGCGATTGTAGGCAGGTACTTGAAATTAATTCACAATCAACAAATGAATTCCACTTCATTTATATAAGAAGCTAATATATTACTAGAATACTGATATCGTCTATTTATTCTGATAAATTGTCTATTTTGTATACCCATGTAAATAATTAATGCATCAATATAATGTCATGAAATATCAATATTTTATTCTTCTTTATTTATAATCAAATCGATTTAGCAATTTTTCTTAATTCATTTATAAAATAAAAATAAAAATAAAAAGTACGTTTGTAGAAAATAGGAAAAATCTTACGGATAGAAGCATTTTATTATAAAATTGTTTGTTGGGAATCTAATATTTTTATTATAATAAACTTTCCATTTTCTTTTTTTTTTTTAATATACTAAAAAAAGACCTAGTGTAAAAAAAAAAAAAAAAATGGGTAATACTGGCTGTTAAATGGGGTGGAATGGCGCAGAAACGAGTTTCCTATCTCAATCTGTTGAGGAGATAGAATGTTTTTTGTTTTTATTTTTAAAATCTTACTTTTTTTTTTTTTTTTTTAAATGACAGTTTTCTCTACTTTGGTTTAGCGTAGAAACAAAAGCGATGATAATTTCTCAATCATCATTAAATTTTCTAAAAGATGAAATGGGTCTAGTCATTTTAAATCCACTTTCTGTGGGCCTTTCAACGTGCAAAACACAAAACATTTATTAAAACTTAAATTGTTAATAGTTTTTGAAAATTCCTCACTCCCCACTGGAGCACCCTAGAAGCTCTCAAATTTCCTAAATACTGCGGAATTTAGTCAGCTTTTTAGTGAAATAACCCATGATACAATGCACTTCACCTTTTGAGTCTAAAAGAAGTTTTATCAGTATCAGTAATATCAGTAATATTGGAAGCACTTCGAAATATTGAAAAGTCCCTAAAAATGGGAACAGATATTTTTTTCCTGGACCTTCCCTGTAATGATAGGGTTCTCGCAAGCAGGGGTGGTTCAGCACGAAATTTGGGGGATCATTAGCCTGTATCAGTTTTTTAATGAGATTATTACCTTGTATTAAGAAGGACTGCGAACTAAGCAACCTAAAGTGTCATGTTTAGGGCATAGTTACCAGCTAATTGCATTATTCGTTTAAAAATAGAAAAAAATTGAAAAGCCAAAATATTTGAGGGATTCATAACCCCCCTGGATCCGCCCTTGCTTGCAAGGGTGTACTATTGGTAGTTGTAATCTATTACAAAACGTAATTATACATTACATATAATCAATATATATTATAAAGCAAAGTGTACAATGTGCGTGCCGAAAAGGCTCAAAAACGACTCCACGTAGGATTAAGGAAGTTATGTCTTCGTTTAGCCATATGACCCCTTACGGAGAAGAAGGTTTCCGTTTTTCTCTTAAGGGTGTAAAATTGAAGAGAAAAGGACTGGAATTTTAAGCCTCTCGCACCATTTAATTAGCCTAGCTAAGAATGACATACGAGTTTCTGAATGAAAAATTTAGTTCGAGCTCCAGACTACCAGGCAGCGCTAGGGTGCGTTTCACTCACTGTTTATTGTTCATTCATATAGTATGTAATCGTTCTATATTTTTTCAGCCGTTCTTTTTAAATTACTAAACAATTAAGAGAAAATAATTAGTATGCGTTCCAAAATAAAATAAGTACTTTACATCTCAGCAATCAATAAAGAAACCAACTGGATTCCTTAAAAAATTAGTTTCCTCATAAAAAGGCTAATATATGATCACCACATTACATTTAATCTATATACAATATATACTTAAGTAAATTTAATGCAATATGAGTGAACATTTCGTAGTAGTACAGTGAGCGAATAAAATTAGACATAAAAAAAGAGATGAATTGACTAAATAAAAATCGAAAATAAAAAGTTTGAAGTGTTCTTATTGTATTTATAAAAAAGAAGTTGGTTTGGTTACTACGTATGATGAGCATTCCAGTTGACAAAACGACTAACTCCAATAATAGCATTCCAGATTTTATCATCCCTCATAGTTCAAGATAAAAAGAAATATGATGAATAAATTTTGCCTTCAAGATATATTGGTTTTCACTTTGTAATAGTAGTAAGATTCTAGATATGCAGAAACCGTTCATATTACGGGGGGATATCTTAAGGGAGTTTGAAATGGAAGAAAGGTCTTAAAAAAAAGTTTCTATGAATCTTCGGTAGTTTCTATACTTTTGGATCAAATATGGTAGGACCATCATAGTGGTCAGTGATTAAGTTTTACTCGAAATATAATTTTTTTAACTGAGATACCAGATTTTTCAACAATAATCTACTAACTTATTATCTGCTGACTACTTGGAATAGGCTTATAGGATTCAGAATCACAGAAACCATCAAAACGATGCATAACTCGACAAAATTGCAGCAAAATTAATTGTTCATTTACCATTTTCAACCCCCTGTAAATTATACAGGGTTCCTTATTTGGGCGGACTCTGCAGATCTCAAGTCTGCAGAATATTGATACCAAGTTAAAACCGAATTTTCAAGAAGGTGCTAATTTTGTTCTATATTTCCTTTAATTTTAAAGTTTTTCTGGTATTAAAACTACCACACAACTACCGGAGCGAAGCCGGGCACCCTAGCTAGTGAAAGTATAGTTGTGAGTAAAATATTTTTCTTGAACATAATTTCCGCAATAAATATGTAGTTGAAAATCAATTATTTATTTATTTATTTTTGCCTCTACCCTTAAGATTCATTGGCGTTTTGTATCATCAAAAATTATATTTATTCCTGTTTTTCTTAAAAATTTAAAGACTTCTTGACGTTCTTTTCACCCTCTTTCAACAGATTCAAATTTCTTGCAAATTTCATCACTTGATAGCTGGGACAATCCATTAAAATATGTTTTCTACGGTAATTATTACGTTGCATTCTCTGCAGTAGTTCTAAACTGAACTATGTCAATAGTTTGATATCAGTGTTTACTCTTCAAAAATCAATTTATTTTTATCTCTGTTTTCATATTCAATTACTTAAATCATGATATAAAACTTTTTACTAAAAGTTTTTGACCCACTAACAATGATCTACATACAATTAATCATGTTTACAATTTTTCTAGATAAAGAAGGACCACCCAAAAACATAATATTCAAATATTAAATGAACACAAAATATTGGTTTTCCAGTGGCAGATTTAAGTGGGGCTACAGGGGTCATGCCCCCCCCCCCCCTCACCCAAGTATTTTATTTTTTGTATTAATGGCATCGGATAAATCCACACAGCCAGCTAACATTTATGATAGTAATCTTAGCAGACAGCCTGGTAGTAATTTAGCATAAAGAGTGTATCCAAGCACTCCTTATGCACACAGGTATTATTTCCTAAACGTAACATAACTTTTGGCTTTTTAGATCGCAATAATCGAAATAATCTCACCTTGCAAGAAAAGTGGTATCGGTGTTTTAAGTGTCTTTTTTCAACTTTTTTTTTTGGGGGGGGGGGGAAGGGACCACCAGTCGTCCTAACCAATGAAAAGGTGGGTGCTGTAGTCATTACTTCATACAGAGGTGTACTAAAAATGATGTTGGCACCACTTACATCCTCAGGGGACTCCTCACTTTTTTTTAGTGAATCATAGAAATTGTCCATGTCCAAATGAACTGATGAATGAATTGCCGAGTTTTAGACAAGAGGATCGATATTCCAAAGATACATCGTAAATAAGAATCGATAGAATGGATTCATAATAACAGCCGGCAATGAATAGGAATTAAATTTTCATGTTTTAATCGCTTGATTATTTTTCAGGAAACGATGGCGATATTGTGTTATTCTGAAGAAGGGGTAGTTAATATTTCTTTATTTAAATGAAGAGTTAAGAAAATAGTGATTATAGTCAACTTCATTATGAAAAGTTTAACAATTTTCATGTTTTTTTCTAATCAATAAACGTTTTGGGCAGGACGCATTTCGCCTTCCCTCACATATATCTTTGTTTTCTATTGTAAAATGAAATCAAAAAGATTTGTCCTAATTCTTTAAGTTTTGATTTAGTTTTAAGACAATTGCTATGAATTGTTCAATGCTTTGAAAGAAGAAAATATTATTTTCTTGCTACATCAATATTTTGTTTCAGCGACCTTCTACCGCTTCATGAAAAATGTTACTATTCCTTAATTTCCAAGCTTTCCTCCGATATATTATACGTATATATTACTTGATGTATCATGCATTTGTATTACCTGGTTAATTACGATATATGTATAATACCGGATATTGTAATTTTTGTTTTGAGAAATCATATATCCTATTTTTTTACCTTTTATTTGACATTTAAATCCTTTCGTATCTCACATCTAGCCATTACTGGGACCTAAGGATAATAATGGACCGATCCTTCCCTAGCCATTTAAGCACTATCAGGTAATTTAATTGTCAACGAAATATTTGCTGCCACATCACGGGTATATGTCTACATAAAATACATAGTTTCAGTTTCGTGGGACAAATCGGTTCTGAGCGAATCTGTTCACCACACGCACTTCGTGGGGCTTGGTTATTTGGAGTCAGGGGGCCCCCAAAACGTGTGTATCGATTGGCTTCACTGTCTCAACACTTTTTTTTTATTTTTTTATTTTTTTTTATTTTTTTATTATTTTTTTTTTTTTTTGGGCTTTCTACTGAAGCCCTATATTGCCCATACAAACACCCATGGCACTGGGTGATACTTCTCCTACGAAAGAAAAGCACTTCCAGGGCGGGACTCGAACCCGCAGCTCCGCCATGGGAGTACGGCGCTTTATCGCACAGCTACACCGGGCCCCCACTTCCCCTTTTTATTTATATCATATTTAGATAAGAGTAAGTAAAAATTAAAGACCATAGTGTGAATTACTTTTTTTTGTCCTTGCCTTCTTCCTTCCACTCTCTCGGGGGAGGGGAATAATTAGTAGTATTTTCAATGTTTTATATATTTAACTATTTTTATTAACAGCAAAGAAACGAACTAGAAGTTAGGAACTTGTTTGAGACCAGACGATGTAAAGTCGGTATCCTTAATTGGGGAAAAATCTGGAGAATGAGATGTTTGTTGAGCACATCCCTTAAATTATTGTTTCCGTCTTCTTAATTTAATGATCAAGGTTAAGGGTTAATAAATTACAACTTTTGTACAAATAATATTTATAAAAAAATATATTAAATAAATTAAAATTAAATCACAGGAAAAACAGGTAATAAGTTAGTTAAAAATAATTAAGTATTTACACCACCACGTTTGTTTTCCCAACTATCGTTCTTTTGCCACTGAGTTCGTCTTGCACTTGGGCTAAACTTTTTCCTTTTGTTTCTATCACAACAAACGTAACGAAGAAGAATGATAATACGTTAAGGCAAGCGAAGATCCAATACGTAACAGCGGGTCCAACAGCATCAAGGAGTGGCTGGAAGGATTTGGTAACGGTGAACGCGAGGGACCAGTTGGTAGCGACGGCTATTCCTGTTCCGGTAGCCTTGATTTCCGGGGGGAGCACTTCGCCAGAGATCATCCATGGGATGGGGCCGAATCCGACGGCGAACAGCAGGATGTACACGATGACCGAGACCAGTGGGATCATCCCGATGTTGGAGACATCGCTTCCACTTGTCTTCAAGTGAAAGTAGTAGCCGAGGACCACCAGGCACAGAGCCATTGCCGTGGCAGAGATCTGGAGTAGGATCTTACGTCCGAGGCGGTCGATTAAGGAAGCTGCGATGATGGTTGATACCACTTGAGACATTCCAACGAAGATAGTGGCTATCGCTGGGTCCAAACTGCTTCCGGCGTCCTTGAAGATGCTTCCGGCGAAGAAGACGACGATATTGATTCCAGACATCTGCTGGAAGAACATCATTCCCAGGCAGATAACCATAGCGAGTATACTGGATCTCTTGCTGACTGCTTGGAGGAAAGGGACCTTATGGGTGTTTTGATTCGATATCTCTTTCTCCATGGAGTGAAGCTCTCGGTATATGTCGTATTTCTCACCCCGGAGGCGACGGAGTGAATCTTCTGCTTGCTTCCTGCGGTCCTTCTTTAGCAACCACAGAGGGCTTTCAGGGGCCCTGAAGAACACGATAAGAAATACAATGTTGATGACTCCACAAAGTAGAGGCAGCATCGTGTAGTGAACAATCGCTCCAAGGACGTATGCGTAGAGGATACCTATCACCAGCATCAACTGGAACGCAGAACCGAGTGCTCCTGAGAACAAATTACATTTGATTGTAGTGTTGAGTAAGTTGTAAAATGACTAAATTAACTTAATTAGTGATATAATTATGTGGACAATAATATATATAAACGAATGTAAGACTGTCCTTATATGCTTTATCAAACCATTCATTTCGTTGGGAAGTTTTTGAGTACACTTCCAAAAAGGTTCTGGCCCAGTACACAAGGTTATTATGTACTTTTGGGGGTGTTTTAATTATTACATTTTGATCAGTTTATCCGATTTAAATGAACTTCGACACACTGTTTGAGTCTAAATTAGCTAAATAGAAGGGTAAGGAAAGTCAAGTCAATTCCTTATGAGTGTTATTATAAATAGGTAAATGTGAAATGACAGCAACCCTCGACGGGTAAGCTAATATGATAATAATTAAAATATAATTTAGTAATGATTAAATGAAGCAAAATATATCGAACTAAATTAATGGATAGTAATATTTATTGCTTAAGGGGGAACATTACATAATAAACGTAAAAATCCGATATTAGATATTCATCACTCAATTTTAGTGAAGTAAGTTAGGATATGTCTCAATTAAGGAAATTATCAATCTAGTTCAATAATAAAATAAGGAAAGGAAAATATATGTTACCTCTAATACTGTCTTCGGCGATTTCTGATATGTACATCGGGACGGTGGTACATATAGCACCCAGGCCTATTCCGCCGAGGAGGCGAGCCACGTACAAGATGTTGACAGAGTTGGCGAAGTGGACCATGACCCAGGAAATCATAAGAGGAACAGACATGCTCATTATAGTCAACTGAAAATGTCATTAAGAGTAATTAATTCAAGTGCATCGTTAACAAGAACTAGTACCTAATTACGGCTACATCACTATTGCATTCAAGATTTTGTTGGAGTTGCAAATGAACACTAGTGAGAGGAACAAAACTGATGAAAGTTTTGGGCTAAGACCACACCGAAGGAGACTAGCTAGGTAACAAGCGTACAAGTGGCCACAAAGCTCTTGTCTATTAGCTGCAGTTTTTTCTTTAGAGTAGGTACTATGGCAGATGTCTTTGTCTTGATTAGACAGACAAAACAAAACTCTCTGAAAATCTTGGCTGAGACTCGATTTATTACTGCGTTCAAGTAATCATGATCATCGAGTTCTTCCATCGGTCACACACCTGTCTCCTGAAGACGACCAGGGTGACAGCTTTATCATCCATAATCATAGTAAGTAATGTCAAATTTATTAAATAAAGAATTAAAAATAAAGTTTACTAAAGTAAAACCTGTACAATACAGTTACTAGATAAAAGAACAGACGAGCTTGCTGCGTAGGTGACTATCCTTGTGAGTCACTATGCAACCAGGTTCTAGTGTGGCCGTTATCGAGTTTTATTTTTCTTGGATTATTCACCAAGCGACTTGTCACCAGTCTTCGATATATTCACCTCCGGTTTGGCCGAACCCTTCAACTTCTTCCCATGGTTGTCATCTGTAGTAGTATTGCTTAACAATTACCTTAGGTACTGTTTATTTTTCTGGACACAAACAAACTTATATCCGCGTTGTTTACAAATTGAAAATCACCTGACATACGTATAAGGCCTGACACACGATGCTAAAGTGGGAGTCCTAAATTTTGCCTATCCAGGTATTATTAGGATAGGGATCTTCAACGATTCCCTGACATTGTACAGGCTCGGGACCTCCATTTTACGTCCTATCCGAGGGACGACATAGCCAAGGATTTTTAATTACCATTAAAAAATCCTAGGGCCACCGTGGGACGCGAACCCGCGACCTTTAGTATAATAGGTTGCCATGCTAACCACTACACCAGAGATGACCCCACATTTTTGTTTATATTTATCAAAATTGTAATGCCTTATTTTAATTTCTTTAAATAATTTATAAAAATCAAATTATAATGATTAACAAAATAGAGATGATATGATATTAATAATGAAACAGGAGCATATTTCAACAGGTTCTGTGATTAGTATATTAGCGAACTCCTACGGCGTC
Source organism: Aelia acuminata (assembly GCA_911387785.2). Classification (NCBI taxonomy): domain Eukaryota; kingdom Metazoa; phylum Arthropoda; class Insecta; order Hemiptera; family Pentatomidae; genus Aelia; species Aelia acuminata. Next base: position 24,121,096 of record OU426983.1, read on the forward strand.
ATTTTCAGTTAAAAAGAGCCTTGATTGGCTTCAGTTAATACCAGTTTTCAACTTTCGATCGCTTCGCTCGCTCTAAAGGAATAATTAAACTCCTAAGGGGTCCTTTTTAGTTGAAATCGTTGCCACCTTAAACGACGCCAAATAATTCACGACCAGAAACTGCACTTCCAAAGTTCTACTGAAGTAGTAACGGAAATTTAATTGCATTAAGAAAAATAACAAAATAAAAAACTAACAATGAAATAAAGGATTACAGGAGACAAGATAACAGAGGGTAGATAACAGGTAGGTAGCAGTACTAGTTTTGTTTGTGTCCAGAAAAGTAAGAAGTACCCTTCCTTAAAACATTATGCCATTAAACATATTTGTCCTTCTGAAGAGATGACTCAATAAAGAAACATTTGCAGCCCCAAACATTGAATTTGAAAATAATTATCTGTTTGTGACAACTAATTTAGCATACATTCCTTATCTATTACGCGGTTGGATGCATTTAATGTAGCAATCCGTGAGCGAGATCATCTGATAAAGTTTTAGTTAAAGTCATAAGAAAAAAGAAAAAGAAAAAAACAGAAAAAATCTACATGGACTGTGGAAAAATAAATAAAGAAGCAGAAATTTTGCTATAGAACAAAGCATATAAATGGACCAATGCAATGAATTGTTCAGTGGGAAAGATTTAAGTTGTAATTTTATTTTTTCAAGCAATTCCGCAAATTAGCGCCATGTCATGTACATAGGATAGTTAATAATGAGTTTTTACTATGTATTGTATAAATCAATAAGCATCGAATAGGGAAATTAATTTTTTCTTTAGTTTTCTCTCTTTTTTTTAAAGTTATTTAATACGGCATGAGAAAAAAATATATTAAATTTTAATATTTTTTATGAAATTATGCATTTCAGGCAGCTCATGCATGAGAATAACAAAATGATGGGTTCAGAGGTAACCTCTAACAGAGAAGAAGTTGTGGCCGAATCCAGTGCTGCCAACCGAGCTCCCAGAAACCATACCAGATCAAAAGCTGAAAGAAATCTAATTTGGAGTACAGGTATATATTCCCTCACATTTCCAAAGTTCTTTTTTGTTTTTTTTTACTTAGATTCTTTTTGTGTACGTGCATGTAGTGTTAAAAAAAAAACATAAACTCTTTTTTTTTAACAAATCATTCAAAAAGGGATGAATTTCTTTCAAAATAGTTGAAATAACATGACTATGATCAGGTAAACTTAAATAATTAGTTTGGTTTTTTAACACTAAATGAACGTGGATCGAAAATACTACTACAAAGGTAATCCTAATGATACATTATGAAGTAAAACAGAAATGAATAATATCACCCTTTAGTATAGAAATAGGTAGCAACACAATAATTGTATTGATAATATATTTTTAAATTCATAATAATTATACTTTTATCATGGAGTCACCCTTCACTAAATTAATTTCCTTCAACCTTAATATCATCCAAATTTTTTTTGTTCCTTCCTTTCCCATAATTTTTCATGCCTTACTTTGTACCCTTCAGGCTGCCTTCTTTTACTGTATCCCTTTTCCTCTGTATTGACGAGGATACTTTTCCTGCATCAATTTTCCGTTTTCATCCCCCCCCCCCTCCATGGATCTTAAACTTTTCCCTTAAGACTAATAAGTAACTTAATAACCCCAAAACATTAGGTGGTGTAATATAAGACTTTCTTTAATTTTTATTAAATCCTTTTTCCACATTTATCTTCTGTGTTATCTGAGAGATAATTACCTTGACCTATCTTTTTTTTGTTAGCATAAACTGAATTTTAGCAAAAGTTAAGAAATTCTTCTGAAATATTTGCTCCTTTGAAATAATTAAAGTATAATTCTAACACATTAATGCATGCAACCATATTTAGTAAGACTTATTCTTAGATAGAGAATTTATTTTTGAAATAGATATAATAATAAATAAAATTCCAAACAAACTGTTTAGTAACTCACCTGTTGGTAATCATTGAAATAAAATTTGTATAATTAAAAATGTACCTAATGATTTACCCTAGACTATAAATACTTACTCCATTTTTTGAAGGAAGGTAAACAAACACAACACAGGAGGTGATGGAAATATACCAAAAACATATGAAGTGGATATATGAAACATTTGAAACGCATTACATAATGTGAGAAAAAAAAAAGGTTAAATAACATGAACAATGATAAAAATAAAATAGATTTCCTAGAATTGTTTAATCTATGCTGATTCCTCCAACCCATTCTGATTTTAATACTTATTTTGATTAGTGATTCATGATATGGTCTATTAAACTTAATGATATGAATTGGAATCAAAATGAAGATGAGTACTATTATCATTTAGATTGTCCAAATGGGAAAACTCATCGAAATACAAGATAAATACCTAATAAGAATGTCAGAGGTCGATATTGTCAGATGGTAACAGAACATGGTTTAAATATATTCAACATTTTCATCATCCGTTAGCATTATTAATAATTTGAATGGTAAGGAATTCTGAAATATACAGTAAAAGGGTATGATAGGTACTTAAATAAGTATTTTAAAAAAATATATCACTCATAGATTGTTTTTTATGGCTTTATTCAAATTTTTGGTGGTTATTATTATTAAACATGAATTTAATTGTGTTTAGTAACTAAATTAATAAACATGAAAATACAGATAATCATGAAACCTACTTCGGAAGCTCTGATGAAAATAAAAAGCAATCAAAAAACATTATGTTAAAATATTATTATTATTACGTTTGTTCGTTAGTTAGTTTTAATTAGTTAAAAAGTTTATTTTATTAATGAACGTATAAATTCTTCTATATTTGTGAAATAGGTAAGAGATGGGATATATAGGTTGGTGGATATGCTATATTTTGAAACAGCTGACATTATTTTTAAAATATCAATGACTTCAAGTTTGAATTTATTTTATTCGCCTAGAGTTGGACATATTGTATCAATGATTAGAAATAACGGTGCCCCACCCACTTAAATTTTAAAAGTTAAAATGAAAGTTTTCCCCACTCTGTCAAATTTAAAAAATAATCCCGTTTTTAAAATCTAAGCCTGCAAGAACGTACTTCAAAAATTTAAATAGGTCGGGCACGGTATTTGTAATCGTGTGTATAATATGCCCAACTCTGTCCTGAGGACATAGTAATTTGTTCTCAAACACACATTGCTCATAATTGTATTTTACAAATAAATGAAATGCTGTTGCCTTATTTATTTGTAAATTATTTTGTTTTGGTTTATAAAGGAAATGTTCTGCATTACCTTTCTGCCAAGGAGATCAGCTACAGACCCGGCAGGAAGAGCACCAATAAAGGAGCCAATGGCAAGAAGAGATCCAACCCATGATCCTTGATTGGGCGTCAAAGGAAGGGTAGAGTTCGGCGACTGCAGTTCTGGAAGGGCTGGTGAGCTCCACCCAATCACGGAGCCTCCACAAAATACACCAATCGTCACTAAAAACAAATCACATGTATTAGTACTATTCAATATCACTATCCAGATGGGGAAAACCAACTAATAAAAAATTATTGGTACTAAAATGATTTTTGTATATAGCTTTGCTGAGGTAAACTGCTTGTGGACTTTGGAAGTAAATGGTGTAAGTGATGTTTTTCCCTTGTTTTTTGTTCTAAAATCTCAATCAGGTCTTTTACTCTCATTATTTTTAGTTTTAGGTACTTTTAAGCTATTTTAGATATATAATATGAGAAATATTTAAGATATAAGATATGTAAGAGTCGGGTTAGTTAAACCATTTATGAATCTTATATATAGTTATACCATTTATAAATTCAAGAACGACCAGACTGATTTTTATGATCTTTGATTGCTTGGATTTGGCTCCATCCTAAATAGAAGAATAAATTTAAAACTACATATTAAAATAGTGGGAAGGGGAGGAGGGGTGTATTTATTAAAGTTTTACCATTAAATCCTATTTCGACAAAATTTTAAACTTATTTCATTCTCGGTCGTTATAGGTATATACATAAATGTTATCATGAAGAAATTTTGGGTGGGGGATCGAAGGAAAATCATAAGATTTTTAGTGGTCTATCCGATTTTAAGGAATTTTGAGACTCTGGTTTTTAACACATTCAGTTATTTAAACTTCTAACTGACATTAAATCCACTTAGATCTCTTTACTAATAAAAAAAGTGGCATGATTACTACCTTACTACTACACCTAACTCAATTTTAAAAACATGTAAGTTAGATCCCTTGTTCCCAAAGGTTCACATTTGATAATACTCAATAATATCATTTATAATTCATATTTATTAATAACTAGCTGTATACACCGGTTTCACCCTGAGAATTTCATTTTTTAAATCTATAAAGTGAGATTTTTATTGACTCAAATGGTTGATTTTGTAAAAATCAATGAAAAGCGAGATCAAAACAATTTTTATAACAATAAAGAATACACAGAGATTGGCTGAAGTTATGCGATTTTAATATGGACAGGTGTTCACTCCTGGTATGAAAGAACCACTGAGCGAAATTTGGAGAATTTAGGAAAAGCGGTATGGATTTCTATATAGAACAAACAAAAAAACAGAATTTCATCTTTATTTATATAGATTTATATCATTCTTCAATAAATATTAATTAGGATAGTATCTATTTCATATAATTTATACTCAGTAGTTACTTCTAGAAAATATTTTGCCTTTTCATACTGAATTTATAAATTAACTCAATAATAATAATAATAATAATTGTAAATAATAGTTGTAAATAATGTGGCATATTTTTTTCTCCAAGTAAAAATAAAAATGAGTTTTCCCTTCTGATCTCTCAAATTTTTTGGTAACCAACCTTTTCTATATAGTTGTACTTCATAGGCAAGTTTAACTAAATAAATGCATTATAATCTTCAATGAAGTGACTTTAATTATTTTATATTTTACACATTAGATATAGTAAAACTCACCAGCTAATGTGTATAGATATTGAGGTGTCTTTGATGACTCTCCATTCGGTGGCTGGTTGCCTCCCACCATAGGTATATGGCTCTCTTCGCCATCCATTTTACTGAAAATAAATAAAATTTACTTTTAAAATAAAAATCAATCAATGTTTGAATGCAGTCAATCAAGGATTCCAAAATTCTTATTACTTGCATTAGTAATACCATTGTCACAATATCAAATTCTATTGAAATACAAAATGCCTAAATTAAAACAGAATATTAAACACTTTTACCAGAATGATAGAAGCATGTTCAGTTTTGATGTATTCGGTTCTTATTTTTATTACTGTAAGACCCTAAAGTGTAAGTTTTAGCCTAAAAATAATCAATATAATAAATTTATAAAAATAAGCAAATTGATTCGAGGAAATATTTTAGAAACAAATCACTTCGTTCATTCTAAACATGACCTAACTAGACTAAGCAATCAAATATTTAGATGTTTTGTTTTACTACATTATTATCTCTTTTATTTGGAACTAAACAATTTTGAGGGGTCGCGAAACTGCCATTACATTTTAACCGCCTGAATTAACTTGTGACTTTATAACTAAATTACATTATTATATATACCCTTAACATTTACAATTAATTCAGTATTAGCACTCCACCATCCCACGGAAAAAAAAAGATTGGCAATCCTCTTCCCCTCCCCCAATAAAAAAGCTTCACTGATGAAGAACTACTAAATATTTACTATTTTGAGTATTTATAGTATATGACCTATTTATAAAGCCTCTTTTATACCTTGATGCTCTTGAATTTCCATTTGATTTCTTCGTATTCCCAACGGATATTTTTGAATTTCCTATTGATATTTTCGAATTTCCATTTTCTCTCAAAATACTGGATGAAGAATCCATCTTTTTATTTTATTATTTTATCAAATAGAATTCATCTGGGTTTCTAATCTTGTTTCTTTTTGTTCAACTTAACTGTTTCTTGATCCTCAACTGAGATTTATTGATTACGTCCAAGGCTACTTAACTTCGACTGGCACTTGCATATACCATTAATAAAGATCTTCCCATTGAATCAAAGTTGAATAGAAATTTTCTTTTTGATCCATAGATAAAAATGTAACTCTGTTCTTCAACTTTAAACCCTTCAATGAAGCACTAATATTGAAAAATTGATTACTAATCAGAAACCAATTTTGTTCATGTTATGTTATTGCTTTTGAGAGAGAATATAATAATTATTGATTCATATAATAAATAATACTATTGAGGTAAGGTCATACAATTGGCATTATATATACTCATTAAATATTTCAATATTCTTAGTTTTAAAATCATCTAACATATCAAATATTTGACAAATCATAATATGCATCTGATATGCAAAATTGGGCCATTTCATTCAAATTATATCCTAATTTTTAAGAAATACCCTTGTAAGATAACTGAAATAAATATTACTTATATTTTAAATTTTTTTCCTCAAAAATCTATATTAATGAATTTAAGATTACAGATTACAAAAGATGATTCGTAGGTATTTTGTCTATTATAGGTTGTTAATTTTTGTCACTAACTAATGGAAATATTTTTCTCAAATTTATGTACATTAATTGTCCAAAAAATGGAAGTTTGCCAGGGCAATGTACTTGTACAACGAAAGATGCTTGGTGACGTGAATAAAGCTTTGTTGTAAGCTTTATTTTTAAATGATATTGTTGCTCGATAAATAAGTACCCCTTATTCTTTATTATTGTAAAGGATAACAGTATTCCACGATTGAAAATTATGAACTGATTGTAGTTGAATATTAAAAACCCAGGAATTTTTAGTCGCATTCATTTAATTTGGCAAGTATTATTGTATTTTATTTTTAATTGAATGGCGCTATTATTGTTCAACCCAGAAGCTGTATTTAAAAATCAAATTTTTGAATACAATTGTGACCATTTTATTGTTAGAGTCACTTTTAGGCATTATGATTTCAAAAAATGTTATATGTAAAAAATAAATATTAATATGACATAAATATTAATATGAAACATACCTCATTTCTAACGTCATCGTCATTTTATGTATGTTTAATCCGGCTGATCCATCTACTTCTATACAACACACTAACTAAATGGGCACGCTCACATGAAAATAACAGTTCTTGAAGAGAGAGATACTGGTTTATCTTTATACATAGATGATAGTAGATATTTCATTAATTAGTTGAGAAATTTATTTGTTTTTTGATTATGATTTTATTGTGAAAATTCCTATCATGACATAAGATGTCTTTTATCTCTAAACTCGATATGTTTGAAGTTTAATATTAATCGACCACACCAAATTGAAATACGGGGATTAAGAGACCTGATGGGTGCATATTTCAAAGATTAATAAAACAAATAAAAAAAAATTCTTCAAATGCCCTAAATCACTTGAATTTGTTCTATAGTTGTAACTTATATAGTCTACAAATTATGCAAAAAAGGTGTTTTTTTTTTTTTATTGTTAGATTTGATTAATTGGTTGGAAATAAAAATGTTAGTAATAATTTTAATTTTATTCAGAAAGAATGTAAATTTTAATTTTAAATTTAAATTATTCCTATACATAAATAAAAAGAAAAAAAAAACTACAGTATATTTAGTGATTTCTTCTATTATGTGAAAAAACTTCAAATAATGATAAGTTAAATGAAATAAAGGCTTCTTTTTAAGTTGATTTTTTTTAATAATTTTCGACCCCCTATTTTATCGTTACTCCTTTATTGTACGAAAATAATGCTATAACAAAAAGTATTAATCCTAACTAATGTAATAGGCTAAGATTCTTGTTTACGCAAAATGAAAGGCTTAAGAAATAAGAAAATTACAATAAGATTTTAGTTTTAATGATTTTGAAGAAAAAATAAAATAACTTAGTTGACATTGAAATTCATTAGAACTTTAACTGGTTGTTTTCATTTTCATATTGAATTAGAATTAATTTTTAGGGGATTGTTATCTACTATGTTTTAAAATCTCATGACTTCCTACAATGTGATTTCATGTTATTATTTTTATACCCAACCTTATTTAAACTTTTATTCAACTTCTGTATTATTATCAAGAGAACTTGGTAATAATTGATTAGATGGACACTAATCACTTTTTTCGTTTACATATTTCAAATAAGCTTAGCTGTTCATTATGAAACTGTTTATTTTCCAACATGTAGTCATAAAGTGCCAATGGGGTTGATTTGTATTATATCAATAATTTTTCAATTTTTCTTTTAAATAAATAAGAAGGATCCATTTACGATGTTTTAATTTTTAAATTATGATTGAGTTTTCTATATTGATTTAACTAATAGATTTCAATCTATTATGATAACATATTTTTTTATTTCCTAACTTTCTTTCTTTTGCATTGATATTATTGATGAAGTTACCTTAATTTCTTGATTAATTGATGGATCTTCATTTTGAGTCTTGTTGTAGTCTTCTTCTCGAGAAAAAAACTGTAAGTACAGATGACAGTCCAACGATACAATGAGTCGGTCCTGAACTGAGCCTCCTTTAAGAAGGCTCTACCCTTTAACAACATGATTACCCACTCATTACGCTCCGAATCAAAGGGTTAGCTCTGTGACTCAGAATTGCCCCTAATTGAGTGGCCATCCCCTATCAACCAATTCAGTAAAACCTTTTAGTCCTCGCAAATTACAAAAGGATATAGAGTCAAGAACTGGTTAGAGCCAATTTCCATATCATTCTCTCCTAGCCTAGTAGTTTTCCACCTCTGTCAGTCATTGTATTTTCCTCATATATCTTCCTACTGTGAAGTGATTCAATAAAAGGATAACGTTATAGATATCAATTTAATGGAACATAACCTCACAGTGATCAGTACTAGGATAGTTGACCCTTCCCAGCTGAGTAATTGACCTCCTCATTCTCTTATTGAGATTATTCTAGATTTTTATATTTTTTAAATAATATGTCAATCATTCTTTGAAAACTGGGCCCCAATAACGGCTAGGTTCCAAAATTAGATTTTAAGTTACTCATTATTTTTTATTTTCGGCCAATGCTACTAGGGGGCGTCACCTATGGTACAGTGGTTAGCAGAACATCCTTCTATACCCATGGTTGAATGGATTTGCCGTCTGGCTTGTGTCCTTATGATTTTTTTAAAAGGAGTAAAAAATCCTTTGGTTACCCTGTCCTTCGGAGAGGACATAAAATGGCACTCGGTGTGACGTCAGGTATTCCTCAAAGATCCGTATTCTAATAATACCTTGATAGGAAAAATATAGGACTCCCAATGTAACTTAGCTTGATTAACCATATGTTCATAAGAATTTTCAAGTTCATGAGGTGACATTAAATAAAATAAATAAAAATTCTACAACACTAAAGGTTGACGGTTCGAGCCCCGTGGTGGCCATAGGATTTTTTAATGGGAGTGAAAAATCCTTAGCTATGCCGTCCCTCGGATAGGACGTGAAATGGAGGTCCTGAGCCTTTACGATGCCAGGTACTCGTTAAAGATACCTATCCTAATTAAACCTGGATAGGCAAAATTTAGGACTCCCACTGTAGCATCGTCCGATTAGCCTTAGTGGCATAAAGTGATGCTAAACAAACAAACAAATAAAAAGTATTTCTTAGGGAAAGATTAATATCACTATTCCATAATCTCTTCAATTCCCTTCCCATTTTGAATGCCAACATATAGCTTTAGGTGCCATACATTTACTGTATAAATAAGGTAAGTACCAATGATTGAAATCATAATATTTCTGGTAATATTGTATAATAAAGTACTCTATAAAGTTTTTAAAATTCAAAAATATCTCTGTTTTAATCCATCGAGAAGAACAAGATAGTTCTGTTTTTTCTTTTAACAGCATACGTCAGCCAGGAAATGGATGGAAAGGTCAGCCTCCCAAAATTTAAAAAAAAAAATGCATTAATGGAAAAAAAATTGTTTTTAATTTTTAAAATTCTTATTGTGTGGATGTATGTATTTATGCTTATAAATTTAATAATGATCCTATTATTTTCGTAAATAAATAAGTGTGCTGTTTTTACACTATAAACATTTTTTCTATTGACACATCGTCGTTACACTGGTAAAGTCACGAATCTGATTTTTTTGCGAAAATTGGTTTTTTGGTTAAATCTTACATTTAGAGCAAGTATGCTGTGATAAACTTGCGAGTCTGTATCTTGACCAGTTAATGCGGGTATGGGCAGCCTCTGACATGTGGGCCAAACATTAGTGTGCAAATACGTTCGCGGGCGCTTTCAAAAGTAGTGCATTTTTTTGTGCATACGTTTTTTTGAACATAGGTAACTTATTGTTGTTCAAATGAAGCTGTACCGATACTCACCGAAGTTACTGGTACATTATGCCCTTATTAATCTTAATCTTCCTCATTTGGAGTGAATATGAGTAAGTGGTGTAATGTTTTTTTATTTAAATGGGTTTTTCAAAATGTTTCGCTGGCCGGATCAAATCTTAAAGCGGGCCGGTTGTTGCCCACCTATGTGTTAATGTATAAATGGTGAGGTAAACTTGCGTAACTGGTTGTTTGATTTAAAGTATTTAATGTTGAATGTTTTAAAGTATTTAACTATTTTAAGTATAATTATTTTAAAGTATTTAACTATTTGCTCTCCTGAAAAATTTAATTTTCACAGATTCGTAACTTTACCATTGTGTCGACGAATTTTTTTCTGAGAGGTGCATTGCTGGGAAATTTTGCTGATTCCTGTTTTCCACAGATTACAACTTACACAATCCTGATGGTAGAGTCTTTGATTATATTTTGGGTAATATTTTTCTTTAAATTTTTGCGAGATCTCCAAACTTCCAGTTCATTAAACACATTTTCTGAGTCAAGATTTTTCCAAGAGGATAAAGCTGACTTAGTCACCTGTCCCTCCCTACCGCTCTCAAATAAGAGTAAACGTTTCGGAACACTATATTAGTTAATAAATATGAGTCTTTATATTGAACGTATTAACGTCAAAACAAATGATAGATAGATAAAAATGAATTTTTTATAGTGATAATTCTCAATATTGTATTAAATTATTTATATGAGTGTTAATGATATGAAACTGCATCACAAAGGCGAGAATTATACAGTCAATAATTCGAAAAAATCAGATGGCAATAACTCGAGCTAATCTAACTCTAAAGCGACACTAATCCTACCAGCGAATACGGACCATATGCATGAATATGCAACAAGGGATGTTCTGTGTAAATAAAGAAATTGTTCGGGGTTACATGTTCCATTGAAGTTCTAGAAACTAGGCTGCTATGAACTTGAAACTTTTTAACCCATTTACGTTTTTATATTAGTTACTCATTTACCTGACTTGATATTGACAAAAATGTGCCACAACTAACATTATAACAAACTGATTACACAATAGAGAGGTTGTCAATAAAAGTGTGAAGTTGGTTGGGAAAGTAGTAAAATCCTAAATAGGTTTTTTAGGGTGTATCCAATTTTTTTAATTTTTGGCTAGCAGACTGTTATTGATGTCCAGTCTTCAATTTAAGGCAATTAGTTTTGATCAATCAAATAACTACGCTGTAAAGATTTTTTTTTTCGGATAATGAGTGTAATTATTATTTTTTTTTTTAACAATGAACCATTCGAAAATAAATATATATGTTTTAGGGAATTAAGTCAGGATAACGGATAAATCAAATCCGAGATTTCTAGAACTAAAAATATTGATAACTGTCCGTAATATTGGAATGGAGTAAATATATTTAATCAATGATAGGTATAGATGATAAGAGCGTTTTGACACCGATGAAAAATTGAGAACGTTTAAAATTAGGTTTCAATTACAATTAGCTAAACAAAAGTATGTAAACGTAAGTGCTTCGAAGTTTGTTAGATTATAATTATTTTTTCTTTATGGGGGATTGTATTGCTGATTATAAATAATTTTTACTTTATAGTATAAATTCGTAAAAAATCTTATAATTCGAGATAAATTTAACCAAATGAGTCAAAAAACCACATTTTAATTCGAGCTTTATCAATAGATCTAAACATTATATTATTAAATAGTTACAGGCACTATGGCTACGAGTTTTCCAATATTGCATGTAAATATAGTTTATCTCCAGCTCTAATGAACTGTATAATAAAATTTAATCTAAAATAAATCAAATAATTGACCTTACAATTTAGACCTAACCTACCTTACCTTTCGTTTATTCTCTTTTGATAGAAAGTTTAATTATTCAAAAGTCAGGATTATTATTTATTAAGTCGAGCATTTAAAATAATATTTTAAGCTCTAGATTTTGCAGTAGACTTTATTTATCATGCATCATTTTTTATTGATGTTACCTGTGACACAACAACTCTTGGGTTCTTGGGTCAGTAGTACGCATATTCTAAAAAACAAACTAAAAAATGGTGGAAATAATTTATAAAGTTTTGAAACGCTTGAGAAAAACTTGTAGGGGTTTGTAGAAGTAAGAAAAAGTAATCGTCCATCCCAGTTTTTACTGTACCCATTTTTAAACATTTTTTTCTTCCATTTTTATACAAAACGGCTGTTTTATCGAAGATGTCTCCCATATAAAAAAATATTTCTCTTAAAGTTTTGCTGAAAAATGATCCTTTGCATATTTTAAGTAGGAAACCCTTTGCGATACCATCCAATTATATAGATATAGGTACCGCTCGTCAAATGCAACTAAAAATCGCATTTTTGAAAGTTTTTTTCACTTAAAATTTGTCTCTATTATCTCTGTGCTACGAAGCTTTTAGACCTCGGTGGTGATGATTAGTGAAACATTTCGATATTGATGAAGTGGGTAACGGCTACTTCAAGCTACTGGGTACGCTTCAAAAGAAGCGGGAAAAAAGGAAGTTTAATTCTTCTGGGGCTCTTCTGAAATAAAAAGATCTGGTGCGATGCGCGCAACACACAACTTTCACTTACGAACTTCTTAGATTAGAAATCGGCTTGTTTCGATAATACGTATGTAAACGCCATTCCTCAACTTCAAACATTTTTCCACATTTTTATGCTTATATTTGTATATCTCTATCGTTATATATATAAATATCTCGTGTCCCGATGTTTGTCTTTCTATTACTCAGAATCTACTCAACCGATTTTAATAAAATTTGGCTCAATATTTATAGTTTTGGCCAACTTAAGAGATATGATAGTTTTTAACTTGATGAGTTACCAAAATAGTTCTTATATAGCGAATTATTGCAAATACAGTAGGTCGTGTTTCGATTTATTAACATGGCGTCATATGTCGATTTCATAACGTTTTTGTTTATAAGTATGCTATTGTAATATAGGTTATCATTATTATAATTTTGTACTGTGTTATGTGAGTGAAGTTATTGGTTCCTATATTATTATTTTCCACAGAGAAATAGTAATACAAATCTTTGTATTTATTGTTAATTTTCATTAAAGAATAAATAAATCAAGAGGTTACAATAAATTCTCAAAAGTGTAGGTAATTTTTCTTCCTTTTCCTTTTTTATTTGTGTTTCAATTAAATTACTAGCTAAGCGCTGAAACACTTTGCTGTGGCCCACCCTGATATCAACTTTTAGTAAAGTAAATCCATTCTAATAATTTATATTAGGCTATTATTTGAAATAATATTCTATAAATGTTGTAACAGCACCTACTGTCACAGGTGTAACCTATTAGAAACCTGACTTGGGGAGTCAGTGTTGCCAAAAAGTTGTGAAAATTAGTGGCTACACTGCCGGTAACCAGACATGCAACCTCCCTAAGTGTGATAAGGTGTTGTGGGATACTTTGTGATTTGATAAAGAATTGGGTAATTAAGAGTTTAATATTATATTTTTTTTTTTTTTTTTTTTTTTTTTTTTTTTTTTTTTTTTTTTTTTTTTTTTTTTTTTTTTTTGTGTGGGCTAAAGGCTTCCATTGAAGCCCTATACTGCCCGAATATTATATTTTCAGTTGATTTATTTAACAGAAGTTTCTTTATTTTCATTATTCGTTTTGTTATTATTATTATTTGAATACAGTGTTTTTTTATTTTACCAAACCTTTTTAATATTTTTATCCCGTGCTCTAAAATCTAAAATTTAAAAAATGTCAGTGGAGATTTGTAATTCCTCCTTTATCAACAATCATTTAAAGTTGAGAAAATTTAATCCCAATCGAATAGAGGCTGTTCCTTCCTGTTCAGCAGAGTTGTAATTATCTTTATATGTAAAATTTAAGAAATGCCAGTGAAGATTTTAATCCTTTATTTAATTTAAAGTAGGCTATTATTGGGAATGATATTTCGGTGTTAATTTCACCAGAATACATTTTTTTATTTATCTTTTAATTATTGTTGATCAAGAAAGGATTACAAATCTCTGCGGCATTTTTTAAATTTTACAGATAAATTATTACATATAAATTACATTATACATACATATAAATTATTACACCTCTACTGAACAGGAATAACTGTTATTAGGATAAACCGCAAGTTTCAGGTTTATCCACCATAAATATGAGAGTACTACTGCAAAATGATCCATCGGCAGATATATTTCCTAAACAATTGCTCTATATTGGAAACGGTGAAATAGAGGTGTATCGAAATTCAAAATTTATCAAATTACCAGAAAATTTCTCCACTGTTGCAGAGACGAAAAATGAATTAATATAAAGTGTCTTTCCTGATATTTTGAGCAATTATTTGGATTATAATTGGCTGGGTAGTCGTGCTATTTTGGCAGCAAAAAATGTTTATTTCGATGAAATAAACTTCCAAAATCAATTGACAATGTTCTAGATGTAAACGATGCTGTAAATTTCCCATCTGAATTTTTGAATTCCCTGGATATACCTGTGATATACACCCAAACAATCTCCAGTTGAAGATTGGCTGACCGATCATTCTTCTTCGTAACTTAAATCCACCTCAATTGTGCAACGGTACACGTTTTGTCATTAAAAGGATCACAGGAAATGTTATTGAAGCAAAAATGTTGCCTGGAAGGTTTATAGGAGATATCGTCCTGTTGCCACCCCTGGAACCGTCAGAATTTTCAATAAAATTTAAAAGGCTTCAATATCCTATTCGTTTGGCTTTTGCCATGACCATAAACAAATCCCAAGGGCAAACAATGTCCACTTGGACTTTGAAAATCCGTGTTTTTCCCTTGGGAAATGGCATACCTCACGTGGGCATCGCCTGCTCACGTGTGTGGAAACCATCAAATCTTTGGTTTGTGTTAAAAAAAAATAAATAGGTTATCCCAAAACATTTTGAACAAATTAGTACTTGAATAAATACAAATTCTTAATTGTATTATGTAAAAACCTCTTTAAGAAGAGATTTCTTATCACTCAAATACACTGCTAAATTAAAAGCTTCAACACACCACCCTCCTACCTAACACTTATTTGCCGAAGGGTCGGGAAATCGAGGTCTCAAAGAAATTGAGAAAAACACCAATCAAAAGGACACATATGACGCGTTAACCAAGATTGGCATGACCCTGAGAAATATTAAACCCGTTTGCTAAACTAACAATACCAAGTTGAGCTAGTGTTAGGCCAATAATCAATAGATCAATGGCTGAGGTTACCAAAACTTACCCGGTAGAAGTTCAGTGATCCTTTTTAAAATTAGTGGAAAAATATAGCCATTTCGAGTTAGTTTATACCAATGCATCAAAAGAGGGCGATAGTGTAGGCAGCGCTGTGAGTTGTAAACACAATCAGCTCTTTTTTAATCAAACTAAATTGAAATATGAGATGAAAAAAATAAAAACTTTGACTTTCCTATATTCCTTACCAAATACTTTTTTTAAATGGTGCAATGCTCTATTCTCAATCACTTTGGATTTTGATTAGCTGAAAGGTTTTCATCTTTATTAATGAATATTGGTATGACTGTATTTGTTTAAAAATATTAGGATATAACTACTGAGCCACAGCAACTCGTGGCCGGGTCTGCTAGTAAGTCTATAATTTTGGCTGTCACATGAACCAAATACCCAATTTCAGGTTCGTAGAGTTATAGTTTTTGAGCTAGTCTGTTCACATACACATACCATTTCGCGGGACTTGGTTATTTGGACTCAGGGGAACCTAAAACGTGTATGTCCGTTGAAAACCGGAAGTCGAAATTTTTCACGATCGCAATACTTTCCCTTACTATATATTTCATAAAGGTATTTAATAAAAATGGATCCTTCTACTAAACGTTAGGGAATCGGATTTGACGAAGGAGGGTAGCAGTTAGAAAGACATTAAGGAAAAGGTCAGTAGAGGTAGAAAGATGCTACAGTCTGAGTCCTAAATTTTGCCCATACAGCTAGCTATATTTAGGATACTAGTGTTTAATGAGTACTAGAAAACACACAGGCTATGGTGGTACCTCAATTTTACGCCCCATCAGAAATATGGCATAATCAAGGATTTTTTACTCCCTTTAAAAAAAATCCTAGAGCTACCTGCCAGGCATCGAACCCGCGATCTTGTGTTTTGTTGCTGGCTATCCTGAACAGGTGACCCCGACTAAGAAATTATTTGCCTCGGAAACCTGGACTAGTATACACAACATTGATAAAAAAGGGTGCTCGATACAGATTTTCTTCCTTTGGATTCGTATCCAGCATATCTCATGTCAGAAAAAAAAAGTATAATTTCTAACTATCATAAAACTAAATCAAAACTTTCTAGGCACGCCACTTTATGAAGTTCTCCTGACAGTACTTCCCAGATGTATGAAAAAAATTGCCGTTGTGGAAAAAAAGTTTTTCCAATTACACTTCTCCGGAATATACAAGATCGTATATCTATAGATATATGGGTAATAGTTATATAGAAGTGAAACTAAAAATGAGTGTATTCCATAAGTTTCAAACCCTTATAAATCGCTTCCCCCATTGCTGATTTTTAGGTCTATTGGCGTGGCCTAAAAGTTCGAGAACATTCTAGATTGGCAGATCCAGTTCGCGCTGCAACCACGCATCCATCAGTCCTAAACAGTCACTGATTGTACACTTCCTCCTGCATTCGTGGCCAAGCCTTGTTAGCTGCATCCTAGCCGGTAAAGGGGGCCGCTATCCAGTTTTACTTATTTACGAAACAATTATCAGATGTACTATTTCTTGTTTAAGTGTCCTTAAATACCGAAGCGTTCGCCACAAGATGTTTTCATCATTATTTCAATTTATATTTTTATCTAACAACACGTCTAATTCAAGACTATGTTCCTAATCCCACTCCAAAAAGCTACAATAAAAAAACAAAACATTTATGTGTACATAAATCGACATTACTTAGTTAGTCCAGGGGCGGATTCAACACGAAATTTGGGGGGTCATGTCTTGTCTCATAATGGCGTTGCTGATAGCACCGTTTTATAATGAGATTATTACCTTGTATTTAGAAGGGCTGCGATCTAACCAACAAAAAGTGTTATATTTAGGGCATAGTAACTACCTAATTGCATTATTCGCTTAAAAAAAAAAAAAAAATGAAAAGCCAAAATATTTGGGGGGTGATGGCCCCTGTGACCCTGGGTTCGCCTTTGATTTTTATCGCCCCTGGCGGTCAATAAGCGAAGTAGCGTTATTGGTTACAAACATCGTTCCAAAAATTTAACCATTTAAACAGGTCTTAAGATGTAAAAGTATGTAAGTAAACCAAGTTGTATTTTTCATTTTTCTAAAGGATTTTCAATTGTGCTTGTTGTGTATCGATTGTATCGATTAGGAGTGATCGGGTATCTGGTCCCGCCCTTTTTGGGGATTACCTGCCGCATGAGGTTATCTGTTCAACGATGTAAAGTTTTTGTTGTATTATGTAATAAATAGTGTTAAAAGACGGATGTGTTGTTCATGTTTAATTACCTATCTAGATATAATAAAGTGGCGACGAGGATAAACACAGAGAAAACGGACACTCTAATCTCAAAGTTTATTGTCAACCAAGAAAAATGAACGCTGATCAATTCACCCAGTTTTTGCAACAACAGCAGCAGCAATTTTCAGCCATGCTAGAAAAATTCTCGTCCATAAATCAAAGCGCTTCTTCAACACTTCCTCAACATAATGTAAGTAAATTTGATACTTTTGATAAAAATACGGAATCCTTTCAACAATACAAAGAACGGTTTGACAACTTTCTTGCCCTAAAAGGCCTAGCGTCAGACAAAGACTCAGCTAAAACAATTCTTTTAAATAGCATTGGCCCTGAATATTTCGAGTTGCTCAAACTATCAGTAGCACCAAAAGAACTCAATACATTAACATTTGATGAAATCATTAAAACACTTGACGACCAACTTACTGAGAAAAAAAATATTTTAGTTGAAAGACACAAGTTTCTATCACAAAAACAAGCACCTAACCAATCTATCCAAGATTTTGTCACCCAATTACGAAAATACATTCCTGCATGCAGCTTCAAATGTGAATGTGAAAAGTCTGTGGCAGATCTTTTTCTACACTCCCAGTTTATCAGAGGCCTCTCTAACCAAGACATACGCCACCAACTTCTTTTGGATGACTCAAAAACATTTTCCGACGCTGTCTCAAAGGCACAAACCTTAGAAGCATCGTACTTGGCAAGCCAACAATTCGATATATCCACAGAAAATAATTCAGAAAATGACAGTGTACATAGACTTTCGAGACCACGTAGGGGGAGTCAAAATAATTATAATTCAAAACCTAGAGATAAATCAAATTCAAGACATACACGCCTTAATTTAAAACACCTGGGAATTGAAGGGCTTTGTTTAAAATGTGGTAGAAATAATCACAATTCAAAAAATTGCAAAGTTACTCCGACTAAATTAAAATGTCAATACTGTGAGAAGTCGGGACATGTCGAAAAAGTGTGTCTAAAAAGATTAATGTCAGAAAAAAAGGAAGTGCAGTCAGTAGACTCAGAAGAAGACTCATTCCTCCATGATCAATACACAATATATGAAATAAACAGTCAGAATCTAGACACACAGAAGTATTTCGTTCAAGTAAAAATCAACAATATAATTCAACAATTTGAAGTAGATTCCGGAGCAGGACAAACACTGTTAAATGAATCAAATTTTAATCGACTGAATCTTAATAAGAAACTTAGAGATACCAGCATCCGATTTCGCTCGTACACCTCAGGTATTTTCGCACCCATTGGAGTAGCAGAAGTAGAGGTTCAATATAAGGACATAAAATCAACAGAGACACTCTACGTAGTTTCAGATAAGTTTTCCCCACTTCTGGGCCGTTCCTGGATCAGACACCTAAATATTCATTTACAAGACATCGATGTTGGAAAAATCAACAATAATTCAATAAATTCAATAATTCCCGACAACGTCGAAAATGTGATCCTTAACAGATACCCAGAGATATTTCAACAAACGGTGGGCTGCTGCAAAAACTTCAAGATTTCCCTTAAATTGCGAAACAACGCAAAACCCATAGCTTTCAAGGCTAGAGAGGTACCACAAGCCCTGAAAGCAGAAGTAGAGCAAGAACTCGAGACACTAGAAAAGCAAAACATTATTTCAAAAGTCCAAGAGAGTGACTGGGCTTCCCCCCTAGTTATTGTCCCCAAGGCAAATGGTAAAGTACGCCTATGTGTCGATTATAAGGTGGGAGTAAACCCTCAACTTCAGGACGCACATTATCCTATACCAAGAATTGATGACCTTCTCACAGCACTCAATAGTTCCACATATTATTGCTCACTGGATTTATTTAAAGCATACCTCCAGGTCCCAGTCGACCAAGAAAGCGCAAAGATTCAAACAATCATTACTCATAAAGGAACCTATACAGTTAACCGTCTCTCTTTTGGCATCAAAACCGCACCAAATGAATTCCATCTTATCATGGACAAAGTCCTATCAGGCCTGCAAGGGGTCACAACATACTTCGATAACATCATAGTTCATGGGAAAACAAGAGAGGACTGCTATACAAATTTGATTGCCTGCCTCGACAGACTAAAAGAGTTTGATTTACACCTCAATAGAGAAAAGTGTGAACTATTCAAAACCAAAATTCAATACTTAGGTTATGTATTCGAGCAAGGTAAAATTTCGAAAGATCCAGCTAAAGTCATGGCCATTATGAAGGCACCAAGACCAGCAAATCAAGACGACGTCAAGAGGTTTTTGGGCATGGTGACCTATTATGCAAAATTTATTCCAAATATTTCAACACTAACGTACCCATTGAGATTACTTTTACAAAAGCAAAAAAAATTCTACTGGTCTTCTAGATGTGAATCAGCGTTTACACAATTGAAATATGAAATTTCTAGTGATAGAGTCTTAACACCCTTTAGTCCAGATCTTCCTCTCTCGGTAGCTTGCGACGCCTCACCAACCGGGGTAGCAGGAGTACTCTCACACACCATAAATGGCATAGAAAAACCTATTGCCTTCGCATCACGTGCATTGACCAAAACCGAGATGAACTATAGCCAACTAGACAGAGAAGCCTTGTCAATCGTTTTTGCTCTCAAGAAATTCTATTATTATATTTATGGCAGAAAGTTTACCCTATATACCGATAATCGGCCACTGACCCACATTCTGCACGAGAATGCACACCTTCCAGCAATGACGTCTGCAAGACTTCTACGCTACGCAACCTGGCTCACAAATTTTGACTACCAAATTGAACATAAAAAGGCAGAAGAAAATTTACACGCCGATTTTCTTTCAAGATCCCCTATCCAAGAAAATATGTCCCAAATGGAACAGAATATTGAAGAAGAAGTCTCGTTAATTTCTAATGAAACCATTTACACTATTTCCAACGATACGATCAACTACAAAACCCTCGCTGAAGAAACCTCACGAGATGAGCAGCTATCTAGAATTAAATCAGACCTTTTGAAGGGTGAAAACAATAACACTGAACTCTATCTGCAAAATGGCATAATTTTTAAATGACAACGAGTAGTCGTTCCAACATCATTACAGTAAGCAGTTCTTAACGAACTTCATCACACACACGCAGGGGTTGTAAAAATGAAGCAGTTATCCCGTCAATATGTTTACTGGAAAAATCTAGACAAAGACATTGAAAATCTCGTCAGAACTTGTCAGGCATGCGGACGAATCAGAAAAAATCCTCCCAAAGCTCCAATACATCACTGGGATGAGCCCACAGAGAATTTTGATAGGGTTCATATGGACTATGCGGGGCCATTCCAAAACCACCACTTCTTTCTTTTAGTGGACGCTAAGTCCCGCTGGCTAGAAATCCGGTTCTCCAAGAATGCACCAACAACAGATTCAACCATTCAATACCTTCAAGATATATTCTCAACCCACGGTCTACCAAGAGTCCTAGTGTCGGATAATGCAACAATATTCAAAAGCGAAGCATTTCTCAAATTCTGCACACAACATGGCATTCAACAAAAGTTCATAGCACCAGGCCATCCCGCCACAAACGGAATCGCAGAACGCAATATTCAAACTTTTAAACAGAAATTACAGGCTATGTCTTGTTCTACGTTACCCCTCCAAAGAAAAGTCCAAGAAATCTTAATGCGATACAGGTCGACCCCGCTAGCATGTGGGAAATCACCATCGGAATTGTACCTACAACGTAGAATACGGATTAAATTAGATCTGCTGAAACCACCCCCACAAACACCAGCTTTTCCCAGCACCACTCAGGGTACACGTCAACTAAGTGTGGGAGATCGCATACAAGCAAGATGGTACCCCCACACTGGAAAACCAACATGGAGACTCGGAACCGTAATCCAAAAAATTGGGAAGCTCCACTACATAGTCAAACTCGACATTAATGGATATAGCCTGAAGAGGCATATCAATCAATTGCTTTTCATTGCGAGCGAAACCAAACCCAAGAAGAGAGTTATGTTCACTCTACACCCCAAGAATCCAACCAATGATGTCGAATCAAGAAGCAACCTCCCAGAAGACTTCCAGCCAGAACCAAGACCATCGACCCCCCCGCAGCAACAACAAGAACATCCTAGGGCCGAGCCACATCCCATTCTAAGACGATCAAGCAGAGAACGGAGGCCCCCAAGAAGACTCCAAGAATATGTTACTCAATTTACCCCTTGATATACGCATGTCATAATTATATAATTATTAGACTAACAAACCGAGACAGCCACGACTAACAAACCAAAAAGTTCAACGTACGAATTACTGATGCTTGTAAATGGCATCGGTTGTATCCACAAGCCTTTTTTCGAACGAATTTTACAAAGACGATAAGTTTATTTTATTTTGAAACTGTTTTAATGCAATGTTGCCTACTGTATGCTCTACTCTGTGGTGTTTAATGCTGAAATACCGCTTCCTACCCAAGAAGTAATCCCAAGCAGGAAATGTTTCTATGAAAACCTTTCCGTGGTTTATAAAATTTTCCTAATTACTTTTATAGTCCTTCATCATGTTTATTTTATTGATCAATGATTATTTTTATTTTTTTCTTCCCCCTATGAATTCATGACTTATTTTATTTTGCTTCATATATTAAATCTTTTTAAATTTAAGTCATACAATTATTTTTTAAGTGAAAAACTTTCTTAACACGTTAGGTGCGGCATTGGTCTCCGGGGTCCTATGTCTTACATTCCCTGTTAACAGCCGATTTTCACATGAAAGTGTCCGAAAGTCCAAACACTCAATTTAGTCGACTTTTAATGAGATTATTGCATTTTTGTGCAGGAAATGTTGCTAACAGCTGAAATGCTGTTGTTTTTTAGAATCTGACTCCGAGGTCCGATTTTTGATAAAATTTGGCATAAATCCTGTATCGGGCCCCGAGGGCCTGTCCTGCGCCTATTATGTCTAGTTTCAATCCTTAGCAAGAGATAATGCCCTTGAGACGCTTATTTAATTCCCTTTTAATCAGAAGATAACGCTTTCGTCAAAGCATTCCCATCGGACCAAGACGCCCGATACGGTCAGAAGCTCATCCCAGCAGTGGGACCCCTGGGACCGATACCGTTCAATTCAGGATACTCCTAAAATACGCCGCCGCACCTAACGTGTTAATTTATATTTTTTTCTCCCTTTTCATATATGCTTCGGGCTATACTCCTCTCACAGTTTCCTCAATGAATGGAGAGAGTTAGGAAATACCATTTCTGATTCTAAAATAAGTAAGAAATTAACAGATATTTTAATAAGGAAAGGTAGAAAACTGATGATTGGGTTGGTAAAGATAGAAAAGGAATGTAATTTTACGTAAAAAAATTAGAAGAATCCTGAAGATGGAGTAGTGTACCCTGAAACGTAAATGAAATGGGTGAATAAAATATAAATTAAGGACGTCTAATTTTTCTCTAAAAGGTATAAGAAACATTCTTCAAAAACGTAATAAGCAATCCTAAACAAGATATGTAAGACAAGATGTATAAGGAAGAAAAAAGTAAATATAGAATAAAAAAATAAATTGTACATACCAATCCAAAGCAGGTAAGTAATGTACTTTTTTTATTGAACGTTTATTCAGATTATTTAAGCTTTGTGAAAAAACATCATATGTCATGTAAACATCATTCCCACTCCCCCGACTACCTCGACCAACTTTGTCAATGCGATCTCTTGTTAGTTCTCGCGAACTAAAATTTTACAAACCGTAATTAATACGGTTTTTTTTCGTGACTAATTACCTCTCGCATAGGTAATTAGTCCAAAAATCATTATTAGGTAAGACTATAGATTATGGTGGGGGGAGGGTTTCCCCGACCCCACCAGGAACCACCACTATCGCCGACTCGTCGCCCTCGCGCTCAAGTTAGCTCTCGCACACGTAAATTTTCATTAACTAATTACTATGGGTTTTTTTCCTAGCTAATTACCTCTCGCAAAGGTAAATATTTATGTGGTGTAGCGGTGGGGGAGGGGGGGGGTGGCAAATTATTATTATATATGATTTGCAAGTGCAGGCAAATAATATATATAATAATAATATATAATAATAATGTATTAATATAGTCTTAAGGTAAGAGGTGAGCCCTATCACCGGTAACCTAGAAAAACACAGTCCGCAAAAATTACATTTTATCAGTAAAAGGTTTACTATTCAAGGAAGCAATAAATTCAATCAAGAAATTACGGAATCATAAGGGGCTAGGAAAAAAAAAAAAAAAAAAAAAAATCTAGAATTATTTTTGATCTCAACCCTGATAATTATTTTTAAATACAAATGTTACAATTAAAAATAAAACGAATTAATAATTTTCGAGTAATTATTTTTAATAATCTTCATGATATATACCTATGATATGAATATATCATCCTGCCCATCGTCACCAAAATTTAATTGAACTAATAGAACAAATTAGGAATGGAAGAAAATTAGAAGAATATAAAAGAAATTACTTAGTAACTATATAAAGTAATTCTAGGTAATCTAGAAAAAGTAGCAAAAATCGATTCCATCTTCACTGAATGTAAGCCATCCTCTTCTCTCTATTGTCGGGGAGTTAGTCTTCTTAAAAGAATCGGAAATTTCTGGCATAAGATATATTATTAACATCAGTTATACAACAGAAGTAATGGGCCATTTTCGAGTTTCAATTTACAATGTCACGTGGAATCCTCACATAAGACTGAAAAAAAAAAAACTGTTCGCAGAATTCGACTACTACAACATTTACTAGACAAACGCTCCAAATTTCCAATTCACTATAAAAGATTAATCTACATGACAAGAACTATCGAATTCCTATCGCATCCAATCCCTACAATCCAAAACCATTCGTAAAATCCTGAATGCTCCTTATTTCGTCCTAAATAAAATTATCCATGAAGATCTTAATATTCCTTATTAACACCGATTTGGCCCGATCCAGATACCAGACCTTTCACAGTAAACCCCCTACTCATCCTAACTCACTTGTCTCCAACCTTGCTTCCTCCTCTATCCCGGACAATCCTAATAGGTGTCTGAAAAGAAGATGGCCTAGAGATCTACTAAATAAGACAATCCTCGAGTGCTACCAATGGGTAGTCTCTCCACACTCTTTTTCATGTCATTAATTTACTTATTGTATTGATATTATACAGTAGGAAATTTCAATAAATAAATTTAAAAAAAATTACAATGATCATGATATCTTGGAAGGATCCTATGCAAAATGTTTAAAAATGATTATAGTCGGAACTACAACTCCACGGGAGACACTTCCGTTATATGAACTGGCTGACTGGAGCTCAAAAATTTCCACTTCAAAAAGGTACACATTGAACCTATAAGAATTGTAGTTGTGTGTATTTAGTCTACAAAAAAGAAAGAAAGAAAGTTAATATTTATAATTTTTTATATCCACTGGTGAAGTTATCATAGTTCTGAATAATAATATTTTAAGTAAAACTATAACACTGCAATTAATGCTTGATTTCCATTGCGATTACTTGATGGGGCTCACTTATTCTTTGTATCTAACTCGCAAGAAGAACGGATCTACCCGGTTGTAAAGGGGGCTGCAGCCCCCACAGCCCTCCTCCTGTGCCGGCCCAAGTTGTAACATCAAAATGATCCTGGTTTAGTTAGACTGAAATTTTTTCCCGAAATATATCTATTTGGCCACAGTTGATTGAATTTGGTCTATTTTATGAAAAATTAATTCTTTTAATAGGTGAAATAATTTTAAAAGGCTTACCTTTACACACAACCGGAGTTGTCTAAGCACCACAACAAATGACAGGATAACCGGTCTAAGGAAATAATCACAGCACAGGAAGTTTTACCAACATAATATAATTTTAACAACTTTGCAAAATAAATTTATTTTTTCCGCATTAAGTTGGTAGAGTAAAATAATAAAAAAACATAAAACTTGTGTTTTATAACCAATCAATAAAGAAAAATATGACTGGGCAAGTTTTGGGCGCCAAATTTACTTTTTTCCTGAGGTTGACCATTCTCAATATTTATAATTATACAAATTTTGTTATTTTTTTTAATTACTGTAATAATTTAATTCGAAAAAGATTATGTTATTCAAGGAAAAAAATTTTTCAGTTACTTTTTTTTTGGCTCAATGTTTTCAATGAAGTGCTGCTTTGCCTGTAGTTATTTTTAATGTTTATTGTTGATGGAAGTTTTTAATTTTTTTTTTTTATTGAAATTCATATAACAAATGTAAATAGAATTAGTGTAACATGAAAAGAAAAAAAAAAAGAAAAGAAGCAAGAAAATAAGCAGATTTTGGTTTTAGAAGAAAGTGATTTATGATCTCTGTATCAGTGAGATATAATTTTCTTAAAATCATCGACACTAGAAAATAATCGGAATAATTTGTTTGAATTTTCCTGTTTACGAAATTATTAATAACAAATAGAATCGATCGATAGCCTATAGAATCTTGAATCGATGTGTAGCTACATGATGCAACAAATATTTTCTTATTTCTTGTATAGGATATTAATATCTTATTACTCCTTTTTAAACTGTTATCGAACTAAATGATTTTCTGTAGGTTTACAGATTAGTCTTTAACATGGAATATTACAGCACTTAACTAGTTTGAGAGCTGTCCCAAAAAAGAATTTTCGAAGAGGAAAAATTAAATTATTCCGAATAATTTCAATAGCAACAACCAAATTCCTAATTATTCTTGAAGTTGGAACAAAATTTCTTCCAGATCATTTCATCTACGAAAATCCCTTTAACTTAGCTTAAAATTTATTGATGTTGGATTAAATTTTAGATGGTTTCTATGTAAATGTTTGCAGTTTAAAGTCGATTCGTGAATTTGAATGAAAAGGAGGGGTATTTACATTCCCCCCACTAGTCTCTCGACGAAGATCATGCGTAGTTTCAGTCACTGATAAAATATTTCATTGGCTCTCTTCATGTATATACATTGAAGCTATTGGAGGTGGATAACACTATCGTTCTAAGAATTTTTTTTCTTTTGGTTTAAATACTCAAGTTTTTAAAGATAAAGTTCAGAGGTCAGAGATCTCATAACCATAAGTTTCTTATTACCTACTAGCTAAATGTAAAGTACCTACATACCTTGATGGACGCTGAAGGTAGGTTGGGCTGCTAGTCTCAGAATAATTACTAACTAAATCACATTTGGTCTTCATATGACAATATATATAATTATTCGTCTATCTAACTACACTGTTTAATGTTTAACTGCGTAACGAATCTTATCAAAAGAGTACTATTTATATTCCTAGACACCCGTAAATATTCCTTATCGAGAATATGTATTTTGCAGTTATCGTTGTTGGCCCCTGATGTTTTTTTTTTTTTAATTATTGACTTTTTATTTAAATTATAGCGGGTGCCTTGATGCCCACTGACGATTGATTATAAAAGAATGTTGACATGCCTCAAATAGTATTATCTAAGATGAATTTGATTTATTATACGATAGAAAAAAAGAAATACTATTTTCATAAATTGGAGAAAATTTCCGATTTAGATATTTAACCCCCCCCCCCACCTCCCACCCACCCTCAGCAGTTTTATTGAATGTATTATGTTGTATTTTTGGTGTAATTATTATGTATATTTGTATGTAAGAAAGGCCCTAAAGGCCTTTCAATGTTTAAGCGAAAAACAATCAATACATGCGTAGTCCTTATCTGCTGGAACATCATCCATGTTGACCTTATAACCTAATTAGCTCAATTAATTCACAACGTAAAACATTGCTAATGTACTCATTTAGAGCATAATTTAATATGCTACAATATTTTGCCGATACAATAATGCTAGAGAAAATCTACGATTTATTTAAGACAAGATTTTCGCACTTTTCTTTATTTATTTTTTCTTGACATCGGATTACAAATTTTATTTGCGTAAAATTGGATTTACCACAAGAATGGCTAACTTATGGTAACTTTCATCTGGAAATTCCATAGTGAAGTGCGTTGGAAGAACTGGAGAAGTTTACCAAGATTGTAATATCAGGCTAAGATCGGTCATAATGTATTACAGTGATCCTCAGAGTTTTATCACTTTATTCCAAAAACTAAATAATCTATATGTGGTGGTCCAAGTCTGATTGGACAACTGTATACATCGCCTACTGCTTTTAACCACTTTTAAGTTTACTTCAACCTTTTAAGTTACTTCAACCTTACCTCTATGCTCTTCATTTTTTTTTGTTTTAATTTCAGATTTGTTTTCACTACTTCGCCCATTCACCAATTCCAAGCAAGTATTTAATCTCTTTATGGCATTTCTATCACTGCTTTCTAGCGTAATGAAGATTAAAATGACTAAAAAAGCAATTTTTCAGTAAAATAAAAATCAATACGAAAAACTGTTGGGTATAAGACTAGCCCGACTAATGGAATGGAATGGAAAAATCATGTTAGATCTACTTACTCTTTGAACAATTCCGTTGTCATCCAAGTTCTAAGGGCATATTCCTTCTTCTGGGTCATCGACGAAACCATTAATTTCTTTTATGGAGCTTTGTAATACATTTGAATGGATCTCGGTTAGCGATTAATAAATATGCCTTTGTCTTCTGCCAAACTTTCTTCAGGCCATATTTTTATTTAATTTTAAATTTCTTGAAATCGGGTTTCCATGAGTTTTGAAGCTTACAAACTTAGGATTTTAGAAAAGTGAAAGACCAGAAAACAAAAAAGGATTGGAACTCGATATGGATTGTACCTAAAGTTTAGCCATTTTCTGCTACAGGAAATCTTCCTTCTCTGGTCACTTTAAAACATTTTTCTTTTTCTTAGTATTACTGAGAGTTTCAGAATAAAAGTGGCTCGGATTATCGAGAGCTTTCTGTACTACTCTTTTAATGCAGAAAACAGTTGTAACTAAAAATAACCTAAAAAGGAGAGTATGTTTAGCGTATGGCGGTATCTCTTAATGTAAAGACAAAAAAATAAACCAGAGAATAGAAAAAGATAAAACGTATATTAACAAATTACATATTAAATCTTTAATGATAATTTACATAAGTTTAAAAATAAACTTTGATTTTACTATCAAGTCCGCTCTAACCATCAGACACTCAGGTATGAGTATATAATAAATTAATTTTAAAAGTAATATGTACACAATGGTCACAGTTGTTAGCATTATTAGACTTCCCAAATTTTCATTTGGCAGGATGGGTCTCCATCTTGGTTCTTAAACCTTTGCTCCATCAAACTTCACATATGGTTCATTAAAATTATTCCATATAACTACATAACATTCGGAACTTATTGCAAAACTAGATATACACAAGATATTATTAACGTTAGTGCCGCAGAAATAGCGGTACCACCGTTGGCTTTTTGATTATGTGGTTGATCATGCTGGTGCGTAGCTGGGTCATGATCCATGTGGTCATGCATGGAATGATCGTGCTGCATATGGTCATGCATGGAATGATCGTGGTCATGCGGTTGGTCAGGGTCGGTGTGCTCCGGCTGGTGGTGAGAGCTCCTCTTGGTCCTCTTCAGGCTGGCGGTATCGGAATCTTCTTCATGCACTGTCTCCGCTGTTACAACCTCAACATCTTCCTTTTTATCTTTGTTCGAGAGAAGTTCCGATGTTTGTGGAAGAGCAATAGGCCTACTAGGTTCTTTCAACTGAGGCAAGTTTCCAGCTACTTTCTTCGGGACGGGTGGCGGAATTTCACCCTTGAACGGCCCGAACTGAGGCGAATGCTTGAGCTGTTCGGATCCTTTCGGACTGGTCTTCGAGGGAGGCGGCACAGGAGGAGCAACACTACCGGCGACCTGCTTTCCATCATATGTCAGAATAGGTTGACTTCCGGGATTGTAGTACGTTTCCATTTTTTCATCAGCCATCGCTTCTTCATCATCCGGCTCAGACCGGAACGCAGCGTCATCGTAAACTGGCTTTCGAACTATCACTTGTCTTATAGGTTTCCGTATCTTTTTCACGGGCTCTGTCGTCGCTTTCTTGTTGTGTTTTGCGTTACTGTCAAGAGGAGAAGGTATGAACATGGGTTCAAACATTTCCGTCTGAGATTTCTGTTCGTCCGATCCATCAACATTGATTACACCTTCACTATTGTTATAGTCATCGTCATCGTATTCGACCTCACTCACCCTCTCCTCAGCAATCTGCGGATTGTTGATGATCGGTGTGAAACCACTCTCGATCACTAATGAACCTGGATTGAAACCGGTATTGACAGCTATTGGCATTTTGGTACTCAATTCCTCAGCACTCTGTCCTATCATTTGTGAAGGGTGTAATTTTCCTTTGTTTTTCTCTAACATTGGCATTCCACTTGAAATTGGTTTTTTAAACTTGTGAATGTAAACTTGCTTATGATGATTACTAGAAGATGGTGCTGGACCGACTGCTGTCCCTGGTGAAGGCCCAACAATGGGGGATGGACCTGGTCGGATGGACATCATGGGTGGTCGTGGAGGAATCCTGTGGATCGGCTTCTTAATGATGACAGGCCTGGGCTGGTGGTGCCCCATAGGGTAGTTCATGTGAGCTATGTGCTGTGGTGGTGGCTTCACGATGACTTGTGGTCCAGTTACCGGCCTTCTCATTATCATCATCGGCCTGTGATTTGGCGGTGGTCTCAGGTTTCCGTAAGGAACTCTCATCGGAACCTTCCCGGGGTGGTTTTGAGGATGCTTAGGGCCTCCGTGAACTAAAGGTACATTCGCTGGATGATGATCATAGGTCACGTTGATCGGCCTGATCTGTTTTGCCGTCGTCGTTTCTGGGATATCTTCAACTACCTCAGTGACAGGAATGATGTGACTTTGGTTATTACCATTTTTTATATCCATTGGAGATTTTTGAAATTCGTAAGGGAACTGAGATTTGTTAGGGTATTTAATCTTGTTATTTGAAGTCAATGACTGAGGAGGAAAATCTGGTTTTACTCTAGTTGTAACTTGGATGCTAGGCTTGGCCTGCAATTCTTCTTCAGGACGTATGACACTCGGTACGGGCTCTGATGCACTGCCTCGAACACATTCGTCATGGACATGAATCTTCCATCCCAAATGACGATGGGTGAAGCACTAAAAACCAAATTAAAAGAATATTAACAGATTTATTTTCAACGCTGATAAAATAATATTTAAAACAATAGTATTGGAGATAATTTTCACCTGGTAGTAAACGGTGTCAGGGGTTTGATCATCGGGAGTCCACCTGACGACCGCCGGATCGCCGTGGTCACAGACCAAGGTGAGCGTCCTCTGGTAGGCGCCGAAGGATGCGAACTCGTCAGCCGGGGGCTGCTCCGGGTCGGGGGTCCAGTTGCAGAGCCTTCCGATCCCGGTCGGCACCACTTCTCCGTTCTTGTCCAGTTCCGCTCCGGCGTAGATGTTCACTTTCTGAAATTAATATTGCGCTGAATTTAATACTGCTTTCTCTAAGGTCATTAATATATATCTAGGTAAGAATATTTATCTAATCTGTATTAGAGAAGATTGAATTATTTTATAAAATTTACCCTTCTTTCCTCTGGTGTTTTATATTGATAACCACCGACTGGATCATCTGTGATGTAAAATGGATGGAATTTTGCTGGTACTTCGGGGTTCATTCCTCCTTCTACGACGAAGCTGTATGTGTGACCCCTGACGACGTGGATTTCGGGAATCAGCAGTCCGTTTATGTAGTAGGCAATTCCCCATCCAACGTGACCTAGTAATATTTTAAATTAGATAATGACTTATATCTTCGAGTTTTTGTCAGTGAAGGTAGGAATATATACCTGTTATGGCAGGGTACCCCCTCTTTCCTCCGGTAGGTCCCATCTGAGCATAGAAGACTCCGTCATCGGGTTCGTTGCACTGGATGGCCGGGATATCCCAGGCTCCATTGGTCGGGGCAGGAGCTGGTGGAGGCGGCGATTTGTAAGCAGCAGCGGGTGCTTCAGTCTATAAGAAATATATAAATTTATTATTATAAAATATTTATATAATTGGAAATTGAGAGAAATCAATGAGTACTTGATAAAAATATTGGAAATTTGGTAACCAAGGTGGCAACACTGAGAATGGAAACCCGGGGGAAAACCTCCCCAGACACAAGGTTGTACTTGGTACCTCACGTAAGATATAAGGACTTATTTCGTCTTGTATGCATTTATTGAAGTTATGTATTTCTTTTTTTTTCCGTGTGAGTTTTCCCTTAGTTTATTGAAAAAAAAAGAAAAGAGCTTTTATAGTTTATTTTCATTTTTTTTTAATTTTCTGTCTTTTTTCTAATGTTTTTTCTTCTTATTCCCTTTGTATAGTTATTTTATTCGAATTTATATATGTAAATATTTCAATGTACACAACCTATGCAAAATTGCTTTGCTGGCCTTGCCCAACTCACATGAGTTTGTCTGTATATAATTATATTTAGTTTAATCAGTAAGCATGTGGTATTTATCATGGAAATAAGGAAAAAAAATTCAAATCTAAAAATCTTTCAAATTCAAAGGTAGTAAGTAATAGGTAATTGTCATGATATAATTAGTTCCAATTATATATCTCATCTTGAAACAAATTGGAGTTAATCTCATGATAACTATACAATAAATTGTAATGAAAAATGTAAATAGGTATACAAAAATACATCAAATGATGAAATATAAATTATAAATATTCAGTAGCAGATTATAGGTTCACTAGACATTTATGTTTATTTATTGTGTAAAAACATTTACCTTTGCCAGTTAATCTTAAAATGTGAAAACCAACTATTATTAATTATTTACTAATTACCTGTTTGTACTGATCTATGATCATTTCATAAAGTATTGATTCCAAACGATGAAAGTACCCAAGATTATTTACTAAGAAAAGAAATATTAACAAGAAATATGCAATGTTGTGCTGGACATGTGATGAAATATGAAGTAATAGCCAACTGGAGGTATAATTTCAGAGAAGTCAAAAGAAAGTTTAAATGTAAATGGTTAGTAAATCCAAGCTAAAAATTTTAAAATTTCAATCGTATTTCATCATCGATCCAAAAAAAAAAATAAAGAATAATAATGTGAAAATTTAAACCCAATTAATTCCTCAAACCATAAAATCCAATCGACGTGGACCAAAGCGAAAAGACGCAATGAGAATTATTGTCTTAGAAAGAGATTGATGCTTGTTGTTAATATGAATTAAAGACGAAATATCGGAGAAGGGATCATGATTGACATGGTTGAATATTGAGTAAGGCTGATTATATTTATATAAATCTAAACGTGTATATAATTTCAGTATCTTGTAATAAATATTTTACTTTAATTATCAATACATATCGCCTGTGGGCACGTATAGCGGAACAATTCAAAGTTTTAGTTTCATCGATTTATGCATGACTAAAATATAGAAATGTAATTCATAGTAAAAATGAAAATGTAAATATATCCTTTGTTAAAGTTTATATTGTTGATTTCGAGTAATCCAATATAACTACTTGCCGACCGACGATATGCCTGAAATGTGCTGTGGATTATTTATCAGCGATCACCATAGTAATTGAAATGTAAATGGCGTACCTAAAGGACAAAGTTAGTAAATTAACAATTGCACCTAAAGTAACAAAAATAATGTTAGTTTCCAGTACGAGTTATTAAAAATATAACTAATCTAGTTTACCCTCTGTTTTGGAGTTTGGTTGGCAGGCTCGTGATTGGCCACCTCGTCGTCGGAAGATGAACTGTCGGATGCTGAGTCGGATTGCGGGATAGGGCAGTTCCACTTGGGCGGTCGTCCAAAGTCCAAGAACACATTTCCTGCAAACGGAAGAAGGAGCTGAAGAAACTAGATAAGCATCAAAATGTCTTCTGATTGTTCTTGTACAACATTTGGATCAAAATTTTATTTTATTTATAGATAGATAGATGACAATTAAATATAACTGTCTGATGAAGGATCTCATTTTAATGTTATGCTCTCATATTTTTTGAAAACGATTTTTTTCATTTAAAATTAAACTTGATTGTATTTACTAGTGGGTTTTGGCAGGTGGAATTCATAAGATACATATTATTTTTTAATGCAGATATCGATTCACTTTAAACGCGCTCTGCTCCACCAAGCTAAACTTGCTGAATTTTTTTTTAAAGGCTAAAAACACTACAAAATATTTGTCCAGAAAACAAGAGATATTTGTTGAGTACCTTGATATGGTAGTTTTATAGCGTTTTTCAGTTCCTTGCGTTCATAAGAAAATAGAAACTTGAGCAGTTTTCCGCTGAAAAGGACCGTTAGTGTTGTATCGATCTCCACTGAAAAGGACAGTTTGAGTTTGCTATCAATCGTTTTTGATTGATTGATGATGATAATTTCCCCTTTCTAAAAGACTGAAAATAATTGGGTTCGCGTCGTTTTCCTCATCCCATCATTTATAGCCAAATAAAATTTAATTAGCTTTATTAGATTTCTACTTTCGACTTCCACTTCCACCGCTCAAAAAGGATGGTAAACCCAAACGGGTCCTTTCCAGTCAAAATCGGGATCACTCTAACGAGCCCTTTTCAGCGGAAAACGTCTCAAGTTTCTATTTCAAATAATAAAAATTCATTAAATTAATGAATTGTTGATTTGTAGTACAGTGTTAGACAGGTCTGGGAAAGTAGACATGGAAATATCAAATAGAATTAACAAAGCAATCTATTACCAGATAAGTAACACTGTTGTGGGAAAAAGAGAATTAGGTAAGAATGTCAAGATCCACATATTTAAGTCTGTCTACTTCCCCATACTCTTCTATGGAGCTGAGAATTGGGTACTGACGGACCGATAGGAGAGCAGAATCACTCCTGCTGAAATGAAGTTCCTACGAAGAATCGCCGGGCAAACAAGGAAAGACCACATCCGCAATGAGAGGATTCGTCATGAGCTTGAGGTGGCGCCATTGAAAGAACTCTTAGAATACCGCCAACTAAAGTGGTATGGACATGTTGTCAGGATGGACGACCACAGAGATCCTCTTAAAACTATGGAGTATGTCCCAGATGGTAAAAGACCTCGAGGGCGTCCAAGGATGTCGTACCTCGATTACATTGATTGGCTTTGCAGAGTGAGAGGGAAGAATCTCCAAGCCAGAAACCTTGCGAAAAATGGAGTTCCTGGCTAAAAGCTACCCTACGCTGAAAGGCACTAAAAGGGGAAGGAAAAGAAGAAGAAGAGGCAAATTTTTAGTATTGAAAATGTCATTTATTTCGCAATGAAAACACGAGGTTAGTAGTAATGCCTTGTTTTAAAGCTCAAGACACATAGCAGTCAGCGGTGCTTGATGTTACACAAGTTCCCTTGATATAAAACCACAATACAAAAATATATTGTTTAATATATAATTTTTATGGTTCATGGTCATTGATCGCATGTTTTTTTCGGACAGACTATTGTTTTTATTGTTCGGCTTAAATTGCTAAAACGGCAGTACCAACCAAATTGACTTCTTACAACTTTTCAAGGACCTAAGTTCTTTCGTGAGAAGAGCTTTTTTTTTAAATTTAAGTATGTAGCAAACCTTTCGAAGTGATGCTGTGATATGAGACCTCATTCTTCGAGTTGAGCGGACCGACGGCCCAGATGACCGGCTGGCTCCTGTTGGTTATGATGGGCTTGTCCAATCCATCGTGGGCACGCAGTGGTCTCTGGTAGGTCACGATCGAGTAGCCGTTCACTAATGCTGCATTCAGGAGTCGAACGCTTTCAGCATTGCTCTGTAAAATAAAAATATGAAAATATTATTGATTACCTAGCTGCCAATGAACAAGGATTTTTATAGGTTACATTATTACAATATTTTCTATTTTATCTGAATAAAATTTGTTTGAAACCTCTATCCTGTAGTCCGGGCAGCTGCCGTGGGTGCCTGCGCACTGGGACTTGGCGTCGAGGTAGTAGTCGTGAGCGTAGCCGTTGAGGGTGCTCTGGTCTACCCAGGCGACCACCACGTCTCCGCCGATCATAGCGCTCCTGCTGTCGTCCCCGGAGAGGCCGAAGGACATGTACTCTCCGTCCTCTGCAATCATCAGGAAATGCTATATCAGTGGGCTCTCGTAAGCGATTATAATTGAACAAACATAGTTGTAAAACCAATCGGTGGGTGTTAGTAAATGAATAAAAGCGGTATATTCAACTGGGGTTACACTGGTCTTTGATTTAAATTGCATACAAACAAATACAAGTTTTCCAAGCTATATTGCACCTAGAACCAGAGTTATATATTAAATAATATATATTCCCTCCCCTTCCTCGCCTTGTAGGCTGTACGGGGTTTCCCGGGCCAGGGGAGAGGGTGGGGGATTGATGCCGAGTATTATTAAATGTCCCCTGGCTCCGGGTTTTGAACTTGCTATTTTCCAGTTCCCAATCATACGTCGCCATGGGTAAAACGCGCTTGCCCACTCGGCAATCCCGCCAATGCGTAATCATTGCGCGCCAATTTTTTATCATTTCCTTCTGTTTATTATAGCTTTGAAAAATCGTTTAGTTTCTACGTAAATGTTACCCTTAAAGGCCTAAGTTAGCCCAGTTGACCTTACTCAAAATAAACCTTATAAAAATAAATTTATTTTTTCTGACACGGAATTGAACCTTTATGGATAACTTCTCTTAGTTAATATGAATAATAAGTTTATTATAACATATTGGGAATTAAGAATAGAGCGAGTCGTGATTGTTGTTTGTTTTAACGTCACTTTATGCCACTAAGGCTAATCGGACGATGCTATAGTGGGTTCCTAAATTTTGCCTATCCAGGTATAATTAGGTTAGGGATCTTTAACGAGTACCTGACACCATACTGGCTCGGGACCTCCATTTTACGTCCTATCCGAGGGACGGCATAGACAAGGATTCTCTACCCCCATTAAAAAATTCTAGGTCCACCACGGGACGCGAACCCGCGACCTATTGTAAGTTTCTACGCTAACCTCTACACCACTGGTGATCCCATAAATATTGAATTCATCAACTCACTTCATGAAATATTGTATATTCTGTTTGCGATTAACTGAAGATTTGCACTTGTGTTTCTTTGGAACAAATCGATATATTGTTTCCATTTCCGCAAGATTAAATTTTCCTTCAAATAATATTCATATACGTTCATAATTACCCTTTTTGTATAACAACTAACTCTAAGAAATATGGAATTTAAAAAAAAAGTAATTTTTTTTGGTAATCCCTTCCTCGCCTTTTAGGCTATACGGGGTTTACCAGGACCAGGGGAAAGGTTTGGGATATTAATGCCTAGTATTATTAAATGCCGTGTTTTGAACTCGCTATGTTCGAGTTATCTTTAGCCCAAAAGCGTTAACCCACTCGCCATCCCGCCACCCACTAACTTTAAAGTGAACTACTTTGTTATTTTATTTTATTCAAGCTATGTTTAATAAGTTTTCCCTTACTCTAAGCTAAAAAAAAAAAAAAAAAAAAAAAAAAAAAAAATCAACAACCTGAAAAGATATGCCTTACTCATAAATTTGGATGGCGCAAGTTGTGCTATGTACCCTCCAGGGTAACAAGAACAACACTGCACAATACTAGGTAAATAAACAACAAAACAAACAATAAAAGGTAAGTATGTACAATATTAAGTGTTAGAAAGCTTTTCAAGCAATGTTTGCTTGAGTAATACACTGCTTTGGTAACATTTTGCTCTTCGAAAGTGTCA
This sequence comes from Aelia acuminata, assembly GCA_911387785.2. Classification (NCBI taxonomy): domain Eukaryota; kingdom Metazoa; phylum Arthropoda; class Insecta; order Hemiptera; family Pentatomidae; genus Aelia; species Aelia acuminata. The sequence goes on from OU426983.1 coordinate 24,158,657, forward strand.
GGAGGGGAAAAGGATAAATATATATTGCTTGATTTCTTGCATAGGTGGAGGTAAACTAGATACTTGGGTTAATTCATATATGAAGCGTGGAATTTAAATGTGTTCGTTTGATACAGTATGTGTGGTTACGTCGGCACTTTACACAGCAAAACAAATCAGCTAGAGGTTTCATCCTCTTATACATTCCTGACTAAAGAAGTAGGGATTATTATTGAAGAGGAACGCGGGTGTTGCGCAAGCTGTCGAGGAGCCATTGTTTGCTGATTGCAGGGGCGCTGGGAACTAGGCCGCTTGCACCAGCGAGGTACGAAGTATTGTAGCATTCATTGTCTTAAGGGAAGGAAGCGTAGCTCTGTGTCGCAGCCATCGTTCGTCTTTCAGTTCGCTGGTTCTGGGGGAGTTGCTCTCTTGAGTGTCAGTACCGCAAAAATAGTACCACTAGTGAACGTCTTAACAGGAGTGAGCCATCTACTTACTATATGTATGAAAAAATTGGATATTCTAATGAAAAAATTCTAAAATTTTGCAAATAAAAATTAGATTATAAAAATAGATTTAAGTAGCTACATTAATAAGAAGTGACAATGAAATTAGTCCAGAACCAAATGAAAAGTGTTAAAAATAAGCTAATAATGTGAAATAAGGAAATGACAGTTATATTTGTATACATAACAACTTTAATTAAAGACAATTGGCGATGGGACAAGAAAATTGTAAAATATGTAACCCCAGAAGATGGGCCAACAGCCCGAAACGTTGGGACAATTAAATATAATATAATATATGGAAGAGATTACTTAATTAAAGAAAATCCTTGAACGAACCATTCTTCTTCATTAAAGTGAAACATATAACCAAGTAAATTTTATGTTTTACTTTGATATAGGTAGGTACTCAATTGCTGAAATCAGTAATACAGTCTTGTTCTTAGCTAGTGTTTTGCATAGTGTTAAATTTTACAAAATAATTATTTTATAAACTTTTTTAAAACAGAACTTAAATAAAGTGGACATACCCAATTTTGATATAAGTCTGAATTATACTGCGTTGTTTAATTCATTAGGAAGGGTCATAACGATGAACATAGAGTACTATCATCTTAAAAAAATTCTGTCTGCGATTTACAACGTATTTCTAACATACTATCGAATACTTTGGTAAGTCTTTGCAAAAACAAAGGAAAAAGATAGATACCTGACTAAAGAAATATTTTTAATTACTATTAATCAATTAGTATTCAGCCTCATAGATACTCTATTACAGATAGAGGAGGCCATGGATTTTGAAGGATTTTAGAAAGAAGATCTGACATTTGGGTTTGGAATTATGAAATGCGTTAAGTAATTGCTGTGAGATCCTTTCACCATGGTGGCCCCCACAGCCCATCTCCGCTTCTATATTCATCCAACTTGAGAACCTCGTTGATAAATCCGAGAATAAAACCAGCTAAGCTTCCAGATGGGAACGCTGTTAGAAATGGACCAACTACTAACATTATTTAGATAATTCTGCTTTTTTAGCATCAACGTTCTTGGAAGATGTATGGATAAAAATTTCAAAAGATCTGTGGGTACAATTTTATTGTGTTATTGAACTTATTGGTATTACTTCGGATAAGCAACTCCAAGATGGCGGTCGGCGTGAGTAAACAACAAGGTATTCCGATCACGCCCTACCCGATATCCACGATTCATTTCGGGTTTACCGAGAGTTCCCGAGCAGATGTAGTCGAGATAACATTTCCGCTTCAATAATGGGAACAACCAAGGTAATGTACAAATGAATGTTTCTTTAATATAATTAAAGCACTACAATAGGTATGAGTAGAAGTACTATTTCAATATATGAAAATTTCCTGTGATGGTTGCTTAAAATTTGATAGCCTCTTTAGCAATATTTAACAAATGAATTTAATCTTTTGTTTTATAAATTTACTAGCTGTATATGCATTTCATTTTTTAAATCTATATACGGTCGATTTCGTAAAAACCAATGTAAAGTGAGATCAATACGATTTTTATAAAAATGAAGAATATCCCCTCAGATTTGCAATTTTAATATGGACAGGTGTTCGCACCTGGTATGAAAGAACCACTGAGCGAATTTGGGACAAACGGTATGGATTTCTATAAAGAACAAACAGAATTTCATCTTTATTTACATAGATTATAGCTGTATATCCCGGTTTCACCCGGGGAATTTCATTTTTCTAATGAAACGGTCGATTTCGTAAAAAACCATTGTAAAGCGAGATCATTACGATTTTTATAACAATAAAGAATATCAGCTGAAGATCGGCTGAAGTCATGTAATTTTAATATGAACAGGTGTTCGCACCTGGTATCAAAGAACCACTGAGTGAAATTTGGAGAATTTAGGACAAACGGTATGGATTTCTATAAAGAACAAACAAACAAACAGAATTTCATCTTTATTTATATAGCTTTGGTTGTTTTAAAAAGAATATGTTATTGTCCTGTTTAAATGGGTTGCAGTACGTGCATCTACTAATAAATGCAAAAGGTACAAATGAATTGAGTATTCCTAACCACCAGATTATTATTTTTTTGTTATTTCAAGAAAAATGTATTTAAATAACCAAAAAAGATATTTTTTAAAATGATTTGATGATGATTATAAATGATATGACTCCATAGGAAAAAGAATAAAGTGTACATGATTTATTAGATTGAAGATTTTGTTTGGATCAGAGCTAACCTAATAAAGTAATCAAGGAATGAATTCTCTTAAAAAAAAGTGGATAAAGCCCATCCGTGGATAAAGCCGACATCAGATCTCGGTAAACTAGAACTGAATCGTGGGTATCGGGTAGGGCGTGAAAGGAATACCTTGTTAAAGTTGCATGTGTCAACTTTAAAACCATAAATGTCAACGAAACCTTGCATTTTGATGTGTCAACTATTAGTTCATTTTAGAAGTTTCTAAGAAATCAATTTTTATAAAAACCGTAAATGTAGACCAGAGTTGGGCGTAATTAATTACTTTGTAATTGAATTGCGTAATTAATTACAATGTAATGAATTATATTGTAATTAATTACAATGTAATTTCACAATTACTTCTCTAATTTTAATTCATTACAATATAATTCATTACAATGTAATTCACTATAATGTAATTCATTACAATGTAATTAATTAAATTATAATAATTACAATTAGCTTATTTTCTTCCTATATACAGTGGCTCACAGTCAAAATGATGCAAACGAATATTTATATTTCAAATGCTAATTACTTCCCCTTTGCAATGGCGGATACAAAAATTTTCTGAGGAGGTGCGCACTTTTTTTTTACATTTCATGAGTAATGAAGGCCCTAATTTAAAATACATATTAGTACATAATGACGTTATAAATTACTGTAAATGTTTAAATACAATTCATTTTCAACTAGTGGACTTGAAATATTTATTAATTATAGTAATATTTTATGAGTGACCTCACCTCTCAAGGGGGGGGCCCCACCCCCCTCCCCACCCCCCCCCCGCTTCCCCCCTTGGAAATAATCCAAAATTGAGTTCTCCAAAGTTGGCCACATTAGTTAAAAAACATTTAAATACAATGGTATGTGCTGAAAACATTCGAAGGGTCTTGAGAAAATATCAATACAACAGTGAAGTTGCAAGGCAAAAAACTTATATCAGTGACAAAAATAAAAAGCTTCGAATCAATTTTGCTAAGGATTATATAAAAAAATACATGGACTTCTGGAAAAGTGTTCTGTATTCGATTGGGTCAAAATTTAATTTGTTTGGCTCTGATGTTAGAGGTTTCATCTGGAGAAAGGCATATGAAGAGCCATGAAAAAAATCTTCGCCCGACCATCAAACTTGGAGGTGGTCATGTCATGGTTTGGGGGTGTATTACTGACTTGGGGTTAGGAAATCTTCATTTTATTGAGGGAACAATTGATAAACATTTAAATTGTCACACCCTGAAAAAAAAATTTAAACCAAGTGTAACCGAGCTCAAAAAGGCGCTTCAAGAAGAATGGGACAAGATAAGCCCACCTTACACAAAAAAGCTTATCCAATCCATACCCTATCGTTTGTAAGAGGCAATACAATATAAAGGCTTACCTAAAAAGTACTAAAGTTTAAAATATTTTTGATTTTTTGGATATTTACCTCTTGCAGAATGCTTTTTGGTACCAGTTACCAAAAGATTTGAGCCATATTTTTCTTTTTCTACCCGTGTATCTGAAAATGCAGCTATCTCTGCATTCTCACATCCGTTTCTTTAAAAACAGATGGATGGTATGTGTAGAAGATGCAAAATTCAACCATCTTCTCATGGAATTTAGAAGAGTTGTCGCTTCGGAAATTAAAGAAATAAAATCATCGGTAAAGCAACGATGTGAATTCCCAAATAGTTCGTTCTTTGATTTTGGTACACCACAAAAAATTAAAAGCGTTGATTTTGCTTACATTGATGCCGAGCTCATGACCCTATAGTTTTTCAAAGAAGACCAGAGTTTACAACTACTTGAGAAATATCCTGAAATAAAAAACATTTCCGTCATCAGCTCTTGTAGAAAGACTATTTTCTTACGCAACAATGACGAACCTCCCAAAATGCAATATACTGGCGGACAAAACTTTTGAAAAACGAGTGATTTTAAAGTCAAATATTAATATCATATAGAAAAATCAGAAGTTAAAGTGAGAAGACTATATATGTTATAAAATTTTGTTTAAAAGTGATAATTTAATTTAAATTTAGAAAGTTCTAAATTTTTAATTTTACACACTTGTTTCAAATACATTTGAATTTATCTTGTTCATAATAAAAAAATTTTGTTTAAATATATTAATACAAGATTTTTTTTACAGTTAATGCTTAATAAGCTTATTGATTTTAATTGCATTTGTTTTAGTCTCAAGGTTGGCCCACAACTATCATTAGTTTTAGATATGTTTGCGTTGAAATTGCCCCCATTTGAGCAAAAGACAGACAAGCCAAATTCCACCAGTCTCAAAAGTAGGACTACTGTCATTCTTCAATTGCCTTGTAATTTCAACATAATTACTAATTAAAAAGTACAATTACATTACCAATACAACTTAATTATAAGCTACATTCAAATTGAAAACTTAGATTACAGTTCAATTACAAATCAATTTCAATGTAATTTCCAATTACGAATTAAAATTAGATTACAATTATAATTCGTAATTACGAATTACAATTAAATTACAAATTACAAATTATAATGATAATTAACAGTTTAATTACGAATTATAATTTAATTTTAATTCATATAATTACAATTACAATGTAATTGTAATTGGCAATGTAATTAATTGTAATTTTGCCCAACTCTGATGTAGACCATAGGATATTGTATTCCAAGTTTTCTAGAGGGATTGGCCTAACTAAATTCATAACAAAGAATACCCTAACATCAATATATTGGTAAACAGTGTCATATATTTTTTTTTTTTTTTATAAAACTGTCAACTATTGGTACAGTTACCCTATTTCAATTTTCTTTAATAACATCATCATATTTCCCCATGTTCGAAATAAATACCTTAGGTCAGTAAATGTTGGAAATATAACAGGATAACAAGTACAAAGAAAGGTGTGTGTTTCGATATTGTTTTATTCATCGAGATGAACGTTTATTTATTAAAAATAATAAACTGAGAAATTTTATCAGCTGTCTTAAAAAAAAACATACGTTTTAATTAAACATATGTTTTTTTATTAGATTGACCTGATATGGAAGAGCCCGAGTCTACGAATATAATTGAAAACAACTATTTCATCATTATCTAGGGAACAAAAAAATCTTCGTGTTATAAAATTAACCGTTTAGTTTATAAGAACTTCAAAATGGATGACACAGATTTCATGAAACGGTTTTCTGGCCTGTTCCCAAATGAAAATTTTTACAACTGTGTTCTGCTACAGGCATTAAATTTTCATTTGGAAATAGGCCCCTATAAAAATTAGGGCTGGTTTCAACAAATCGAATCCCTTGTATCCCTCGCCAGATATAAGGCTTGTTCCAACAAGCTATTGTCAATTAATTGCTGCGCATGTCCTTCTTCCACTTTTTATTTTAAATTTCATTGGTTGGTTTTCGAAAAACAGCCAATTGAATCATCGGTCATAAAAACAACGTTCGATACTGTTTCAATGCTTGATGAATCGAATGTGAAAACTAACCAATTAAATTCAGAATCTAAAGTGTGGTTGAAGGACATACGCAGTTGTTGACAAATTGTTGGAATAAAGTCATATTTTGTTGTTCCATTAACGGTAATTAAAAAAATCCTACTGACTATTTGATAATTTGATGCTTAATTTCTACAGTTAGAGTACGGCGCGGTTGACAAAGGTATTATATATTAAAGATATAAAGATTATTAATTTAAAGTTTGCTTCAACAAGCAGTCCTGGACGAACTGTCATCTTTCGACAAGTACGCATATTCCTTCCCCCACTCTTTTGATACTTTAATGATTTGATAGTTCAGTTCTCTTATTATACGTTTGTTAGTTTGAAAATGGTTTAGCTTTTGTCGGAACAGTGGGCTGTTCCTAGAGCTTGCGAAAGAGTCGTGAACGTGAATGACCTTATTGTTAGAACAAACCTTTAAAATAACGAAATTCATTTAAAGTATTTCAAATTCATAGTGTACGAGTGTAAATTTATTTTAAATATATCACCTAAGAGACCAAAAATTATTCAATTAGTATTATTTTAAAACGGTAGTATACACAGGGGTAAGTGTGAAGCTACTAAGTTTCGCCTTTGGAAGTCTGCAAGAGTCGCCCATAACTCTTCTCTTTTAACCATAACCGAAGGTAATCGCCACCATAAGGCCGAGCGCACATTGAGACGCAGGCGACGCAGAACAGTTTTTGTAATACGTGTAGTAGATAGGAAACTGCGCTGCCCTGTTCTGTGTCCAAATGTAAGCGGTTCCTATCTAATTCACGTGTCACGAAAACTGCTCTGCGTCGCCTGCGTCTCAATGTGCGCTCGGCCTTATGGTGGCGATTACCTTTGGTTATGGTTAAAAGAGAAGAGTTATGGGCGACTCTTGCAGACTTCCAAAGGCGAAACTTAGTAGCTTCACACTTAGCCCTCTGCATACTACCGTTTTAAAATAATACTAATAGAATAATGTTTGGTCTCCTAGATGATAAATTTACACTCGTACACTATAAATTAAATACTTTTAATGAATTTCGTTATTTTAAAAGTTTGTTCTAACATGCGGTTCAATCACGTTCAAGACTCTTTCGCGTGCTCATACTTCCTTGACTAACAGTCCACTGTTCCAACAAAAGCCAAACCACTTTCAAACTAACAAACGATTAATAAGAGAACTGAACGGTCGAATTATCAAAGTATCAAAAGAGTGGGGGAAGGAATATGCGTACTTGTCCATACATGACAGTTCGTCAGGGACTGCTTGTTAAAGCAAACCTTAAATTATTAATCTTTATATCTTTAACATATAATGCCTTTATCCACCGCACCATAAACTAACAATAGGAATTAAACAGTCAAATGATCAAATAGAGTCGGTAGATTTATTTTTTTATTCTCATGCAGGCATGTCTTAACACACTGTTGATTTTAAGTTAGAGAAGATTGACACGCGAGTGTCTCAATGTGCGGTCGGCCTTCTACAGATCTTTCTAATTTATTGTAATTTCTCAGGTTAAGTCATAACAGAAAAAACTTTTTTATCTCCTCACAGAATGCAAAAAAAAACTAATACAAACAAAACGGGTTACGTAGAGTTTTATTTAGTATTTAATATGCAAGCAATGAATTATTCCATAAGAATTGCAACATAATGTAGAATGAATAATGTAAAAATATTATGTACTCCTTTAGGGCGATCTCATGAAATAATTTTCATCTCTTTAACTCGGTTAAATAACCTCTGGGTAACTCGGTGTTTCCTTCTTAGTCGGCAGATTGATATGGCGAATCTAAGAAGATTAAATTTTGAGTTGCTTGCTGATCAAATTGTAGAGATTATATTAATCCACTGATAATAAGTTTAACAATAGGGTTCAAGTAGTCGGGGTGGCTATTAGAAAAAATAAAATCGTAAAATTTATGAAAAGGAAGGAATTAAGATTGAATCGTGAAAATCTGATAATTCAGAATTTTTGTCTTCTGTACACCCGACGATATATTTGATATACATAAAACAATAAATAGTTTAAATAATTTCCTTATTTTACACTCACCTAGCTTTGCTACGAGCTGTATGACGATGCTGTCTCCGGCGACCGCCCAACGTACTTCGTAAGCCAGATCATCGCTCAGTACTTCACAATTGAGTTTAGACTGTAAAAAATAATAAATCTTAAAATATAAAAAATATTTACAATACAACAAATAGTGAAAATTCGCCAGTTAGAATTTTAATGTAGAAAACTCTCAAATAGCTAGAATGCAAAAAGCACGAGCTCATAGTTCATGATAAACATTTTCCTGTGTTTTTGTCTACATCCTACAACCCGTTTAGGATCTTTACTGTGACAATTATGTCCATATTGGTTTTAGCAAGTATTATATGTATTTAACTTTTGTCTCAGTCATAGTTTTGAAGCTTTAGGAAAAAAAATGAGTGAAGTAGGTTGCCTGGCTTATTTAAGGATCACTGGTTTCATTTCAACGTATGGGCATTTCAAAGTTTGAGAAATTTGGACATTTTTGATATAAATCGGAGGGGAAGTATTTTTTCGAAGAGTAAACCTAAGAGCAAACAACTTATTTTTTCTTAAAATACCAAAGATAAATTTTGTGCAAGAATTTTTGAATTATGTCAACCTATTCTTAGATATTAGTCAAGTTTTTATGATCCTTTTATTAATCTCAACTTTTACAAAATTTTGTCCAACGTTTAGGCACTACGCCATTTTCGAGATGAACATCTAAAACTTAGAATTTAAAAAATTAAATTAAAAACAATTAAGTCATGAAATATGTTTATATCCACCTGTGAACACATGTTTCAATAAAAAAGGCTGAGTACCCTTGTCATAAAAATTTAAAAAAAAATTTTATTAGTTAAAAACTATAATCCTTTTTACTCAATCTTCAAAGTCAAATGGATAATTATACCAATCCCCTGCAACATGTAACTTCACTGTTACTTAAATAAACAATTGGAAAATATTAATTAAAACCATGATTAAAATGTTTACATTTTGTATCTTACCTATTACTTATTAATTTTCTAAAATCCTACAAATTCATAATAAAATGTTTTAAATTCCAACAGGGTGCCTATTTTAATACTAAGAGAATCAATTATTAATTTTAATTAATTATTTGTTCAAATTTTTAGAGTCATTTTTTAAATTTACCTATTTATCAATTTTCTCTGAAACTGACATAGCCTCAAGCATTTTTCTCCATTATCCTTTTTTTCTTTAAATAAGTAAGTACTTATTTTTTGTAGGACCCCAAACATTGATCTCTCTGTCAACTTTCCTCAAAGAATGGTTTTCTCATGTGATTTACATTTGCAATTATAAATTTAATTAAACGATATTAATTAATGGCGCTAACCTATAAGGGCAAAGCTGATAAAATTGTTAATCAAACGTGGGAGTGATCGATTGATAATTTTAGTGCTTTAATATTGAACATGTAATTGTTTTATAACGAGCATATCTCCATCATATAAAATATCAGAGCAGATTCATGATAAGGTGACCCTATTGACCGCTTTACGTATCTATATTTTCCACGACTCATAATTTACACTTTTTTTTTTTTTTATCCGAAAATGCCAACACAAGCTTATTCGGTTTTCCTGCAGCAAATGTTCATCCATAAGTCAGCTAAAATCCGCCATTTTCTCTGAGGTCCTTTTCATGCATGTCACATTTATTTTAATTTATTGCTCACAATTACTTGTTGTATTTCAAATTAATATAGTTTTAAATTCCAATACATATATTTTTTATTTATTTTGTGTTTTCGCAAAGTTGAGGTTATATCGCAATTATTAACTTTGTACCGATTCATTCGATTTTAAAAAATTTTGACACATTGTTTGTTGATTATCTGAGAACTTGTCTAATGAATTCATTTCAAATAAATGTTACACATATGTAAGTATTGGGTTGGAAGGTTACATATTAACTTTTTAACGCCATGAAATACGAAACAATGATTGTTCATTGGTCAAATAGAAGAACTTTTGGATATCTATTATTGGATATTTATCCAGAGACTCGTTGTGGGCATTAAAAGATATAAAATGCATGTATTCCGAATATCCAGAATGTAGTAGTTTCTTTACATTCGTTTTAGCCCAATTAGTTTAAAAAGGTTCCGATTCAGATTGGATCTGTAGAAGAAGAAATCCAACCCTTAACTAATCACCCGAATCAATGTTACTTATCTACTCACCTTGGGTCAATATGACCCAGAACAAAAAAAAAAAAAAAAATTAAATAACTTTAGGGTGTAAGATATTAATTTTAAACAACAGGAGAAGGCTTGAAAATATACATTTATTTAAGTATAAAGTAAATGAATGTTTTAAAATATGAATAACGTGTTGAATTATAGGTCTGAAATGAAGTACTAAAATAAAGGAACTCCTTAACATTACTATTATTAACATAAGTTCTTTTGATTTTAAATTAAAGTAATTCTACAAACAACCTTTGCAGTTAGAACAAATAAAAAATGAGCGGTTTTTACAAATGCATCCCCCCCCCCTCCCAGCATCGAACACAAAACAATGGCTTGCACAACTACTCACCTCGGTTCAAAATATCGATTTAGATAAAATAAACACCTCCCTTATTTTCCCACAGGCAAGAAGTAACTGGAGCCAAAACAAAGGATATGTCAAAGTTTGGTTATCGTTCAATGACAAGAAGGTATAAATAGAATGAAATGAAACTTGGTACGGGTCAATATGACCCCAAGTGAGTAGTTAAGGGTTAATTTAATAATTTCATCAAAATGTAAGCGAAGATGATCTGAGAATCAGTTACATTACACCAAGCAAAAACAACCGAAAAGAAAAAATTAAATAAAAACTGTCGATTTATTAATCAATTGCAATGCAATAGGTTTGAAGTATAGCATATTTCCATTTCAATTTTTTTATTTTAAATACAAAATACTTTTTTTTTATTTTGTATTTATAATACTTTTATCGAAAATGATTTTAAATGATTTGAGGTTAAAAGAATGAATTTTATTTATAGATTGCTTTCCAAGCTCAAAATTTTGCTTCCTCCGACTTACTATTTAATACTACTCTCTTACCTGACAGACAGACACTTTACTGTTAAAATAGACAACGAAATATCTAGTATAAAAGATGTTAAAGCTGGAGTTCCACAAGGTAGTGTACTTGGACCACTGCTCTTCAATATTTTCACAGCTGATTTAACCGAAAACGAACACACCCACACATGGCCACATTCGCTGACGATACCGCACTACTAACATCACACAGAAACCCCGATATAGCATCTTCCATCCTTCAAAACCACTTAGACGATATATTTAGTTGGGCTACCAGGTGGAAGGTAAAAATGAATGGGATGAAAAGTGAATTTATTACCTTCACCCTCAACCATGGCTCATGCCCACAAGTATACTTCAATGATACACCGATCCCTGAATCCCAAGTTGTAAGATATTTGGGGCTCCACCTAGATAAGAGACTGACATGGAGAACCCACATCGGACTGAAAAGGAAACAACTTAACAAACGATTTGGAATGTTATCTAGGTTACTCGACAGACGTTCGAAATTATCAATAACAAACAAACTTACTATTTACAAAGTACTAATACGACCAATATGGACATACGGGATAGAACTATGGGGTTCTGCAAAACCCTCAAACATCCAAAGAATTCAGTCATTCCAGTCCAAGGTATTGAGGAAAATAGCAGACGCACCATACTATGTGACAAATGACTTACTACACAAGGACCTGAATATCCCAACAGTCATCGATACAGCCACACAATACTACAAAAACTTCCACCAAAGACTAACATTTAATATGAACCCCTTAGCACAGACACTAACATCAAACATAAACCCTTACATTCCACCCCAACGACTTTTGAGGCGGTGGCCGAGAGATATGCTAACTTAGTATATGGTATGTTAGCAATTCATCCAATAGGAATTCAACAAATTTGCTTATTGCTAATTTGCAGATTGCAAATCACACAAAATAACATAATAATATTTGTACTTTAATTTAAAAAAAAAAAAAAAAATTAAAAACAAGATACCTGCTATTTAAAATAATGTATTTTAAAATAAAAATTAAAATCCTTTTTGGCCAGGTATGGTCCCAAAAACTAAACAGTCCTTTAGATTATTTTTATCGAGTAAGAATCATAGCCTAACAGATTTGATGATCTTATTAATTTAATGTGATCGATTCTACTTTAGTCCAAATATTATACCAGTTCAATCAATTGAATATTTAGTTTCTTTTGTGGGTCATTTTCATCAAAAAAGCTGTCACGTATCTCGTACGCTAAGAATGTGACAACAGTGTTTATATTACGACTCATGAATTATTCACACTAAGTATGATTTGAAAGTGTAATAGAATCGCTATTAGCCTGTTACAATATAGGTGAGGCTCTATCGCAGGAACATGAAATAGGCAAAATGTCGGAGGTTAGCAACCATCAGACCATATGCACCGCACACGGTTTGATGCAAGTCACCGCAGCCTACCGAAACGATCCCTCCACATCGGCACAAGAGAACGATGACCCGGGTTGCGACACCTGATGGCCGAAGACGGAGGTGAAAGGCAGGTGAATGAGAAGATCCGCGGTTGATTAGCCCCGGCCAGGTGTGGGTTGCGCAAATCCACTCATTTCGCCTGCGCAACGCTCTGCAATCCTCAAGTTCAGGATTTAAGGGGGTAAGAGCTCCGGGAGATGAATGGAAGTCCCGAAGATGTTTCGGTGCGAGCCGTCAGGGGGTGAAGGTCATGGGGCAACAGAAACCGGTTGAGAGGTTCTGGTCAGGAGTTTTCTGGGATCTGTGTGATATCTGCATCCAGGAGTGGAGTTGGCCGAGAAGTTGGGTAACATTTATCGAAAACTGTCCCTATGTTCTCAATATTTCTTTTCTTTTCAACAAGATTTTTTAAAATTTCACTTCTGCTTTGTTATGCTTGTACCTACAACTATCGAAATCCGGCAAACACGGCGGTTTGCAGTGGATTTTAGGGAAATAAATGTATTCCGATGAAACCCAGTCAAGGCTACTAAAAAAACTATTTTTTTTTTTCTATTCTATATATATTATTCTTCCCATTGGATATGTTAACATAAATAATAGACATGTCCGCTATTTGTCTAAACAGCAGCGTTCCTTAAAACTTTTAGATTTATCCATCCGCTGTTTTTGAGATTTCTGCAAACAAATATATTTTCTGGGATAGGGGGAGGGGTCCAGATTGACACTGGAGTCGGATGACCCTGAATAAATTAATTCGGTAATCTGAATTAAAAAACCCTGATAATATTTAATATCAATCATATACGGCCACACTGGCTAGATTTCTGTATTATGTATGTAAAATTTATTCTAAAGGGACTGATGTAATGACCAAGATAATAAAATTATTTTTCATTTCAAAAAAATGAATAAAAGGAGAAAACAAATGGGGTCACCTATGGTGTAGTGAGTGGTTAATAAAGATGCCTCCTATTACTAAAATCCTTGGTTTTTCATTCTTCGGAGGGAGGCTGGGTACTTGATAAAAATCCCTGACCAGGATAGGCTACATTTAGAAATCCCACTGTAGCATCGTCCGATTATCATCCTTGGCACAGCATAATTTTAAATTACTTTGTAGTTGTACAACTTTTTGCATATCAATTTCTGATGTCGATTCAGAAATATTAAGAGGGAGGGGGCGCACTTCTTTAGTTTAAATTCCACGAGTTATGAGGGACCTAATCTAAAATCTGAGAGCATGGCAAAGTTCTAAACCATATTGTTTAAATACAATCTATTTTCCATTTAAGGGCATAAAATTTTTCTAAATAAAAGTTTTTTTTATTTGTTTGTTTAACGTCACTTTATGCAACTAAGGCTAATCGGACGATGCTACAGTGGGAGTCCTAAATTTTGCCTATCCAGGTATAATTAGGATAGGGATTTTTAACGAGTATCTGTATAGGCTAGGACCTCCATTTTACGTCCTGTATCGATCCTGTGGAGGGACGGCATCGCCAAGGATTTCATACTCCCTTTAAAAAATCCTAGGGCCACCTAGGGTATTGTAGGTTGCTATGCTAACTACTACACCGCATGTAACCACAAAAAATGCGTTTTTTATAGAAATAGTTTAGTAGTGTGACTACATCTCAGGGGGAGGAGGCGTCTTCTATTTCTTCCTTCCCTCGTTAGCCTTTTCGACTAAACGGGGTTTTCCCTCCGGTAAGGGTGAAGGCGGGTAATTAAAAGAGCGACTAGAAGACGTTACCTTATGTTTCGTCACGTCTTTAGCGAATTCTCTCATTTCTTAAACTTCTCTAACGAATAGCTACTAATTTTTTGCCTCTGGTAATTTTACAACTCATGCTTAGTAAATTGGGGCCGTGGGTTACAAAATAGGTGAAATGCCTCTTTCAACGTTGTTACTAGTTATCTCACTAAGTGCTGGAAAGTTCGATATTCATTTCAAAGGCAAGAGTTTGGGCTCGCAGGCGGTAATTATAAACCTCTTACGGTAAGTGAGGTCCAACTGTTACTTTGTATTTTAGACAAAATAATTATATTTTTTCCATCTAACATTGATTTTTTTTTTTTTGCTCTTAAATTTTACCTTCTCCAAATACTAAATACCAATCTCATATTTACTAGGCATTGAAACATTAGAAACTGAACTATTATATTACGCTATCTATGTAAGAAATGCGTTAAACATTATTTTATGTCTGACCGCGAGCATCTATTTTCCAAAAATATAATATTATTTCATTATGCCCCATGCCCGGGGTACAATGAAATAGCTGAAAAAACAACACCATAATTAACAAAAAAACTTTATTCGGCTACCAGTCAGTTTTTCGTTCTTCTACTTTAGGATAGCCACGAAATTCTTCAGGAAAGAGGAAAGTTTGACTTTGAAAAAAAGTTGTCATGAATTACTACAGTTTTTTTTTGGTGTCCGCTCTCAATTTCGCACCAATCTGCAAGAAAAAAAAAAAAACAGACTGCTTATTGCACACTGAAAAACACATGCGGCACGATGAAACACTCGTGGGACTCCATGAAACGTTTCATTGTGCACCGAACGCCCTTGTTTGAAGGAATCCCACACGAACCATTTCGATGTCTTTAACTTTCTACGATGAACTTGAAGTTGTAGGAAAGACAATGTCAGGGAAAATCTTAAGAGATTCATGCCTAATGAAAAAGTTGTAAGAGCAGATCGATGTAACATAATTACTCATACCTTGAGACGAAAATCCGTCCGACGGAATTCTTAGTTTTGCCACACAAAACGGCACTTCAATACGTGGAGTCTGTCACGCAACAAGTCGAAAGGGGACAATAAGCTGACTTAATTTGGTGTCACCCTTACCGCTTGCTGTCTGAATTTGGTTGCTCTAGCCCATTTGGCTCGCCCAGTGCACTGTTGTTTCCTTGTGCCCCACCCTCCCCTACACACACACATATATATATATTGATACAAACGTACTTCGGCAAGAAGATGGTTCCGACTCAAAAGCTGTGATAATCACTTATGAAATTTCAACTGCATTCTCAATCTTACTATTTACTTAAAAACAGCAACTAGGGAAAATAGCATTCAATCAAAACTAATTTAAAATTTGGGCGGTTGGTACCCACTGGTACAAACTGTAACTCAAAATTAACCACCTACCATCGTTATCAAGATCATCCCCTTTATAAAAGAATATGGAATTTTTAGTGTTATGCAAACGGAACTATTAATGATTGACTGAATATAGTCACAAACATCCTGGAAAGGTATGCATAGTTAAAATTAGATAAATCCACGAGAGAAACGTGGAAATATATACAAATGTACAAATATATATATACAAAATATATATATTTTGAGTTTTAACCATCTTCTCGCCGACGTACGATATGTTGAAATGCAGTTATGATGATGCCACGGGCAAGATCAGTTAGAACGAAATTGATAAATATTTATTTGAAGTTACTTTTTTTTTTTGTATATATAAATAAAAAAGGCATTAAAGATAAAAAGGGAGCAATAAAAACTCTCATTTTTGCCAAATATGTACCTTGTAAAATCAAGATACATCGCTACTGATATCAATTTCGTATCGTACGATGGCATAGAATTTGGATTTAAAAATAAACAAAATAATTTTTACAATCAACTGTTTGACGTGGTAGCGACGAAATAATTACCTAACACTTAATTTTTTAAAGTATCGTTTCAATTTTTTATGTTTAACCAATTATGTGACAACGTGCTACGTGTGACAATGTGCAGTAAGACAAAAATGAATAGATTTCGTCAACATTTTCAGATCAAAGCTCTGTCAGGGGATTGTTTAAATGATAAAAATAAAAATGAAATATCGAAGATTCAAGAAAACCGTGCTGGATAGGATGGTTTCTAGGGTTGAGGAAATTAGGGTTAAGTTGCCTGAGGTTAACCACCTTTCTCTTACGCCATCCTCGGCTGCTCCTTGCTCATCCTCTCGGTGAGGAAGCAGGTCACCAAAAACGGGACGATCATATCCGACTAAACCTTGAAGGGTTTCGAATGAATACCAACAAGAAGACAACATTAGCTAAGATATATCTACTTAATAATTGTTTGTCTCTTCATAGCTTTATTCCCACCTCTCGGCAAATAACGAAAATCAACGAATTTAATGGGCAGTGCCCAGCAGCACCTATTTTCAGGCTTTGAACTTGGATTCAGGAGAAGAGGTCTCTCATCCAGCTTCTTTTTAATCGCTTAAATAAAAGTATATTGCTATGTCCTGCAACGAAAGTGGGAATCAATATTTTCTTGTTTAGGCAAAATGACTTAACACGTTAGGTGCGGCGGTGTATTTTAGGGGTATCCTGAATTGAACGGTACCGGTCCCCGGGGTCCGACTGCTGGGATGAGCCACAGACGGTATCGGGCGTCGAGGTCCGATGGAAATGCTTTGACGAAAGCGTTATCTTTTGACTAAAAGGGAATTAAATAAGCGTCTCAAAGGCATTATCTCTTGGGAAGGATTGGACTAGATCAAATAGGCGCAGGACAGGCCGATACAGGAAGTGTTCGGACTTTCGGACATTTTCATGTGGAAATTGGCTGTTATAGAGGGATTTAGAATTAGAAATTATAGCAGGGAATGTAAGACTTCGGACCCCGGGGACCGATGCCACACTTAACGTGTTAAGTCATAAAAAGCTTTTTTGTCTCGTCTTCTTAAAATTCATAAGTTACTATAGAGAACAGTCGGCCGTAGTGGAAGCTGGGTATGGCTAGTGGTAGAATCTGTACCATAATTCTATTTTATTATAAAAACTGCTTTGATTAACATCAAACTTCAAACCTGTAACAAACGTTCTTTTGTCCACTGACATGCAAAATTTCAATCGGTTCGGATCACATTTACCGATACTACAGAAAAATTTCAGATGTTTATTGTGCGCTGACCGAGTCGGATCCCTGGCTAAATGAATGTATTTTAATAGCCAATAAAGTTATTATTAATGTAGAGAACAGTCTCAGTTGATATAGTATAGCTTAATTTATTTTTCAGGAATAAATAAATAAAATCAGACAGAATTTATAATAATAATTTAAAAGCTTGGTTAATCGTTGTTTAAGCTTCACATTCGATGACTTAAGTCCTTTTGCCCAAACACCAGTGAATTGTTCTTAAGTGTTGGTTGATAAATGGTTATTGTAAATCTGAGTATCGTTATTTAGGTACCGGGAGGCGTCTGTTATTAGTTAAAATTTGGATAGAAACATGTGTATGTAGATCTTTGGGCGCCTTTTTGGTTCTTTCGAATAAGCCATCACGGTAACATTATTTTTTTTTTTTTATTAATTACATATGGTATTCCCTCATCATCATTTACTGTTGAGAAATGGATTTGATTCAGTTGATTAATGGGATACCTGAGAAACAGTTCCCTACGTTACTTCTGGAGTCAATATAGAACCGTTCATTGTGCCCCCGATGTCGGCTGAAAAGGACCCGTTGGAAGTTTATTATCCCCGGGAGTCGAAAGCTGGGATCTAAGGAAAATCTTCTGGGAATAAAGACGATCAAAGCCCTTGTGAGCTGAAAAGGACGCGATGGGAGTTCGCTTACATTACGGTCACATAACGTTTCGAAAATGCGTCCAGAATTAAACATACGGGAATCTTTACCGAATTTTTTTTTTACAATAAAAAAAAGGGACATTTTCTGTTCCTTTTGACCTTGTAGGTAAATATTTCATTGATTAATTTAGTAATAAATATAACATCGCCTTTCGTTATTTGTAATTGGAACATTCGTTATATATAGTCGACACCGCTTTGTTTGACCAAGTGAAAATTTGTTTTGTCCCAGTTAGGCGGAGGACCCGATAAAGCGGAAATCATGAATCCACACCTATATGCAAAGAAAATATGCCTAAATGCTCTTAATCATTGGGCTTCCATACAAGTGTAGTAATTGGTGCTATGAATTGGACATGTTTGTGACAAAACCAAGTTAATATGTGCATTCAGGCATATACGAGTATATAGGGTCAAATAATACGATTAATATAGCTGTTAAAATATATTTTTATTAAATTGGTGTTTTATAAGATTAAAAAATGACACAAATCAAAATAACTATTTGTATATATACAAATATTAATTATAAATTATAGTATATATATAAATTATATATTAATTATAAATTGTATATTAATTATAATATTGTATACATACAGATATTATATATAATATAAATTATACTTATAAAGACAAAATTTCGAAATAAAAAAATGAATCAGAATATGTTTTTAACAGGAAAGAATCAACTGTGCTTTGTCACACTTTACTTGTAAACTTAAGACCAACATAATCAGCCCTCTTTTTTAGGGCGTCTAAAGGACTTTCCTTCTTAACTTTTTGATGCAATTTCTTGCTTTTAGTAGAGAAACAGGGGCATGGTCTCAGATTCTTAGGTTAGTCGATTGACACCTGGACTCAAAGAGTTTTACATTCCTATCATAGTGTTTTATTAAAAATGACTGATTTAAGCGGTTTTCCCATTTATCTGATGAACCAATTAAAGGAGTCGACTGTATATATATTAACTCGGGAAAAATAACGTTCGCCTTAGCGACGAAGAGACCGCACATTTCTGTTAATTACGGATGAGCCCCCAATCCTAGCTGGCCCTCCATCCGGGAGTTCTAACTCCACTCAATACTAGAACAGACCCTGTAGGTTGAAGGTCGGGCGATTTAGGTAAGTCAATCATTTAATTTATTTTTCTTAAGTAACGACGACGGCAAGACGAAGCAGTACCTCTTGTGTGTCTTGGAAACGAAGTGCTACCTAATTTTCAACTTCAAAGCTAATTCTATCTGTAGGTGCAATATTTTTGGACTATTTGAACCTCGAGAAATTGACACATTTTGTCCTTGGCAGAAAAACGTCAAAATCTTATTGTATTTGTGGAGAGCAAAGGGTCAAGTTATGTCCAGATTGTAAAACCAGGCTGTCTTATATATTATCAATAATTAATGAGAAAATTTATTAACTATAAGTCCAATGTAAATTTTCCTATTAATTGTAACCTATTTCATTGTTCCTGTTAAGTTGGTAGCGTAGTGTATTCCTATTGACATGCTTTCGTAGTTTATTTATTCTATTTACTGTTTCATTATTTCTTTGGCAATTTTGCTTTTGTGATTTTTTTTTTTTTTTTTTTTTTTTTTTTTTTTTTTTATGAAATAAGTATTCTTTCCAATAAATCATATATCAAAAATCAAAGTGTTTTGCGTGTATTGAACCATAACTTTTAATAAGTAAATTACACCATTCTTAGTTTCTTATCGACAAAAGGCATAAAAAGTGGAAATGTAAATAAGGTCTGTTTTAAAGTATTATAAATACTGAATTTACATGATGATTAGGCATCCCTGAAACGATATGGTCACTTTGTCTCATCGACGATGCGCTACCTAAATCAACCTTTTGATTAACGCTATCTTTCCCGGGTTAAATCAGTGTAGAGATGGAACCCTGAGATGTAATTTGAAACGAGATCCGCCTTTTTTGCCCTAAATCTGGCAATATATCGTGTGAATCTGCGGTGCGTAAGTCCAAACGGTTTTAAGTAAGTATGAGTACGTATTAAATTTCTGTCCGATTTCGAAATTTTTACTACTCACTCATCATATGAATTTATGTTGTCTCAAAGTCAAACATTTTTATAGAACCCATAGAAAGAACCATCTCCTCCTACGTAACAAGTTTCTAGTTAAATCGATTCTGAAGGCAATCTTACAATCATAAAGTGACTCATAGATGCTCCCCCTCGATAATCGGTTTATTGGCTTATATCCCCACCTCCTCTTCTGGACCTATAAGAACCTGTTTCTCTAAAGTCACTAGGAGTCTAGGAGTAAGCGTTAGGGGAGAATGTTGGAGGTTAGGTGGATTCCTTGATTGGCACTAACCAGTAGATATCAAAATCAACCTGATTTGTAATATAAATTATTCGTCGTGGTAAATACGGTATCAAAATGTCGGTAATTAATTAATAATTAATCAAAATTGGCAATAGGAAACATGTTTACCCAAATAATGTTATTTTTCAATGGGCTTGAATAATTAAACCACGAAAGCGTAAGAGATTCAAGAATTTCGTACAAAGTCACCCCTCGATAATTAGAATCCTTAATTAAGACGAAAAAAATCTGTGGTCCCGAATCATTACTCGGGAATTTCACCCCAAAAAATCGATTTCAGACCGAAAACGTTTAAAAGTTTGTAAATAAATCAAACTAAAACTATTGTTCATGGAAAGGGATTTATAGGACTTCCACCCCTGAGATTCGAACCCTCGGAATTTGAATTACCAAAATCAGAGTATTTGATTTCCTGTCAGTGATTACCTTTTTTTTTTAGATACTCAAGTCACTTGTTGGAGTGGTTGTGAGCAATGGCTAAGCGAATGAAAGTTCAGTATGAAAATTATTTAATTAATTACTTATTTGAAAAAGAGCGATAATTGAAAACTTATTCGGGAATTGTAGGAAGGAGGAAGAAATTTGTAAATTCGCTTAAACACTTTCAATCATCTTAAAGCACAAAATAAGATAAAGGGAGGTGCAACTATGTATGTACTAACTCATTAGGGGTTTAATTAAATGTTTCTTGTCATTATATGTACAAACAACGAGTATTTTTGTAAAAGTTTGATGAATTAAACTCCAATGTTGTGTTTTTTTTCATTTGCGTGTAGGTAAGTCGAATGAGAACCAGGATAAGTATATAAGAATAAGATAACTTTAACCAACGGATCGAAAATATATATGAGCTTGGAATATTGGGTACTACTATGGGGTAAATTGTTAATTTCTTGGTTTCCTTTAAGTTACAGAACTGTAGCTTATTATCCGGTCTTACTCAGTTCAAATCCACGTGAAGGGCATAACCTAGAATAGGGGTACCCCCCCCCCCCCTAAATATTTTGGCTTTACTATTTATTTGTATTGTCAAATGAATAATGCTCTTAGGTAGTTTTTTTTTTTTTTTTTTTAAATAATAATTTTATTCCATATTTACAAAATATACATGTTTATAACTTATTGGGGTACTCCCTTGTACAATTAATTTTCTTGTTGTCAATTTAATTTAAAACTGTTTTATAAAATTTGGTAAAAAAAAAAAGAGAGAAAAAAACCCAAAACAATGATTAAAATAAAATAAAATACATATCTTTAAATAAAATGAAGTACAAATCATTAAATAAAATATAAATGATTAAATATTTTTTACAATAATATATGTTTCGTTCTTTTATGTTTGTATCTACGGTTAGTTGTTTTTGTAAAAATTTTCTATTTCTGTTATTAAGGGGTTTAATGAGTTTGTGCAAGATTGAAAGAAATATGGGTCAGTTTATATATGTATTCCTGTATCCTGTCTATATTTTAGTTATTCTGGTGTAATATGGGTAGTTGTTAACTATTCTGAGGCATTTGTTCTGGAATACTTGTAGTTTATTGATGTTCGTTTTGTTAGTGAAGCTCCATATGGGACAGGCATAAGTAATGATAGGTCGGAGTACCGTTCTATATAGAAGCTTAGGTAGCTACTATGCCCTAAAAATAACAATTTTCATTGAGATTGCAGTCCTTCTTAAATACAAGGTAATAATCGCATTTAAAAACGGTGTTGTCAGCAAAGTGATTATGAGACAGGGCGGGGTTATGGCCCCCAAAAATTTCGTGCTCAATCCGCCCCCGGGGCATAACTGGCACTTATTTCATGCTTATTTCTATTTTATCCTTACTAGAAATTTTTGATTTTCTTTTATAAAATTTCTAGCTTATAATTTGTTTTCAAGTGATTTTAAAAAGTTTTTATAGTTAGTTTTTCAAAAATTATAATTTATTTAATACTGATAGACCCTACTTTTATAGGGTGCTTCCGTAAAAGTTAATTATGAATAAATAAAAGAAAAATCCGTTTGTCACACAGAAGGAAGAAAATGCGATTCATAAGCCGAAATTCTTTAAATCTTGATTAAATTAGGATAACCAGGTTGAAAGAGTCGTGGATGAGAGATCTGTAAATTTCCTTGTTTATTCTAAACTAATGCCACGGAAGAGGTGCATATGCCGGGTAATGGCTCTTCTTCATGCCTGATGTGCCATTAATGTACAACTGTTATGAACAGACAATCCTCTGACAGTCTACTTTATATCAGACAGGGGTGGATAGTTTAAAAAAAGTTAAAAACAATAGGATAAAAATATATTACTTAGAGCTATGAACATAGGGTTCTCTTTATTAGTTAGAATGAAAAACATATGCCTACATAGGACTTCTCCGGACATTTAATATTGATTATTTTTTGTATCCTTTCTCCACTTAAAATATAAAAAAAAATACATTTGGTACAGAGTAGTGATGTAAAACTATTGATACTTTCAACCTATCGAGACAGTCGATAGTGTTTTGAACTATCAATAGTACCATCGAAAACTTTTTTAGAGAGGAAAAGTGGAACTCTTGATTACGTGATTAAAAATTATGAAAGAAAACTCAATGGTAAGCTAAAGTATCAATTTTTCTAAGCTAAAATTTAGAGAAATTTGACAGAAAAATCGAACGCTTTGCTCATATATGTCAGCCAACTTGATGGAGTAATATTAAAACAAAATAACTCATTGCCTGCCAGTTCCTAAAGTTGGGAATGACTCAGTTAATGATATAGAAACCAAATCACAGTTCTTGCTGCAAAATATTTTCAACTCCTCTAACTCGACTACTTGAGAACATTCTATTTGAAAGAAGCATTTTTCAAGTTCACTACGTCCAGGAAAATGTCGCAAAAACGTAATTTTTTTCTTCAGATGGATCATTCTGCCGCATTCAACACAACGTCCTTTGACACATTCAAGGATCGCGTTCTGAATGTTGTCACGTCTTGTATCGTACAAATCAATTTCGTCGACAACAGGGAATCATGGGCGCATGGTTATTTGAAGGTTGTTGAAAACTCTTTCCCCTAAAGTCTGATTCCTTGAAATTAACAAAAATTACCTCAATCTGCACTGGAACCCATTCTCTATTTACGGAAATGTTTATCTAGTCCCCTAATAAAATAAAGTATGAAAAAATGCATTATAGCCCCTATCGTACCGAATGAAAAATCCAACCATTCTACCCCCCCCCCCCTCCCCCCAAATCACCAAATACTATTAATAGTATCGATAGTTTTATGCCCGCTACTATCGGAACTATCGATAGTGGAGACTATCAATAGTTTTACATCACTAGTACAGAGCCATCCTGAGAACTTTGGTGCAACCGAAGTCTTGTATTTAAGAAAGCTCCTAAGATAAGTCCATTTCATCCCCTTTGGATAATACTTTACCAAATATACTATTTTATTTCAAATAAGAAAGAGCAGAAACAATTCAGTTAACAAATTCTTTTTGAATTCCCAGAGAGATCCTATATGCATTTTTTTTATCTATAGGGGAGAGCGGGGTTGGTTGGCAACAGTTTTCACTTTTTTGATTGTTGAATCGTTCCTGTTAATATGGTCCCCATGGGGCTGATACCACTGTAAACTCCAAGTATTAGAGCACTTGAAGTATTTTTTTCACAAGATAATATTTAATACTAAGATCATAGAACATTGAAGAATTCGTCAATCCAGAGTATGCCAACTAACCCCCTGTGTGGGGCAGGTTGGCCTAGAAGGTGGAGTTATTTAGCCATCTCATTCAAGCACTGCCTGACACATATTATTGTTATTACAAGCTGCACTATAAAGGTATAATAATTTTGAATCGGTTTTTAACAGCTTTTAAGGGAAAATATAATGACAATAGAAGAAGATAGAAGTTTAGATTGTTGTCATTTTTTACATAAGAAAAATTGCTCTCATCTTCCTCGCTGGAACTAAAGACAATTGGTAGTTTCACCTTTGATTATGTTTACCTTGCTTTTGTGAATTGCTACTGCGCCAAAAAAGAAGTCGAAGAGAGCCAACTAACCACACAGGAGAGATCGTATGAAAGATGACTGCCAGGACAGGGGAGAACAATCAAACAAGAAACTGGTTAGTTGAAAGGTTAGGTTTTTCAAAGGAGTTTGGGGCTATGTGAACAGAATCGGAGTCAAATGTTTTTCCTTGCCTTTAAACCAACTTTACTGAAAATATAAAAATTTACTTACATGTTTTAAAATCAATCAATGAAGCACACTCTTCTCTACACTGTTAGCATCGGATTGAAAACTCAAGACAAGACTCCCGAGGTCGAGCGGGTCACATGGTACAATGGTGGGGCCTTCACAACAGGTGTGACGGAAACTATAAGCCAATGGCCAACATACCCCCTATGCCAACCACCCCGCTCTCCCCTACTAATTAAGGAAACCCCATACCCACAAATAAAAAAAAAATGTTTATCGAAATTACCATTCAAGAATTTTGGCGACAGATTTGCAATTTTTTTCTACGGTTTATTTAGAGAAAAAATTGCAATAGATTATGGTAATTTTTTTTTTCGGTACCGATTATCGAACATTCGGATTACTACACTGCATTGACTATGGGATATTTGCACCGTCGTGGAACCATATTTTTTTTAAGTCCGATAATTTAGAGAAACCTTATAATATATGTACTCAATTCGGAGAAAATAAACAGTTACAGGTACCTTAATCTTCTTCGTTTTAAAGGGTCTCGCTTGTAAAATAATAAAAAGAAAATAAGATTTTTAAAAAATATTTATTTCCATATAATTTATAAAATACAAATATACATCTATAATATAATACTGTAAAAAAGCTGCAAACATATTCTAAGATTTTTTTCTCATAAATTATTCTAATCACACAACATATAAATATTAAATTAATAAATTATATAACATTTGGGTAACTTTTTACATCATATTATTGCACTGCGTTGACAATTACTTTGGCAAGGTACAAACTAAAGCTAGAGATAGCGTTTTGATTTATTATTACTAAAATGGTAACTCGTGATGGTAACTCCTGGTTTTGATATTTCAATTTTTGATTCTCGTTTCCTTAATGGGTAACTTATCTTAAGATTACATAATTTGTGAATGAAACATAGTTTTCAAAGTTTTACTTTGAATACCACAAATTACGATAAAAATTATAATTAAGAACCATGAAAGAATTATATTAAAGGGTTCATATTTAATATAACACAGGTAATATATTTTAAACATTGAAAGTACATAAATCATATTAAAAGCAGAATGTGATTTAAGAAGCACTTAGTAGAAAGCAGGAAAGGGATAAATAAATACAGTTATCGGAGTCATGGCAATTATTGATTAATATTATTGCTTTCACATTTAATTTTTTTTTTTTTTATGTTTTGAGTCTTTTCTACTTTAGGAAAGCCAGCCTGTTGTAACCCAGGTTATTTTCCAGTAACCGACTAAATAAAAAAACAAGAATATGTGTCGATAGATTTAGTGCTTTTGTTTACATGCGGTTTGTTCCAACAAACTAGTGGTGGACTAACTACTGCGCATGTCCTTCCCCCACTCATTTTTATGCTAATTTCATTTCTTGAATGATCTATAAGGAAACGATTTTATTTTTCCCTCTTTAAAAGTCTTCTTTGATGCTCTCTTAAAAATTTGTTAAGATGTTGCCATAAAAGGAATATTGTATAAACCAGTTTAATTTTTAATAATCAAAAATATCTACAATTATGAAAGTGGTCTAACTCATGTATTTTTATTTCGAAATATTTGATGAATTGCATTTGAATAAATTAAAAAAAAAACATTTTTATGTCATGCAAAATTCCTGTTTTGATCAGTAAAAAATTATTATGAACATGAAATTTTGTGTGCTTTTTATATGAAAATATCGTATTTAAAGAGGGAATTCACAGACCATTTTAAACATGAAGATTCTGAATTTTCTATAAATGACTTATAGCAATAACAATAACGACTTTTATTAGAAACAATAATTATAATAAAATAATTCAAGAGCATTCATTAGTTATTTTTTATCCTAAAATCAGTTTGAAACAGTTAATGCAAACGAATTAATGCACATACGAAAAAGCAATAATTGAATTTCAAATATTGTTAGGTAAACTGGAAAATATTGTCGTTTCTATTTTTATTTATTTTTCGCCGTTTCCAGGCTTAATATGGTTATATATATGTCAAATTTAACATGATAATATGAGCATTTATTAGTTATTTTTCGTCCAACAATTATATTGAAAGAGTTAATGCATCGAATTAATCAGCATACAAAATAGCAATAATTGAATTTCAAATAGTTATAGGTAAACTGGAAAATATTCTCGTTTCAGTTTTTATTTATTTTTCCTCATTTTCAAGCTTTACATGTTAAACTTAACATGTTTATATGAGCATTTATTAGTTATTTTTCATCCTACAGTTCGTTTGAAACAGTCAATGCAAACGAATTAATGGGCATACAAAATAGCAATAATTGAATTTCAAATATTGCTAGGTAAACTAGTAAATATTGTAGTTTCTATTTTTGTTTATTTATCGCCGTTTCCAGGCTTAATATGGTTATATGTTAAACTTAACATGCTAATATGAGCACTTATCAGTTATTCTTCATCCTACAATTATTTTGACAGAATTAAGGCAATCGAATTAATCCGCATGCAAAATAGCAATAATTGAATTTCAAATATTTCTTGGTAAATTGGAAAATATTCTCGTTTATGTTTTTATTTATTTTTCCTCATTTTCAAGCTTTATATGATAAACTTAACATTTTTATATGAGGATTTATTAGTTATTTTTCATCCTTCAGTTCATATGAAACAGTCAATGCAAACGAATTAATGCGCATATATTGAATTGATTTTAAAATATTGCTAGGTAAACTAGAAGATATTGTCGTTTCTATTTTTATTTATTTTTCGCCATTTCCAGGCTTATTATGGTTATATGTTAAACTTAACGTGCTAATATGAGTATTTTTGACTTAGAATACTTTCAAAATTAAGACGGTTAAAGTTTTGGAACATTGTGGAACCAAAAGTTACTTCGTTTTTTGTATGGACCAATTGGATAATTATTAACCTGATAATTATTAATTATTAGTAATTAATGATTATTATACTGTTATTAACCTGTTGATAAGTGAAATAAAACATTTTTATACCAAGATTGATAGAAATCTTAAGGTGTAAATAGGTCTCCTTTGACCCTGGCGGTCAAGTAGCGAGGCAACTTTTGGGTACCAAAAAGTAAAGGCCTTAAAGGATTTTTTTAAAATAACTAATAAACTCTTTTTTTATTTTATTTAATTTTCAGTGACCAAATTTGCTTTATGGACCACCATTGCACCATGCGCAGGTGCAAATCTACAAGCGGAATAATACATAAATAAATAAAAAAAAATTTGAATTAGACCATTTTCATAATTAAGGGTTCAGATATGAGTTGATAGTGATTAGGTGATTAAAAATGATATAAAAAAAGTAACTGCCTGTCATAAATTAGGATTTTTTTATAAATGAAAAAGTTTTTTTTTTTATAATATTATCTTTTAGTTTGGTTTTTATTTATTATTCTCAACATTAATCAGACATCATTCACATCGATTTTTCAATATCGATGTTGTTCAATACATATACCTATTACACACAATTCATTCTTCGAGGAGGCGAAAGTGATCTCGTTAGTTAGCAGAGCAAAGCGCTCTCTGAGAAGGCAGTTAGATTAGAAGACGGCACAGTCAAGGAGGGTTATCTTTTCCTTCCTAAATCTAGGCTGCGTGATTAGGGGAAGGAAAGTCAGGATAGAGTGACACGCCTCGAGGATTAGAAACTAGGAGTGCAATTATTTGGAGTTCCGGCAACACTATATCGTCTAATGCGAATGGAAATCGACATGGAATTGAAAAATACAAAATGAGTTAACAACGGACCAATGAACAAAATTAGAATAAAACAAATGGCTTTAGCGTAAAATATATATTCTTAAAATTTAAGGAGATGTAAATGGCATTGTAAGGAAGTTATGTTATATTTTAACCTAAACAGAAGATTTTATAGTCTTGATTATAATATTCGGGATTTTGTACAATAGGTTGTTTAATATTAAAAAATTATAATATTAAATAATTATAATATTAAATAATTATAATTGGTTACGTGATCTAAGCGCTAAGCCATTTTAATAAATTGAAAAAAATTACCTTTTTTTATATCTTACTAAGGGTCTGGCCACACATGTCCGCACCGGATCCGCACCGCAGCATTAATATAGGTTATGTTCAGAATATTTTTAATTTAACTTACATATTACCTTTAGTTATGCCTAAAGTGGCCTGTGTCTGACATGTGTAGCCTGACCTTTAGGCATAACTAAAGGTAATATGTAAGTTAAATTAAAAATATTCTGAACATAACCTATATTAATGCTGCGGTGCGGATCCGGTGCGGACATGAGTGGCCAGACCCTAATTTGTACTTGAATTATATAAGAGGCAAATTAAGATATTTCGTAGTTCAAAAGTATTAGAAGTAAACACATTTTAAGTAAACCGATTTTACGAAACTTAAATTTTAACTTTTACGCTTAGTTCACTTTGGGTTTATTCAGACAAATCGATAATTTCATCAAATCAAATCTTGTTATGATATATATGCGGGATAAATAAATTAAGTTAATTTAAAATTGAACTTTGAAATTAGTTATAAATAGAATAGAAAAAATATTTTAAAAATAGGTTAATTAACTTCCGATTGATTACGGGTACATTTTGAATGAATAATAATAAAATGCGAATACATTGGGATAATTATACGAAACTGTAATTTTTAAATTTTAATTTTTTTTAACTCCAAACATAAAACATTAACCGGGGCATAAAAATAATATATATCATAAATAATATAATAACGCTTCTTGTTCAGCACTAATCGATAAAATCGCTTATTTGATTATTTTCTACAGTTGTTCCAAAAACCAGGACTGGACTAGCACAAATGTAAAGATTGTTCAACTTCTTCGTCTTTTCGTTCGAAAGAAGTGTTCGTTTTAGACTGGCGGTATTCCCATACATTTTGACGCAACTGGAGTTTGATGAAATCCACTTGATCAGATTGGGATGAGGAAATAGGAAGAAACTACACATACCTGGAACTCTAGGGGAGGGTGTACGGTTAAGGCATACATGCATGCGGAGGAGTAGTGAACGCTGCTGAATTGCTTGTTGGAACAAAGATTAAGTCAAACAAAAGACCGAAGTCAAATCAAGATATGTAAAGATTCCGTTTGTTGAGAAAGTTTTTAAAATAAGTAGTAAGGAGTAAAACGGACAAGAAGAATCAGAAACATTTATAAAACTGGATTAATTCCTTAAACTATATATTTAAAAAGCTCGAAAACCAAAAAATATACTAAACACGACCCCAAGATTCCTTTAGCTGATGAAATTCGCTTATAAATATTGTCAGACGCTTTAGATTCATCTCAGGCGATAGCTATATGGCTTCGCATCTACATGTCAATATACAGGTTGGATGATAGGTTCACTATTGAATAAAAATCAGTTTGGAACCGTGCCTTTCGTAAGGTCATTAGGTAATGTGAGTCTGAGGATGGGATATCAGAAAGTGCACAGAACCTCATAATTAGTTAAATTATTATAATTATAAGATCATCAATGCATACTTTGAATGAACCCGAAACATTTAATATTGTCATATTTGCAAGACAGATTGCTGGAAACGTATTTTGATTTTTTTACTTATGAAACGGCAGGCAAATCTTACCTCTCTCTTATTCGCTTATACTTATCTTTCTCCCTCGATAGTTTCGATTACAAGACATGTTATCGATTTTTATCAAGGATGAAGGTTAGATGGGTCAAACGGTCTAGGCGCCCAGCCTTCTTACGTAGCCACATTGACTGCGAATAATATTATCCAGCTGATAAAATCAGCTGGTAAAACTACGTATGTTGTTGGCGTAAATAAATATGTTGATTGTGTTCGTATCGGTTCTTATGCCGATTCTCTGAGGTGTTCCATTATCTACTGTTAAAATCAGCTAAGTAATCTTATCGTCCTGTCTTTTAGAAAACTGAGGAACATCGGAGGAGGGAGGTACGAGGAATACATCTCCTCCACCGAAATTTCGTGAAAAAAAAAAAAAAAGGTTCGTGAAATGACGTTGTATTATGGTAGTGAATAAATATTCTAGTATAGTTGTATTTGTGTATAAGAAATTCTTATTTTAAATAAATACACTGATATTCACCCTGTAATAGCTTGATGAAACAAAATACCACCTTGTATGTTTTTATAACCAAATTATTTTGGAGCATCCAAACATCAAAAAGGCGTTGACGTTAAATCTAGGTATTGCAAATAACATGATAAGTTTTATAATTCAATAGAATACAACGAATTTTATTTCATTCTTTGTCCAAGTTTCGGTAAAAGGTTTAGTTCTTAGTCAGGTGAGCATGAAAAAAGTTCTCGCAGCAATATAATGTAGTGGAAACTTAAACATAGGCCTATTGAAATCTTGAATACATTGAAAATGAATGAATTTTTATTTTTAAATTTATTTCATTAATGATATAAACCCCTTCTTCCAACCAATATATCATGCATGACGTGAAATGTTCGGAACTGGATGTTAATCAACAGAACGCATGCGATGCTCATTGAATTGAAACTAAAGATTTTCTTATAATTATTCTGAGCTGTTTTGGGGATTGGTTTTTTTATTTATATCCAACGTTTTCAACTCCCATTTTGTTGTCAGTAGCAAGAGTTAGTCTTCGGGTCATCAGTCCACAAAATCATCCAACATCCATTTGTCATAAAAGAAAGGACTAGCCAAATAACCCAGGAGCCATGAACTTGTTTCAAGTAGTTCAGAAATAGGCAATTAATATTAGTGACGCCAAAAGTACTTTTTAAATTAAGCTATTAATGAACAAGCTTTTTTTTTTTTTTATTTCTGCGTTTTATATCAAACTAATCTAAACTATGAACTAATTATTCAGGTGTATTGATATTGCGGAACGTTGGTATATTGTTGCTGCTGAAAGAAGTATTCCTGCTGCCTCGGCGGTTGGATGTATTCCTGGGGGAAGTTTTGACTTGGTAGGATATAGTTCTGTTGTTGGAAGTAGTTTTGGTACTGGTTGTCTTGTTGGAATGGCTGCTGGACGATGGTCCTCTCGTAGACAGACCTGGAAGGCTGTAGCTGGACCGAACTGAAGCGGTGGATGGGCGGGCGGTAGGTCGTCGGCCGGATATACTCTGCGGAGGAGTATGCCGGTGGTCCCTGTCTATAGACCTCCAGGTTCTGGGACGCCGCCGCCAGAGATCGCTTCTGTAACAGCAAAATCCGGCACGTTACATGCCTTCCCCTCCAGCATATTTCCAGAGCCTCCCACTAACAGCACTTGTTCCATCAAGGTTTGTCATCCAATTGTTAAAAAGCTTGGCCTTTGGCAAGAGGAAATAGTATTAGTAGATAGGTGTACTCAGATCCGCTATCTTCCATTGGAAAACATTCAAAAGCAAATGAAGAGATGAAACAAAACGATTATAGTGTTAAAAGCGTTAAGGCAATCGCAAAAGTAAAGATTAGTAAGTGTGCAGCTCAAAACATATTCATTCATTCGAAATACATGTTATGGGATAAACAGTTCAGAAATATATAAGTGAATTAAAATATATTATTAAATGGTTCTCTCTTATCTATATATCCAAGACTGAAGAGAAGAGAGGTGCATGGTGCAAGTTGTGACATGAAAATTTGGTTGAACGGGAGCGTATTTTTTTTTTTTGGGGGGGGGATCAAGATACAAGCGAAGCCGTGAAAGAGACCACAGCTGATTCTTAAGTAAATTACAATTTCATTATGTCCCCTTTAAATATCATTAATTTCGAGAACGGTTGGCAGATACGGCAATAGAAGGAGGCTACAAAGATGCTCGTAGAGAGAACGTCAATTTGCGTTCAAAACCAAAAGTCGAAATTTTTCACGATCACAATAGTTATATTTCTATCGATTACTATATACTTCATGAATAGGTAAGAGACAGTAAAAATAAAGCATTCATATAGAAGCTACAAAATAAGATTAAAAAATTGAGTGATAAAGTGGAGTATAAAAAGTGGAACTTATTTACTTATTTACTTACTGCCATCTTGGCAAACATTAGAACTAAGCTAAAAAAAAAATGCTGCTGCAGAAAAGAATTTATCAAGGTTAGATTTGATTTCTCCTTCAAATATCAAGTATTGGTTTAGATATCAAGTAATATTTCATTTCATCGTTTTTCGTTATCATTAGAGAGCATATTCTTTCTCCGTCCATTTTAATTTAATCCGGCACAATGAATGTTCAACATCAACATTATTCTTTAAAAATTCACTTAAAAACCCAGTAACATATAGATAGCATATAACTTCCAAAATCCAGTTTGGTTATGAAATGGCGGGCTAAAACAAAATTTAGTTAACAGTCCCAATTGACAAATACTTTAGCACATATTTGTATTATTTATTATTATCAGCCCTGAATTAATTTTTCAAAAAATGAGAAAATATATCACAATATATTTGCATAATATTTTCAATAAGAAACATCATTATGATAATAATTCTATATTTTGGATCAGATTTGAGACCGGTACTGTATACCGTTTCGCCCACCTCAAAGCGCCTCTGTAAGTATGAATTTCATAGATAAAACATGATAAACCTTCACAATGAAATTTTAAAACGAATCCATTTTCAATTTCTTTTTTACAGTTATAATCATGATCTGAAAGACTTCCTTCAAGAGGCATCCACAGTGGGAATCACCAGGATCCTACTTTCTAGCAAAAACCCTGAAGAAAGTCCACTGACTCGCTATGATTCAAAAGATTTGAAAAAATAAAGTAAAAAATGGATTTGACTGGTTTTGGAATTCTAGGCCTCAATTACTACGAAACAATTCCCTTTTCACCATCTCAGAAAAATTGGTTGACCGTTTATCTCAATGATTATTGATTACAGCCAAGAAGTTCTCCAGGTTCCCGAAGTTAACCTCACGTAGTGATCGAACGGATGGGGTTGAGGCAATACTTACCATCCTCTCCATGTTCATGGAGCTGGGGAGATGACTGGATCTGACGCAACCCTTCATTTATATTCCGACGGAGCAGAATGTGGGGGAGATGCGAAGGTGGAAGATGGAGAGATCTGAGTGCGTGTGTAAAAGTGCGGCTTATCTACGCGTGAGCGCCGTGAGGATGCCTAATTGAGGTCCCCCAGATCGCATGACCATCAGCTCGTAAATTTATCATCGATGACGAAAGATGAGGGGCGCCGTAACCTTGTCATTTATTCCGTGATTCCCCAAGCACGTCTTCGGGACCGATGCTGACATTTGTCCATCACCGGCGGGGCCAATCGCTCGGCAAGATCAGAAAGGAACGATTCGTTAAGAAACGAGGATAATGTTTTATCCAATTTTATCATCGCCTAACTTCATGATGAACCCTGCGTTGCCAACATTTTTTTTTCCCCGCCAACATCAATTCCGAGCCGTAGAGGTTTAATCTTAATGATTTTAATGAGGGAGCATTCTACATTCTACATATCATTTATTTTATATTAATTCAATCTTTATTGTGGGTTACTACCTTGTTTTTAAATTATTTTAAATAATTTATTTTTGAAGAGAAAAGATGAGTGAAGAGGAAGGATTTGGCACCGTTTGGAAGCGACTCCGTGGTACAATGGTTAGCATACCGCGCATTTCACGCGGAAGACCCGGGTTCGATTCCCGGCGGAGCCAAATCTTTTCTCTTCAAAAATAAATTATTTAAAATATTTATATTATTTGTTCACTAAAATTATGGGACATAGTTACAACAAAATTTCATGAAACAAGAAGCATTATTTTTATTTCAATAGTATAAAAACATATTGTAATATAGACAAAAAATCATTTTCTTCTTCTTCCCCTCTTTATTTTAGTTCAGTCGCAACAAGCAATCTTATTATGAACTTGAATAATGTAGCGATGAACTAATATTTGGGTTAACATAAAACAGAGTTATATGGCTGGCAACGCAGAGGGAGAGAACTAAGCAACTGTTGGTTAAAGTTTTTATTTATAAGTTATTATCTGGATGGTAATTTGTTGGTTAGTTAATGTTTTAGGCGCAAAAAAGCGCCAGCTCGAGACATAAATAAATAAAGATAATAAATATCGATAAGCCGATCAGACCCGACCACGCCTTGCTGTGGCCTAGTAGCTATAATGCGTTGAATTAATTATATCCTATTCTTTTTAATGCAAACAAATCAAAATTCACTAATAAAGATAAAAACATTACAGCTTATCAAAAAAAAACTTTAGGCCAAAATTAAAATTGTTTGGTAAAGAATTTAGAAGGGTTAAAGTCGTAAAATGGAAAAGGAACTATTAAAGAATATAATTGGAATACGGTTAGGTACAATCACAATTGATAGCAAAAATGTACCGAATAAATCTTTTGCCATAATCTCTATATATATAAGAGGCTTTGTCCTGACTGACAGAATCAACGCAGAGCAAAAACTACTAATGATAGAAACTTGAAGTTCGGAATTTAGATTTTAAAAGCGATGTAGGTAACCACTAAGAAAGGAATATCAAAAATGTAACCCCTAAGGGGTTTAAATGGCGAAATTGTCGTTTAACTCTAACGGACATCTATTTTCGAACTTCGAGAAAATATATCTAATTAGTACTCATTATAAAGAATTTGATATGACGAGTTTAACTCGAAAGGCCCTATTGGGCGTCGAAAACCATGTTTTACAGCCGAAAAATGAAGCGTTCCCGACGAGTAAGTCATTTTTTGTTTCGGCGGTTTTAGTGAACTCTCTCCATTGCGCCTCTCCCTCTCTTCTACCGAGCCGCAGCTTCCCCCTCCAACATTCCACCTACCGGAAGCTCAGATTCTACTAAATCTCCTTAACATTAGTTAACATATTATATTAGATCAATACCAAGATAATAGTCACAAAATTGATTTTAAAGGCTCGCGGGCGAAGCCGCTACGGGAAATGCTAGTACATATTAATTAAATTCAGAATATAACACATGGTTCTCCCTGAAACAAGTTATGAAAAGTCATCAAACCATGTGAAAAAATCATATGTTCATACTGAACTACTAATTAAAACAAAAAAATTATTTTATGATGGAGATAATTTATAGCTTTTATAATAATAATAATTTAATGATATTATTTATTTATGGTCGTTGGTTATACAATTAAGATATAATTTTTAAACTATTATAGGGGGCCGTGGTCGAATCTTTTATCTTCTAATTAAATAGTTTAAAAAATAATAATTTAAATTTTTCTTTATTATTAGAATTCACAATTTTTATTTATTGTAGTGCTAATATGTGCACTATGATTTCGGTTAACCTGTCTTTTGCTAAAACAAATAGATTCGCTGTTTTCCCCACGCCGCACATAATTGCCTTTGGGAAAAACACGGATATTCCAAGTCCAAGCAGGAAAAAATACATTTGGCAACTGGATGCTTCCCACCCTAAATATTATATAAAGAAAAAAAATAAAGTGCTGTGTCAATAAATCAACTTACACCGCCATCAGTTGGAAATTTATAGAACTTCAATAATTTAAATAATCACACTCAATCATAATATAATAAGCATTTAATTGGCAATAAAAGAAGTATTGTGGTCAATAATCCCGATATAAACTATCCTAACTTTTAAGCTAGACAAAACTACACACAATGAGCCAAATTTCATCAAAATCGGTTGAGTAGTTTCTGAGTTTACCTCCGCCAAACATCGGGACATGAGATTTTCAAATATATAAAGATATAGCTTTATTTATATATTTTATTTTTATATTAAATTTATACGAAGTAGAATAGCTATTGAAATATCTTGTTGCATCCCTACTTTATTTAACATTTGGGTATATAATTGGCAATATTCGATGTTTGGACTAGTGTTAGGTAGCTAGTACAATGTTGTTGGCAACTTGTTTGAGGTCCTTTGGTGATTAGTCAGTTATGTATGTCCAATTCTCAGCCGGCTAAGGGCCACTTTCATTGTCTATCATTCTTTATAAATTTTAATTAACTTAAGGCACTCTAATACCACATGAACTGCCGTTATTTGTGTAGATCCTCTTAGACCTAACAAGCAAGGTCTGATCTGATGGTGTTATTGACATCATTGATGATCTGTATATTTGATTTTATAACTTTTTATTATAAAATATTATGATAAGTTAGATATAAACGAAACAAAACACATTTAAACCGTCCGAAAGCCTCAGCTTGAGAAATGCCTGAAGAGCATTGCTAATTTTTTGGTCCTTTCATTTATCCAGATACACCTAATACTTTTTAAAAATTACTGATAATTTGAGGGGTGTAATATATTTTCTTTTAAAAAACTGAAATTATGTAGAAATAATGAACGGCACTAGTAACATGCTCAAACAGAGAGAGTATTTCACAAGAGCTCCAAACCATGAAATCGTTCTCCGGGTGTTACTTGATGATAATAAAAATATGCATTAAAAAAAAACAAAAAAAAAAAAAAACAGTTTTTGGATCAGAAAGTTATTTTGAGGGTAGTCGTAATATTTTAATTTTTCCATATATATTTGGTTAATAACATTTCTTCAGAAAATGAACTAAAAATATCAATAATATTGACAAAGGAGGTCTAAATAATTTTTTTGAAATTAAAAATAGCATCCTCGGAAAAAAAAAGACATAAAGAATACTTAACATATTATATTAGATAAATATTTTGAAACTAACATGAATTATAAAATAGTTGCTCATCTAGTCTTATGTCTGCAGCATCCAAAAATAGTTTTAAAAAAAATGAAGAGGAAATATCATCTATTCTGTTCTTCTATTTTCAAATGATAAAAAAAAATATCTTGCAGATGCATGTGAAAAAAAGGTACAGAACTGTTAGTTTTCAAGAAGGTACTCATGGTGCTTTTTGCATTCATTTTCCTTTCTAGAGAGTTTTTTTTGTTTCAGAAAGGTTTTTTCACTATTTGGAATATTATAATAGAGCAAAAAAAGCCTATTTCATGCATGCAATATTGACCAACCTGTCCACCACTCATGGCATTTATAATTATTTATTAATGATATATTCATTCTAATATTTAAAAAACAATACATACTTAATAATAATAATATTCTTCAGTGATGTACAATATCATTTGTTTGATTGTTAGTTTGTTTAACGTCACTTTATGCCATTAAGGATAACCGGCATTTATGACCCTCTCACCTGGCCCGGGAAACCCCGTATAGCCTTAACGGCGAGGAAGTGGAGGAGCAAAAAAAAAAAGAAAATCATAAGTTTGTTACTAAATCATCTTACAAAACCAAACTAAATTGAAACATATAGACTTTATGGCTAAAGGAAGGTAAATAAGACCCACATAGTTTCTGTGATAAGAACAAATGGTCTTACACAGGAAGATTACACTTCTTAGAAGGGTATGTTTCAGAAAAAAAAAAAAAATGTTTCCCAGAATTTAAATATTTCGTCAAAAGAAATAATATGGGACTGATACCCAGCTAATGGTTTCAGAGAGACCTTAACATCGTCGGTTGACCTCTACTGCTTATTATTATTGAATAAGAGGCGATTTCCTTCAATGGGTAATAATCCTCTAATTGTTAAGGGAAAAAGTTTTGAGCAGCAAAATAAATATCTGAGAACATTTTAATTTAATAATTTTATTTTATTATTTTAGATTGATTTTTTCCATTTCCAACCATTAAAATACATTTTAGGGTACAGAAAATGAAAAAAAAAAAACAAAAAAAAACGCGTAGATAGAAGGAGTATTTAAGATATTATTTTTTGAAAATCATATACTTATTTCTAAGAGCCTTTTTTTTTTTTTCGGTACGCCATAATTTCATTACTACTTCATCAAATACCATGAATGAGCCATCATTTAAAGCTTTCCTTAACCCCTACACCGGAAAAATATACAAATCACTGATTTCGCCTTCGATTGAAAGTTTTTGTGAAAAAATCAAAATGGTCTTAGAGGTTTCTAAATGGTTTCAATCTTTTCAGGCTTTCAAGGAAAACATTTTTGGTCATATACATTTTTTCGATTAAACCCTTCGTTTGCGAGTCACAATCAAAAACGTGCGATTTCAGTCTATCATTTATATCATCTAATATTTTATTTCTCAAAGCCTGTTTTTTTGTCGGTACGCCAAAAAAACAGCCATAACTTCCTTAATACCTTCCTTAATACCTAGGTATCATTTTAAAGCTTTCCTTTACCGCTGCACCAGAAAAATATACAAAGTACTCATTTCGCCTTCGAACCGCGGTTTTGGTAATAGAGGTTTGGTTCAAGGAAAACATTTTCGGTCATATACATTTTTTCGATTAACCCTTCCTTTGCAAGTTGTAAGCGAAAAACTGGAATCCTAGCGAAAATGGTCGCAGGGCTTTTTCGAAGGTGTCATTTTTTACAGTTTGTCGAGACGAACATTTTTGGTTATATACACTTTTCCGATTTTCGCTCTCGTTTGCGAGTTACAAGCAAAAACATGCGATTTCAGTCAATAGAAACAGCACAAAATAAAAAATCTATAATTTAAACACATTTATTATTTACTTCAACACTCACCTAGTGTGTAATTTAATTAAGTGGGATTTAGTTGGGTTAGAGTGGGAATGTTTCACACGGGTCAGCTAGTATATATTTTTTCTCAAGGCCTTTTTTTTGTCGGTACTCCATAACTTTCTTAATACTTCATCAAATTTCACGAATGAGGCGTCATTTTAAAGCTTTCCTCAACCGTTACATCGGAAAAATATACAAATCACTAATTTAGCCTTCGATTGTGTGTTACAACACCGTGGTTTTTACGAGAAAATGGTTGTAGATGTTTCTAAATGGTGCCAATCTTTTCAGGTTTTCAAGGAATTTCAACTTTGTCGGTCATATAAATGTTTTCTATTAACCCATTCGTTTGCGGGTTTTAAGCTAAAAACTGCAATTCTCAGCGGAAATGGTCGCAAGGCTTTTTACATTACAGGTGTCATTCTTTTTAGGTTGTAGTGACGATCATTTTTGGTTATATAAACTTTTCCGATTGTCACCGTCGTTTGCGAGTTACAAGCAAAAACATGCGATTTCAGTAAATAGAATCAGCGCACTCGCTTTCCGCGAAAGCGATATGTGTATTTAAGTACAGGATTGTACTTGCCTGACCCTATTTTTTTACGGTCAGTTTTATGTGGCGTTTTCCAGGGTGCTCTCATTTAGTGACATCTATGTCTGTGTAAAACAAACCCACCAACAATCACAGATGACCATATCGTAACTTCAAACATAATGTTCAAAGAGTTCCTGTAAACACGTTAATACTATGTAAATATATAAATACCTTTAACTTATGTTTCAAAAAATAAATAATCTACAATTTAAACACATCTATTCTTTACTTCATCCCTCACCTCTACCCATGACGCACTAAACACGCACTACACGATACTGAATATACGGTGTATACTTTAACTAAATGGAATTTAAGTAAGTTAGTAAGTAAGTAAGTAGTAAGTTAGTAGTAAGTTAGTTAGTAAGTAAGTAGTAAGTTAGTAAGTGCGAATGCTTCGCACGGGTCAGCTAGTCTTTCTTATATTTTGTGAAGCACGTTTTATTTTTTCAGGAATGCCATTACCTATTGTTCCTATAAGCTTCTATAATTTTCATACGGCTGCTATTGAGTTATATTTATATCACAATGGTGATATTACCAATCGTCAGCTGTTTGGCTTACTCTTGTCTGTAATGAAAATGTAGGGTAAACCATGCAGTTATTGGCACTCAGTACAGTTATTGGCACCCCAACTTTAACTTAAAGAAATAAGTAAACAAGTCCTAATTGTATTACAAGTTATACATGAGTCTAATGTTTGAAGTAGTGATGGGAAGAAAAACGTCAAACTGTTTGAGCGCACTCGCTTTCCGCGAAACCGATATGTGTATTAAAGTATGGGGCGTTTTCCAGGGTGCGCTCTTTCACTGACATCTATATTTGTGTAAAATGAACCAACCAACAAATAATCACAGAGGAACATATCGTTACTTTAAACATAGTGTTCAAAGAGGTCCTGCGAACATGTAAATACTACGTAAATACCTCAAACTTATGCTTAAAAAAATAAATAATCTACAATTTAAACACATCTATTCTTTACTTAAACCCTTACCTATGCCCAAAACACGCTAAATACGATACTATATATACGGTGTGTAGTTGCTTTAATTAAGTAGGATTTAAGTAGGTTATAGTGCGAATACTTCGCACGGGTCAGCTAGTATTACTATATATATATATTTTTAAAGGTATATTACTAAAAATTATGTCGATCTGGACAACGGATGAAAAGAGTAGCTACATATGTAGGATTGTAAAAAACCGGGCGATTATAACCTAAAACCGATTTTTTCAAAAACCGGATTAACCGGAAATGTTAAACAATTTCAACAGGTTAGGTCTTTATAAAAAGCTACATCCCCAGTGTAGAAAGAGATTGGTCGTGTCGGCATCGTATATCCCTTTATTATTATTATTGTGATATTTTAAAAAATAAATGTTTCGCAAATGTAATTTCATTTATATGGATGTAACCTTTTCCGTTTCGATCCCAATCAAAGGCTACTTTCACATCTAAAAGAGGCTTGGAAAGTGATATTAGCAATTTACAACTAAAACCTGTTGCAGTTTTTTTCAACATTAGGAAATGAGGAGAAAGGTGTCTTATGTTGAGTTGATGGGCTGTCTTGACTGCCTTCCCGATGTTGTTTTTCTCATCCCGAAAGAAATGTCTTTTAACGAATTCCAGTTTCGCACAGTCAACAGTAAATTTGAATTATAATAATTCTGTCATTCCAAGTTATAGTTTTTTTTATGAATGTACCCTACGTATTACGTTAAAGCTACTGAGAAGTATCGTAAAATGGTACAAGAATGTCCCTGATATATGCCATATGTGCCACCAGGGTCTTTTATACGTTGACACTCTCCAACTGCTACTATTGAGAAGTTTGGCGGTTATAAAACATAGAAAAATCACATCCAAAAAAAATAAATAAATAAATAAATAAAAGCTACTGATGTACTTAAGAATATACTTCGTTAAGAGTGAATGTAATAAGTTGGCGTTAAACGTTACCTAGAAATGTATAGTGTGGGACCAGTAGTCCCAGTTTTCCGAAAGAGAAAAAATCTCACCCGGTACCCATATAACCACTCCTAAGTGAGTTTGAAGAATCCGGTAGGGTTAAATTTGCTATGCATAAACATAGAAATAAATTGATGTTCATTTCAAATGCAGTAAAAACACTATCAACATTTGGGAACTTTCGAGCACCACAATGAACCATCCCTTAATTTTCGATATATTGTTAGATAAAGCATTTGATTTGATGTTTCCACTGCAGTGAAAATGTGAACTTCGTTTAACCGTCTCTGGTTAAATAATTATTGTTTGCTATTCGACAGCACAGGAGAACAACAAAAAAGGAGTGAAGTCGAAATTCGTGGTGTGAGGTAAAAAAAATTCACTTTATCACTGGTGTTTGGTTCAAAAGGGTGTTAAAATCTCTCTCTGCTCCCACGTGATAAACATGTGCCCTAATATTTTATATCGAAACGTTAAGTCATGAAATGCGAAGCTTAAACAACGATTTACCAAGCTATTGAAAATCATTATAAATTCTTTCTGATTTCTGATTGTATTTTTTTATCCCAGATTAATAAATGAAACTATATTCAATTTTCAACAGAGACTGTAATAAATTATGAATAACGAATAAATTATAGTCAATTATGAATTTTAAGAAGACGAGAAAATTTTTTTTTTTATACAACCACTTTTGCCCAAACATGAATGAATTAAAACTAAAAACTAACAGAAAAATAACTATGAAGTGTACAAAGAATTATAGAATGCTTTTTTAACGTGTATCTTATTAGATTGAACTGAGATGAAAAAGCGAAACAAATTTTAATGTAAACTTTTTTCAAGACAAAATAAATGAGACAACTACGTATACAGTAAGTTAATTTAAAAAAAATTATATCCTCAAAAAAATTAATGGAACTAGAATGGGAAAGGGGTTTTCGATGAAAATTGAGATGAGATTATTAAGAATAACATTTCAAAAACAATAAAGTCACAATTAAACTATTTTCCGAAGGATTTTACAAATGAACGTCCTAGATTAGTAAGAAAGCATAACAATATATCACGTTCGATATTCAATGCATTTTAGAGGCATGATAAGGTTTTGTACATATTTGTACCCACACCTGGGGTAAAAATGAACCACTGAAAACTTCTCTCTCTACTCCCACGTGATAAACATGTGTCCTAATATTTTAAATAGAAAGCTGAGATATTAAGATAAATTGAGTAACATCCCTGAAACTGTGGGTGAATATTGGCAAGAGCTATTAATCAAAACCTTCGAACATCCTCAAAAGCGAGTATATACTTTTTCATTGGTTGTTTTCTGATTTATAATTATGATTAAAATAAGTCACAACTACATCTCGCAATATTTTATCGCATCATTTTTTTTTTTTTAAATTTACTACCAATAAGCAGATTCTTAATATGTGATGGACGATAACAGCAAACTTTTCCTGTGGGGGTGGACAGGTAAGTCAGAGATAAGGTAGGTAATTATGTTATATATTTACCTGAGGCGAAACGCCCAACATCTTGAGGGACGGAGGGACGTTGAGGGAGGAGGGTATCTGGACGTGGCCGAAGTCCACGGTGAAGGCCTCGCACCAGACTCCGAAGTGCCCGATGTCGAAGATGGTCAGCTCTCCTGGCAGGGTAAGGACGATCGTCTTCCTCTCGTATCTGAAGAGTAAGGAGTACAAGTAAATAACATTAGCAAAGGTGACAGTAAGCAGAATATAATACGATAATAAGGTGGATAGGGGATATAGTGATAGAATGCCAGAACAAAGGATTCCCAAGAGGAAGCTCTCTCTGACCAGGTGGTCAGATGATGTGTAGGAGGATCTGAGATGGAGGGAGAGAGCTCAAGATCGTGGAGATCGGTTTGCTGTTGTTGAGGAGACCTGGGTTCTTGCATGACCGTGGTGCCATTGTAATAAATAAATAAATAATAACATTCGGGTAGTAATTATCTATAATAAATAAAGGAAAGTAACTAAGTATATAAATTGCAAACATCATATGAAGGGGCAAAATAGTGCCAAGCAACATTTTTAATAAAAATAAAGTGTAGCTGCAGTCTGCTGTATATTACGTAGGACTATATGTCTATGATGGAAATGTCACCTAAATATGACGACTGTAGAG
Source organism: Aelia acuminata (assembly GCA_911387785.2). Classification (NCBI taxonomy): domain Eukaryota; kingdom Metazoa; phylum Arthropoda; class Insecta; order Hemiptera; family Pentatomidae; genus Aelia; species Aelia acuminata. The sequence goes on from OU426983.1 coordinate 24,202,846, forward strand.
GCTCTATATAGTCATATTTAGGTGGCATTTCCATCATAGACATATAGTCCAACGTAATATACAGCAGACAGCAGCTACATTTTATTTTTATTAAAAATGTTGCTTGGCACTATTTTGCTCCGACCCCTTCATATGACCCCAAATAGCCAATCATCATCAAATAGTTGGTCACTTAGGTACGACATAGGGCAGTTACGAACTCCCTCCAGCCATCTCTACGTCCCGGAAGGTGTCTCCATTCTCTCCGTACCTCCTTTCCAAGGAGAAAACATATTTCTCCAGGCCGTCCTCTTCGTCCTTTTCCTTGGGGGGGGGGGTCCATTGTGAACTCTGCCTTGCTATATCGGCAGCCATATATGATCTTTCCGAACAGTTTCCATAGGTTCATATATGGAATCTAGGTTCATATATAAGATCAAGGTTATGATCTTTATAATGGTTTCCAGAACCAGTATCTCAATTTATGTCTTGATTATAAAAGACTGTATTAATTGACCATTTTTTTTTTTTTTTAGTTTCATTTTGCATAAAGATAAGAAAATGTTTAAGAACATCATTTAAAATAAGACGATCATAACCAAATATTGGATCAAATCATTGATCTCTTTGGTAAGGATTGATTTATTCCAAAAATGTCTACACAAATAAATTAAATGCTTAAACCTATATTAATATGAGTTTTTAATTCTTTTGAACTTGGTTGCTTCAAAGTTTTCTGTCTATCTTTTTTACTAAAATTGATAATAGTTAATAATTGCTCTATTAATAATTTAATTTTTAATAATAATTTAATACTAAATCATAAGAATAATAAAATACCTTCTGAGTGGTGTTTGTTTTCCATTCTCGTCGGGAACTCTAATACCCTGAGGACTTGGTTTTGACCCACGACCAACCCAGAACTTAGCATCTGAAAAAAAAAATTGATTTCTTTTAGTATTTTTATTAATAAGTGAGAAATCATTTAAACAATTTATATAATTATACGCAGTAACATTGCCATCATAGTTAATGACAAACACTATTTAGATTATTATCCGAATAATACCTATAATATCTCATTTGAGGATATAATATTTTATGTTTTTCTGATGTGAATCCGAGTTTATTTGATCACAAAAAATTGATTTTTTTTAGTATTTTTATTATTAAGTGAGAAATCATTTATATAATTATACGCAGTAACATTGTCATCATAGTTAATGACAAACACTATTTAGATTATTATCCGAGTAATACCTATAATATCTCATTTGAGGATATAATATTTTATGTTTTTCTGATGTGAATCCGAGTTTATTTGATCACATAAAATCAGTTGAAATGTTAATATTTTTTACAAATATTGGAAGCAAAGGTATTCAAAAATATTTTAATTTGATTCAATAAAACCATATAGTTTGATTTGCCAAATAGTTGGCAACATTAGTACAGGAGATACATCACCATAAAGACATCCTTGATAAAAACAAGTGTATCAAAATTCCCTACCTTTCCTTAACCATGTGGTTGGTTGGCCTAAATAAGTAGGCCTAAATCCGATCATCGTTGAATTCCGCACAGACGAATGCAAACTCAATAGAAACCTGAAGATTTGTGGAATAATTCATAATGAAACTGTCTGAAATATGTGTAAACAAGCACCAGAAATGTCTCTACGTAACAATAGGCAAAAACGACTAGAGTTGACAAACAACAGTTCCCACTCCGTGCCAGTATAGGATATAAAATTAAATAGAGCAAATGCAATATATTGCAGACTATCATTTAGTTTCCTTGAATTTTAATTCAAATTGGCATTACTCAATACTGGTTTTATAGGTTCGCTATACTATGAAGTCACTATTTTTTTCTTTCCATAGTAACCCTATGGGAGGATCATGTATGTCTAAATTTTACAGATTTCATGCCCTGGAAGGCATAATAACGGTATAGATATTAACAATTCTTTTTCTCACAACAATATGATACAATCTGTATGCTAGACATTTCTAAATAAATACAAAAACGAAGAAGAGAGTCTAAAGTCTCTATAGATTCATTATTAAAAGATAATTTATGTATATTAATAAAAATGTTAACATTATATTAAAAAAAAAAAAAAAGTAAAATTATATTTTATTTAATATGCTCCATAGCCCTGTAGTTAACCTATGATCCAACTAATTTCCAAAGAGTGAAATGGTTATGCAACGAGGGAGAGAGCAGAGACAAGATGGGCTGCTTGTGCAACGGGTCCTCAGAGTCTTTAGGTTTAGGATATCAACTAAAATATTCGGGCTCGGAGGCATATTTTGGGACAGCAAAAAATAATGGAAAATGCTTTAGATAAATTAAACAAATGGTATTTAATTTAGTAATATCATAAATGCAAATACTATTCAATCGGAGGGGAGGGGGCAATTTTCGTCTAAGGGGGCAGGTTAGTAAAATTCTCGAAAGGGTCTTAGTATTCTGACCTTGTAAGGCTCAATTACTTAATAAGTTACAATAAAACTTATTGATATTTAAAAGTAAAATACATGTATCTAAAATGCTTAATACATTTAGTAAATGATTAATAACACTTTATTTAATTAATAATTTTTGTTTCTCAAAATTTCTAGGGGGACAGATGCTTCCCCTCTGCTGACGCTCATGATACAATCATAACTAAGAACTTTTACTAACGAGTAACAGAGAATGAATGGTCCAACCATTGGCGGACAGAAATTTTACTATTTTTGTTAACTAGTAGGTATATTCTTCCCCTTTAGCTTGGAGCCTATATTGAACAGTGTAAGGATTTAGTGCTATATTGCAACTGAATTTTCTAATTATTAAACTAAAGAACTTTTTTTTTTTTTTTTTTTTTTTTTTTTTTTTTTTTTTTTTTTTTTTTTTTTTTTTTTTTTTGTTCGGTACCCCTACCTGGCCATGTCTGGCATACGGGGGGTTACTCTACAGGTGTAACCAACCTATTCTAACCATGGTGGGAGGGTCGAGATTTATTCCGTGGGGCCTCCACGAAATAAAAGTCAACCCTCCCAGGGCGGATTCGAACCGCCGCCGTTCGGCTCGAGCGTGTAACAACGGGTCGCGCTCCTACACGCTCGGCTATCCCGGCCCTAAACTAAAGAACTTAACTATTGTAATTATAAACAAAATCCATTTCAAGATTTTTATATCTATTATTAAACCACTGTCTTTCCTTTTTGCCTAATGAATCCTATCTGTCCGGTAACCAACAAAATCTAAACTGAGTGGATGGTTCGAAATTCTTTTAACCGGCTAACTGCAAAATAAATTTGAGTGTTCAGATCTGGGCTGGGTTTGTTTAAATTGATTTAATGACGAACCAACAGAATGGGTCTCAAACTCAAAAGGAAATTTTTTTTTTTTTAATGTATTTATTTTTCATGAAATAAATATTATTTACTACAATTGAAGTCTGGAAATGCAAACAAAAGAATATAAGTGCCTTAGAGAAAATTTTGCCAGAAATCATATTTATTACATATACCCACGATAGGATCGACGTTGGCTAAGATTTGAGATCTTTAAAATGGTATTTTCGGGGTATAAAATAAAAATTTTAATACATTAGATTTGTTTTCCTTTTAATATCTATCTATATAATTATGCATTATCTTTATTCGATGAAAAATATTTTGAGTGGACCTTGAATGTGAAGTATTGAAATGTTAAAAGAGTCGAATATGAAATCGCAATTGAATATATTATTGACACTGATAGTTTGAGAGGTTACTTGTCGATATAAATTAATTACAAGGTTTTTCGATCCGATAAGAATTTATTACGTACCACTAAAATAATTTTCTTGTATTTATATATCCCCTACTCATTGGCCCCTGCGAATAAATCACTAACTATATTGACAGTAACCTAATAGCATAATTTGAAATTAAGAGAACTGACTAACCCAATATGAAACAGAATTGGACATATATTTACACGAAAAACGTATAGACATTGCACTGATAACAGAAACGCACCTTACATCACGTACTAAATTTGGAATTTCTGACTACATGACATATAGAACAGATCACCCCGACAACACACCTCATGGCAGTACAGCGATACTAATAAAGACATCACTCTCACATAACCCATTGTACTTACCCACTACACATGAAATTCAAACCACAGGCATCCTACTACACACAAAACATCATACAATAACCATAGCTTCGGTGTATTGTCCTCCTAGATACGTAGTAACACCCTCGATGTTTTGCAACTATTTTCAAAGCCTTGGAAGATGCTTTATAGTAGGCGGTGATTTCAATGCTAAGCATCAATGTTGGTGGTCACGGCTATGCAAACCTAGAGGAAGAAACTTGAAGGCTGCTATCCACGAACTTTCATTAGACACCATAACACCAGACACACCAACTTATTGGCCAACTTCACAACGGAAAACCACTGACCTATTAGACTTTTTTATTACCAAAGGACTACGGACCATACCTTACACAATAAATTCGAACTCGGATCTTTGCTCTGATCATTCCCCAGTTCAGTTAGTTATTCTTGATGAGCCCAACAACGTATAAAGACCGCCGAAGCTAATTTATGGCAATATTGATTGGGATGCTTATTGTGCTTTGTTTATTGTTAAATTAGAAGGCTGGATGAGAGACCTCCTCTCCTGAATTAGTGTCAAGCCCGGAAAGTGGTGCTGCTGGGCACTTTCGTTCCTTCATGCCTTACATATCTTTGCGATGCTGCAGCCATTGAATTCGCTGATTGTCGCAGACCGCTGACAGTTGCGAATTAATGTTTGAAGACAGAAAAAAAAAAAAAAAGTAAACGCTCCACATCACACAAACGAGAATGAAAAGAATTCAAAAGCGAGTAGCTTTGTTACTAGTGAAATACGTCGAATAAACATGAGCAATATATAAAATATCACATATACTATATTTAACTGCAATATATACATTATATATATATGTATATGAGGTGCTTCAAATTTCCTAGAGATGGGATTTTGGTGGTAATTTTTCAGGGCTGTAGGTACAAACACGATTTCGGAGCGTTGATCAACATATGCTGAAGTTTAATGAGAATTTTATGATAAACGATCCTACACGTCTACACTAAACAACACGTCTATGATGAAAAACCGCGAAACTGAAAGAAAATTATTCTGGCAGACCCAAAAGTGGTAAGGCAAAGGTGGGGAGTTAGAGTATTTACGAACCGATTGGTAAAGATGGTTCTGTTAAAATACACATCAATTTTTTATTTTGGATTCAATAAATTTAGCGCAAATATTTAGTCTTTCATCTTCAACCCAAAAAATACGATTAAAATCCATGCAAGATATTGGAAATAATGAATATTACATCTAAAACTTTAAATCAGGAACCCCTCAGTGAAAATACAAGATGTTAAAGAGGTATTATGCTTAAAAATCTATGCACATTTCAAAGGTTGTAATACTGGCTTTCTAAAAAGGGAGCTCATAATCAGCATAATTATGTGCAAATCACCAACCTCGTCATGTTTTAGGAAATAGAGACCAACGAATGGTAAATTTCTTTAAAAATAGTTCAATGATTACGTAGATTAGATAAGATATAATCCTAATGATATCAGTTATGATGTGATGATATAGTGCTAAAATCCACCAATGTTTGTAAAAAATAGGATAAATACTTGAATTTCAGAGTGTTTGTACCGGCATAAATATAATACACATGACAAACCACTGACTGCAACTCAGTGCTCCCATACGCCTTCATATAAACCTTAACTTTAAGCTGAGGCCGTTTCTAATATTATGTCCTTGTGTATTTTCTGAATATTATGGGTGTTCATATTACCCTGAGGTACCCATAATACAACCTTTGGCTCAACATTTTTTTTTAAAGATTCCTGTCCATGTACCGGACTTAGATGGCATATTACGTAACAGCTTGCTTACAGCCTTAATGTATGATGTTTTGCTATTCTTAGACGAAATAGATTCAATTAAAATGCCACCTTCAGTGGAAGGCATTTATTGTAACAGTAACGTCTTATACAACTGTTAAAATACACTTTATAATTAAAATGAAACTACACATCCACATTGCAGCTCGGACTGGTTCTTGATCAAGTTCGCTAAAGACCTCGCCAACAAGAGGAACTAATTAAATGAAGTCTCTTTTGTGAGGCTCTGTATTCTATTTGTGAGGCTATAGACCCAACAATGGGGGGGCCTACAGGCAGACGCCCCCCCCATTGTTGACCCAGCAGAATGGCCCCGCGCCGTGAAATGAACTGCCCCCCCTAACGGTGCCGTCCCGTTTAGTACACGCGCCCGTCCGAGCACTCCGCCCACCTAATCTTGAAGCTGTTGAAGCACTGATCGCTTACTTCCTATGAAGAAAAGAAATGTCTTATTTCCACTGATTTGTATGTAATCAATTGTATCCAACCAAACCAATACCCAATGGAAGAATGTTCAACCAATTCTAATTTTTCCAGACAGTTTTTCTTAGCACCATCAGCACCATTTTTGATAGTTTTCTTGCAGTACCAGATTTTTTTTCATATATCATATCGCAACTTCTATGCAAGATTACCATAACTCAAAAAAAGTTTTTATCTCGTTTCCACACTAACTTACACATACATATCAACCTCCATAAATGCGATATGGCTACAGATGATATGCTTAGGATAAATATTAGGAGGAGATTAAAAAGGTGTTGGACGAGAGATCTTCTTCTTTAACGGATCACAGTAATTGAAACAAGTCAGACAAGAGGTACTCGGTGCCATCCTTCCCCATGCCTGACAGGTCAGTAGATGTCTAGTCATAACAGCCCATCAAACCTGCTGATTGTCGACATGTTGTTGACAGGCGCAAATTCACTAATAGAGTTTAAAACAAAAAAAAAGTTTTTATCTTGAAACCACTGCAAAAAATTGGAAACCGACATATTTTAAAACATAACCTACATATAGGTTACTATATGTAACCTATAAACATACTAACATATAGGATATTTATATATTAATTTTTTTTTAGTTGATGAATTTTAAAAAATGTAGATGGTAAAGTGTTGTTTGAAAACTGAAACCATTAGTGCAATATCAACACATTTTGGGTATTGGCGGATTTTAACATTAAATGAAACAATAGACAAGTATTTTTCTCTCGAAAAGGATATTAATATTACCTTTAGATAATTTAAAAATCGTGTATTATATTATGCGGTCCTCTAGGAAAGGGATTTTTTCAGTTCGTGAAAAGAAATTTTAAATCAATAGGAAAACAGTCACGTACTGCTTTACTGGCATATACCAAGCCGTTTTATATATATTTTAATTTCTTCAGTAAGTGTTTGGTACTCAAACTTAGTGGACTGTATTTAAAAATAAAACTAAATAAATTAATATCAATGAACAAAATATTATATTTAAGAAATAAAATTAAAATGCCAACTCTGTTATGAAAAATGAGAAATAAACCTTGAATAGTAAATTAATTACAACAAAACAAAAAAAATAACATTAAATTTAACATTGAATCTGAACAAAAGAAAAGCAGTAAAGTAAATAAAATGAAAACAGTAAGACAAGTATATTAACAAAAGATGAACTAAAATTAACTTAATGTCCCTCTAAAATGATAATTAAAACAAAACAGTCTTGACCAAGGCGATGTATACGTGCAGTAATAGAGCAGCGCGTCCGTACAGGGCTCCAGTCAGACTAATACTAATACTAACAGAATTGTTTACAATAGGAGGCCCTTCGTATGAAGACGGGCTTGTCCTTAGTATTAAATGTAAACATAGCTTTAAACGTTAACGTATACAATTGATTAACGTACAAATAATTAACATTTTATAACAAAAAAAAAATAGTAAATAAAATTGCATATTTATTCGGTCCCGAACAGTAAGTATGAATTTTCATATAATACCGCCTGACAATATCTCAAGAAAGGAAATTCAAGGAAGAACGTTGTTGTAATATTGAATTTACACTGTATCATTTTAATTGATTGTAATTTTGTTTCGTATGGAAAACTATTCACAGTGTCTTTTAATTCTGTTAATTTTTCCTAGTCCTTGTGAATGGATATACGATATTTAAAAGCCTCCCACCCTCTTTGAATTCCCTTACTTCTGTTTGACGATAAATAACCTGTATGTCAAAATTCGTTGATATCGAATGAACCGGTATAGATTTAATTTTTTCGCTGTTACTTCTCCTCGCGGGGGTCTCAGTACCGCTTATCACTACGGGGGAGCGTCCCACGGGTGGCGGATTTTGGAATTCCATGAAAGTTCCTCCCGGCCAAGTCCGTAGGACTCGCTAACCAACAAAATGAGAGTGGCCAACCAGACTTGCTGGAGGGTGTGACGTAGGTTTGAACGCTCAACTCACATATTTTAGTTCACTCAAACACCACTTGGTGGATAGAGGTGTGCAGGGGGCGAGTTTTGGAGTCGGTATCAAACCTTTGGGTATGTTTAGACTTCATTATTATCTTTATTATGGTACTTCTGGGTGTGGCCAATATGGTGCTTTAAGTGTGGTCCTGATCAGAGTTGGACAAATTGTAATCTGAATAATGATTAATGAATATGAATAATTGTAATCATAAAACAAATGAATAATGAATAACCATTATTCATAATCAGTGCGAAGTATTTTTAAGGATTATCGAGTGTGTATGGTATTCATTTGAAATGAATAATGAATAACTGGTACTCAGTTATTCATGATTAATGAATAGTGATAAATTTATTTAGTCATTATTCATGAATACAATATATTCATGTGCTAGGATTAATATAATATTTATCAATCATGAATACCTAATATTCATCAATCGTGAATAACAAATATTCACCAATCATCAATCATGAATTTGATAAATTCATAATCATTATTCGTATAAATTTAAAAGACGACGATGCATTTCTGAATTAAAAGTTGTCCAAATGAGCAAGGAAAAGTCCTAAGAATGGGTGTAGTCAACTGAACACATTTGAAGACATAACTAAAGAATTAGACCCTAATTCCAATGGGTATTAGTAAAGGTCTATTGACAAGAATAGAAAGAGCAAACAAATTTTCAATCATCATTCATGACTAGTATTCCCCCTAGTCCTGATTAATGCGTAATGAGTAATCATAAATAATGAATTCTTCTTAATCATGATTACTGATTAAAATTTAGTAATGAATAATGGTGATTCGTGATTGTTGAATACATTATATTCATGAATACTCCACGACCAGTAATTAATGCTATTCATGATTAATGATTCCGCTCTGAGAATGATTAATGCAATTCATGATTAATGGTTCCGCTCTGAGAATGATTTGCGAATATGATTACAATCATTATTCACATTTTTGGTTATTAGTCATAATCATGATTACATTTTTATTTAAATATGGCCAACTCTGGTCCTGATATCAACTGAAGAGAACTCGTTTTGAAGTTTATTTATTACTTTGGTGCGAATGAAGGGGGGGGGGGGCCTTTTTGACGGAAAAGAAAGCGAAGAGAGTTTGTTTATGTTATGGTCCCACGACCTGTTGAATCAGGGGTAACATAGCAGAAGTGTCATGTTTTTCCTTAATACTTATCGATTCAAATTCATGATAATTTTACGAGGAATTAAAGTCCTTATAATCCTATTTGGCCTATGAACTACCAGTATGTAAAAATTCGATGAAATAGGATAAACCGGTGAAAAGTCTGAAAGATTACGCGGAGTCCCTTGGCTGGCACTGGTCTTCATATCGATAGCTTAAGGCCCCAGACTGGGCGTGTTAAGATAATCGTAGGAACATCAATGAACTCTCAACAAAAAAATTAAAGAAAACAGACATGAGCAGCTGATTAGATAGATGGAAACTCCCCTCAGAATTCTATATCGAAATTACTTATCGAATATCATCACTGTATTGATAATTCGAGTTTTAAATACGACCCTGGATACTCTAATCTGTGACCTATGATTCCATCCTGCGCTATCGTATCTTACCATTTGCTATTCAATAAATTTAACGCCCAAGGAGATAGAAACTGTATATTTTAATCATTTTTCGTTTTTAAGTATGTAAGTCATCTGAAGTACTTAATAATCACGAGTTTAAAATATTCTGTAGAAGGTTAAAAAACTCGAAACCGGTCTGACTGGAATAATGGATAAAATAAGCGAGTAACACCAGGCACTCATCTTACTTGCATAACTTTTTGCCGTGTCAGGAGATGAAATAATAATCTCTCATGCTTTTAGATTTTATAAAAAAAGTTGCGATAAAAAAATAACATATTTTTCTAACAGCTAATTTTCCAAGGGTATTAATATGTGTAATTAGGATTGGCTTCTTTTGGCTAAAAGCCTTACAATATCAAAGAAAACATTTTAATTTTTAAGAGTAAATTAAATTTTAATAGTTAAAAAACATTTGAACTATGACAGCAAAATAAAATAGCACACCACCGCTTCAAACTTTTTTTATAAAAAGGGATTATTTTATTTTTTAAATTGAAAACTGTTATCAAGATCACTTGAAAGACGCTCTAAATTATCCATAAACAACAGATTTACAATTACAACATTCTTGTCTTGGAGTAATATCGATTGGACATACGGGATAGTGTTCTGGGGCAATGCAAGGCCCTCAAAAATTCAAAGGATCCAATCCTTCCAATCGAAATTATTGAGGAGGATAGTAGATGCACCGTACTACTTGACTAATGACTTACTACACCAGGAGCTCAACATACAAACAGTAAGCGATACAGCCACAATGTACTACAAAAACTTTCATCAAAGACTTACTTTCAACATGAACCCACTAGCAGAAACACTTAAATCCATACCGACGGTTGTTGAGGTGGTGTCCTAGAGACTTATTGGAATAACTACCGCCAATATATCACACACACGTGCAGAGAGCCAGATTTGCTCATTGCAAAAAACAAATTTTACAGATAGCAAATTTAAAACGTATGTCGTACATCTACATAAAGATGAAATTCTGTTTGTTTGTTCTTTATAGAAATCCATACCATTTATCCTAAATTCCCCAAATTTCGCTCAGTGGTTCTTTCAGACCAGGTGCGAACACCTGTCCATATGAAAATTGCATAACTGCAGCCGATCTTCAGCCGATCTTCAGCTGATATTCTTTATTGTTATAAAAATCATAATGGTCTCGCTTTACAATGTTTTTTTTTTTTTTACGAAATCTGCCGTTTCTTTAGAAAAATGAAATTCCCCGTGTGAAACCGGGATATACAGCTATAATCTATGTTTAAAATGATGAAATTTTGTTTGTTTTTTACAGAAATCCATACCGTTCGTCCTAAATTCTCCAAATTTCGCTCAGTGGTTCTTTCACACCAGGCGCAAATACCTGTCCATATTTAAATTGCATAACTTCAGCCAATCTCATGGTATATTCTTTATTGTTATAAAAATCGTTTTGATCTCACTTTACATTGGTTTTTACGAAATCGACCGTTTGAGTCGATAAAAGTCTCAGTTTATAGATTTTATAGATTTAAAAAATGATATTCTCCGGGTGAAACCGGTATATACAGCTAGTAAATAAATAAAATAAAAAATATTGAAATCGAACCCATTTTATATAATAATTTGAATCGCTTATACAATTAATCATTGAGTAGAGATGACTCAAGAGGTCTTTAATGCTTCAAGTTAATGGGTGTTTGATAAGGCAGTCATGCTTAACCGAGCTTCCTCCAAACCCGATGGCGTGAGTAGATAGATACTGCAGATGTTTTGATCACGCTTTCAAAGAGATTATTCAAAATGTCATCCGAAAATACCTTGTCTTGGAGCAATGTCGATTTAAGTCGTCTACAAAAATGATATAGAATAAAGCCCTATTTTATATTCATTAACTGAAGATAAAACTAACAGGACTCCACTGAGTAAGATCGGCTTACCTATACTTACTTAGTTCCTTAAACTTTAGTAGTTCTTTCCATTTTAATCAAGGCTGTTTATGCTGACCATTTCAATATGCTCGGTAAATATTTTCAACCAAATTAAAAAAAAAAAAAAAAAATGAAAATAGCAATTTTTTAAAGCAAATTATTCTATTGGGGGGTGTTTGCTCAGCAATATAGAACAAGAAAATAGAAATGGGGTTGTTTAACACCAATCATCAAGTTCTGCTCAGGGGCAGTGCAACGTAGAAGCTGACCGAAAGCTTTACCAGTTTCTATTAGACTTTCATTAAAAGATACCTGCGAAATTTTTTTTAGATTTAGAGGCCTGAGAAGATCAGTAATGATGAGCTCTGAAGAACAATTAGCAGCTTCCAACAAAACTCCAAATACAGAAAAAAGAAATTGAAATGGAAAGGACCAGGCGCGGATTTAAAACAAACTTTGGCAGGTCTCATAATAATAATCTCATGTGGCTGATAGCACGGTTTTTTATGAGATTATTACCTAGTGTTAAGAGGGACTGCAATATAAACAACTAAAAGTGTTAAGTTCAGGGCATAACAACTACCTACTTGCATTATTTGTTTATAAAATACACATTTAAAAACAATTTAAAAGCCAAAATATTTCGGGGTCATAACTCGATATGACCCCCCCCCCCCCCCCAAGGATAGGAGAGGTTTAAGAATTAAGTAATACAATTACACCATGATATTGAAAATGATATTATTCATGGAAGATGAAAAAAAGATGAATCGACATAAAAGCTATTTTTTTATTTCTGGGCGTTAATATTTAAAAGTTGATGGGATAATATTGATTGCTAAAGGAAGTACCTTTTCTTGTTTAGAGGTTGTACAATTTGGTGAGTTTGACCGGGATCATTTCGGTTTTACTGCTAAACTTTTCCCCAATTAACTATCACCTTATTAATTAAGCACTTAACTGAAACTTTGGCGTGCTCGGAGAAATGTCCCTTATATTGAATGCGATAAATAGGTATTCCAGTTTTATGATACAGAACTTCAGTAACAATAAAAATCGAAAGTGTTTTTTTTTATTAGTACTAATAAAATAGTAGATAAACTATTTTATACTGTTTTATATTATGTTACGTGATATAACACAAAAAAAAATTGCACGTAAAAAAAAATCAGATTATCTTATTCATGATAATCCGATTCCATAATATGACTTAAGCACGGTCATGTTAAGCCATTAATATTAAGGTAAGCGACGATGACCTGTATCTTGGTATTACTCAGCGAAAGGAGGAAACGAACTGAATGGAAATTAGAAGGTATGATGAAATAGGTTACTTGGATTCCATAAGGATATACCGCTCACTAAACAAATAAATTAAATAAATAAGTAGAAGTTATGATTTAAGAATTACTTATTCAATTAATAAGTACATAATTCCTTTCATTACAAGCAAGTTGTTGAAGGAACCGCCCTACGATGATAAGAAAAAAATCTGGTGCGTGCGCGCAACACACAAGTTTCACTTACCAACTTACTAAAATTAGAAATTGATGTGTTTTGTTAATTGCCACTCCTCAAAGTCACACTTTTTTTCACATTCCTTTCTTATTTTTGTTTTTATTTGCTCTATAAAAAACACTATTTTTTTATTGTTCAATAAAAGTTTTTACTAGTGATAATTCGGCAATGTAAGCATGATACTCCAAATCGTCTGATTTTATAATTCTCTATGTAGTTGTTGAAAACATCATTTAGTTACCATGAAACTATTGAAATTAATTTCCATTAAATGAACAGAACGGCTTTAATTATGAACAATGGGCTGTTATATGCGGCGTACTCCGCATGCGTGGGCTCAACGTGTTTTATGATTTGACGGAATATTTTTCTTCTCTATATGTTCACTTGATTTTTTTCATATTTCATATTTAGCCATTTCTTATCTTTAGGCCTAAAGAGTGATAATAATCCATAATAATCTCCAGATAAACAAAAACAAAGGTACTTTATAGGAAAACAAAAAAGGCCCCTTCCCCATTTAAGCCCTCTCAGAACATTTTAATAATGATAAAGCTTACCTGATGTTAAAGAAGAATGATTTTCATTAAACATGACGATCAAATTCGTTAAAATCATTAAAACCGTTTTTGAGATTATCGAAAAAAACCTAAAATTTGGAAAAAAGTTATGAAATAAAGTGCCACTTCCATTTGATCAATTTTGATGAAATCCTTGCTGTCACATCTTTGGCATATAAACACATCAAATACCCTGTTTGATCAAAATCTTTATAGCCGCTTTTGAGTATATAAAAAAAAAAAACGTGAAAATGATACCAAATTTATTAAAGTAAAGGGTAGTTACATTACATACAACCCATGAAGAGTCTTGGTTTCAATACAATGTATCTAACAGTTCCTTACTGGTAGCACTATTTCTTGTTTACTGGTCGTGCAAGGAGGTGTTTTGACTGTGATCAAACTCAACCGCCAGGTTTCTCTCCTCATTTTTAAATTAAGGGTACAAACTTTATAGAGGTTTATAAAGGCCACTTTATAGAGGCTGGGTTTGCCTCAGGAGGGTCCCTCAACCAACGAAACGATCTGTGACAGAATATTAAAGATACCTTGCGCCAAGCCACATTCGAACTCAGGACCTTGAACAAAGCAGCTTAATGCCTTACCAATGAGCTACCCCGCCCCCTACGATGAAGAGACTACGATTTATTCTTGCAAGACTTTTACAGAAATCGATTATCCAAGTCTTGTATGTTTCCATTGATTGCTAGGAGCAATGTATTTAATCACTTTTTATTTGCTTACATGCATTTGTTTGTTTGGGTTTGTTGGCGTTTGAAGACGGGTTAACAAGATATGTAGATGGAAAAAACCGAGATTGGTGAGTGTGTGACTAAGACGACACTGTTAGATATCGTTATTTGAGGCGTTATGTCAAACAAAAAACGAGGGGCTGTGAAATAACTTCCACGTCAAATTTCATATTCCTTGGATTTATAAGAGTTCACAGAAATTCCTTCTGGCTTAGAGTTAATGGATCAGTGGAAACATGCCGCCTCCTGTATGCTTCGTTCCTTAAAGATATTCAATAACATATGACCAATTCTTTGCCATATAAGATTAAGATCTTGTCGAGAAGGTGAGGCTAACCCACTTGTGGGGTAGAAATCACTACGTCCGATATTTTCTATTATTTAATGAAATTATAAAATAGAAAAAGGTACAAGTTGAAGCAGAGGATAGTTTATTAAATCATAGTTGCTTTGATCAATTGCAAAATAGCCAACTCCCACAGGCGTCCTAATGGGGGATAGGTGATTGATGGCACCCCCACCGAGAAAATGGGTAAAATAATGTTAAGTATTATTTAAAATTAATTTATTTTTATTTGAAAAATTAATTGAGCCTTAAAAGTCAGAATACCTCGACCCCCCCCCCACCTGCGTTGTTAAGAATTTTACTAGACAGCATCCTAGACGAAATCCTAATGTTCACAATACATTATTTACAACTGTATTGTATCCTTTTGCTGTAGCCTGCACTAGCATTTTAAGGAAGTTTTGATATCAAATTATATTCTACTGATAATCTTCTACGAAGGGTAAACCGTACAGTTATTGGCACCCTTAAGGCTTAATTTCAGTGGTGACATTAAAAAAAATACATCTTATGAAGGGATCTAACTGAAACTTCCTATAGCTCCTAATGATCTATCCTTATAAGGACTCAAGAGGTTTTTTTGGGTCAAAAATTCAATAGTTTTACAATATGGCAATTAAAAGTGCCAAATCTAGTTATTGGCACCCTGTGGATTTAATTGTGAAATCTTCCTTATGGATAGTTTGTTAAAGTCATACTTCATAGATGACTTAGAGGACCCTCCAAACATTAGACTCATGTATATCTTGTAATAAAATTAGGTGCCAATAACTGTATAGTTTACCCTATTAAGTATTTCTAGTTGTTTTTTTTTCAACTTATTGTTAAACGTAGTATTTGCTTGGATTGATATAAAAATTTGATGGTCTTACAAGACTAATAATGAAGTTATCCTGCTTACTTTCACTACTCATTCAGAGATTCCAGATAACAGTTATAAATAAAAACAGCTGATTTTTGAGAAATAACGTAGCTGTAAGAAGAGCGATGAGTGTTAACACAATTGCTAGTAACCCAACTATACATTTGGAGACATTTATAAGATTGTGGGGGGTATGTTGAAGTTTTTTATATGGTTACTTGAGACGTTCTACTAATGAAACTTTTAATTATATATAGCTGCAATTTGCTAATTATTGCCGTATATATGTATATGCCGCAGTAGCGGATCCAGGGGAGGGGCTCGGGTGCCGCGCTAAATTTAAGTCATTTTTAAGTCCTCAAATTGAAAATGGATATATTCAAACATTAAGTAGTAATTTACGTCACTTAATACCAATACATATTTTAAATTAGGTCCTTCATTACTCGTGAAATTAAAAAAAAAAAAAAAAAAAAAGTGAGCCCCCCTCAGAAAATTTCTCGATCCGCTTCTGATATGCCGTGTACAATTTTATAAATTATGAACAAATAGACATTTCTTATAATTATCGAACTAGGCGATATTGAAAACATAGAGTTCTGCCTACATCACGCTGACATAAAACAAACCAGTGCCATTGCAATCAGATTGAGGCTACAGATGCAACATAGAGTCTGAATAAAACCTTTAAGGAGGGTTATGCTTCCGCTGCCGCTAATGGTCACCCCGGAGACATTGGCCAGGACAGGTCGACATTCGCTGAAGGACGCGAGTGAAAGCCGCTGAAACAGGGCGGCAAAGGTAGAAAATATAGCAGCAGCCTCGCCTCGGTGACTTTCTTTTTAAACATACCTCCCGTGCGAAAGTTTTTTTTTTTTCTTTTTCTTTTCATCACAAGTGGAGCAATGCCCTGCGAAACATTAATATGTTTCGGGTGCCTTGTCGGCAACGTACCCTTTGATCAAATGTTACACCACAAGTGTTAGCGGATTACACACTATAGCAGAGATTGGCTTGGATCTTGTTCATTATTATTTATAAATTGTAGAGATATCTAAAATCTTAGTACTGAATGTTAGAATAGGAGGTACTTAGGTAAAGAAGTTGAAAAATGGTTGTTGGTGCGATATCAGGTACTCTTTAATTATCCCTACCCTGATTGGAGAGGTAAAATTTAGGACTTCCAATGTAGATTTAAACAAAAACAAACAACTATTGGCGTCACTCCGGGTGTCGCGACGATATCAGCGCAACATTAGCGATGTGTTGACACTGGAAGCAATGGAAAATACCATCATATACCATGACTCCGACACCACCGAATTCCGATACCGTTGCCATAGTGCTTTGGTAATGACCAAAAGATGTGCAATCAGATTAAGATACTATCACGATCAGTTTTTACGAAACAAAACCATCTTTGTACATCAGAAAGAATCGAACCCAAAATCAAGTGCTGAGCTCATCATCGAATTAGAGAAATTGCTTTTTTTTTTTTTTCTTTTTTTTTTAATCACTGTAATTTCGGATAAGCAGTAAAATAATTCTGCTGATAATTTAAATTGTTAAACGTCATTTCCACAGCAAACAGATATGCACTCATTTTTTAATTCAATTTTCAAAAAAACAAGGGGTCACCTGTGTGTAGTGGTTAGCATGGCAACCTACTATACTAAAGGTCTCTGGTTTGCGTCCGGCGGTGGCCCTAGGATTTTTTAATGGAAGTTAAATGGATGTCCCGAGCCTGTACGATGTCAGGTACTTGTTAAAGATCATATCCTAATTATACCTGGATAGGCAAAACTTAGGACTCCCACTGTAGCTTCCGTCCGATTGACCTTAGTACCATAAAGGGACGTTAAACAAACAAAAATTATATCAATAATAATAATAATTCAATAAAAATCATAGGAGGGAAAATAATAGCTCAATACTGTTATAATTCATAACTGTGTCCGAAACTTTGAATATTTTATTCCAAAAATATTTATTACAGCAATAATGGAATCTTCATGATAGTCTGGCAGTAGATCCAAACTTTCTCTGTGAACAGAGTTTATGAAGTTCAGTATGCAAATTAACCCGCTTTCGACAAAAGGTTGGGGACTTTGGTGATTACGATCCAGCATCAAATCAAGTAGTTGAAAGCAATGGAATTTACATTGGAAAGTGATATTCAATGATGTTCAAAATATATAATAGCTAATAATGCAAGGATGTTTTCGTTTTCGTTTATTGAGGATTCGTTTTCATCCTGTTAACGTCAAGCGGAACTTCCTATCTATATTTATTTTGGCAACTACGATAAACATTGCAATTTATTTTCCAGCCAAATAACAAACACTAATGCGGGTTGATTTACAAAAGGTCCGTAGAGTAAAAAATAAAATATAAGACCTCTAACAACGACAGCTAGCCATGACACGATTGGCGAAGCCGACCCCACCCAAAGGTTTGACAAGTCCCACTGCATGTACGAGTATCTTCAAGGACTGTTCGTAATTGGGGCAGCTTGGTGTCAGCCCTGACTTTTAGCAGCTGGTCTTTGCCCTTTAAAACTATAATAGTCCTATTAAGAGGATGTTTTATATATATAAAAAAAACATACAGCTGTAGAATGGCAAATTGCATGGATGGATTTTGACTGAAACTTACGCTGACGACAAAGCAATTTTATCAATACATCATGACACTAGACTTGCCCCATTGAATATACAGAACCACTTACTTCAATTACAAAAATGGTACTGAAACTGGAAAATGAAATTAAATCACGACAAATCACAACACATAACTTTCACACTCAGACGAGACACGTGTCCACCAGTTTATATCTGCGACAACCAAATTCCACAGACAGAAACTGTACGTTACCTTGGAATTCTGTTCGACAGAAGGATGACTTGGGGCCCACATGTCAAAATGAAAGAAAAGACACTGAACATACGTTTAGAAATACATTACTCACTTTTTCCAAATCTTCTAAATTGAAAATTAGACACAAACTGAATACATACACCTACTTACTTAGACCCACTTGGACATAGGCCTCACAGATTTTCGGCACAGCTAAAAAAACGCACATACAAAAATTACAAACTCTCCGATCCAAAATTTTGAGACTAATTACGGAAGCTCCCATGCACGTAAACTCCAAACTCTGCATACAGTCATAAAACAACCGATTATCCAACAACTCATACGAACATTTTACTCACTTTTTTTGTTAAATTGGAAGGACATAATAACAGATTAATTAACCATATGGCCACGGCTAACATGCCCGTTCGAAGGCGGCTAAAAAGAAGCTGGATGACAGACCTCCTGTCCTAAATGCCTTACACATTAATGCGTTGCTGTAGCCATCGAATTCGCTGATTGTCGCCGATCGCTGACAGGTGCGAATCAATGTATAAAGAGAAAAAAATAAATTATTTAATACGGAATTGTAATCACTAAAACCTCACAATTTTAGCGATCGGACTTAAAGTTTGGGTAATCCCTAATGAAGGACTTAAATAATAATTTTTTTTCGTTTGCCGCAATAGGCATAAGCTCATTCGGGTTCAAGGACAATGGAAAACTAGTCAAGGTTCATGGATTATGGCTGCTCAGAATCAGTAGGCCCCGAGGACCTATATTTCTTTTCCCGAAGAGGCCCGTTCATGGGCAAAACTTCTGGGCGGCTACTCACATCCTGAAATACCACACCGCGATACTTGACTGGATATACGGGGGGCAGGATTATCACTCCTATCCCAGACGTGTCTTGGATTACGCGGCTTTCATGAGCAGGCGGTCACCCATCCAAGTTCTAACCACGTATGACGTTGCTTAACTTTGATTACATATTGCAAGTGCCTTTGTTCCCTCGGTCATCCCGGCCCCTCTTGAATAATATAAAAACAATATTCCCATAGCGTAAAATATCTTTTATGATGTGATCGAAACACAAGAATAATCGTACAAAATACATTGTAAGATTTTAACTTTGATATATTTTAAATTTAATGTTAAAAAAATCCGTACAATTTCTCTGATAAGGTTTCATTCACCGGAAATTTGATCCCTTTTTACTGGCCAGCTTTCTATTTTCTCCACGAAAACTGATATCCCGAATTAATTATTCAAGTGGCAGTTTCATCTTCCTAAGAACAAAAAAAATTGGCAATTTTCTAATATGGTCACAAAACAAAATTACGTTGTTATAATATAAAAGTTAGCTAATGAAATGAACAACTAAATAATCGTTAGAAAGAAAATATATTTGAATGAAATAAACTTGAATATTTTCTTTGTTTTCTAGCCTCATAACAATTACAGAACTGCTATTGATAACGAATCCAAAATATAAAATAAAAACAGAGCGTAGGCAGTTGAAAACACGAAAGAGCTAAATACTAATACAACGTTAATAGTACTATTGTTAAATATTGGATATTATGAATGGTTGAAAGAAGATGGTGTGAAAGGTTTTTGGTTACCCAATTTTTATTTTTTTAAATGGAGGTGGTACCAATAATTTCTTTTGCCTTAAAATAGTTTTGAAATCAATATTACCCATAAAAAACAAAACAAAAAAATAAAAAAAACGATTTTACAAGTTCAATATTGCCCATAATCCTAGAGGGGTACCTTTAACACCATGCCTGCTTGAAATTCTGAACACGGTGCCATCAAGCTTTGTACACTGCCTAATCTCATTTGAATTCCGTCTACAAGCAGCGTTATAATTCAAACGTGTGGCACACTAGAATCTAAAGCTGTTTGAAGGAAAAAAGATCATTCAACCATTAGAGTAGTTGATATATATTTTTTTAAAATTAATTATTCAATATAAAAAAAATCTTAATTATTCTCGTTAATTTCTGCAAATTCCAAAACAAAATAATAATAACACTGGTCATCGAAATTTCACTTTTCGTTAACTTTTTGAATGAAACGAATATGGCATTCCTCTCGCTTAGCTATTGTTTAAGAGTAGTAGCAAAAAAGGCCTGTTTAATCTAATGGCTAATGCTAAAATTCGCCTCTTGGAAAATTCTATATCTAAAAAATTATCTATATCTAGTCTGTGAAATTATATAAAAAATAGGTATTTGTAAAATAATTGGCGACTATCATATATTTGACATTTTACTGTGAACTACAGCTTTTCCTTAAAGGAAATGGTAAGCAGAATCCGAATGTAATATCAATAGGTTTTTTTTCCATCACTTTTAAAATTATATAAAGCAAAAATAAAATTAGAAAACAGTGCTTATTTATGTTTAACGCACCTCAAAATCTACGTGAAATTATTTTATAAAACATGTTCATATTTATAAAAATATTTTTTAAAATTACTGCAAGATTGAATTTGGATCGGAATGACTAAATCATAAAAATAATACAGTAAGGAAGTTTTAACAAGAGGCTGCTTTGGAGAGATAGTTGGGAAAGTAAGTATGTAAAAAAGATCTTATCTTTGAAAAAAAAAAAAAAATATCTTGACTCAATTTGTTTGAATATTTTAATAATTTCTTTACAATTTGATTTAGACTTTGTATCAAACAAAAAAAATTTAAAGGAATATCGTGCTAAGCCCCGAAAGCTTAGTTATATAAAATAATAGTAATAAGTAGTAAGTTGTATGATAAGTAATAAGTTAATAAGTTGTATAATACATTAGTAATAATTAAATACATGAGTCTGCAAAAAAAAAGATTAAATAATAAATAAAATAAAATAACAGTTTACTCATCATATCACTGTAATTTTTATAACACTTTAACTCAGTTGTGGTACCGTCAATTGCGGCGAATTTGGCCACTTTTCAACGTTAAAAATAAAAGGCTCTTCTCAACTAAATTTCTTAAAGAAACCGATTGTTTCATTTGTACGACCATTGGTGAATAGCATCGGTGCCATTTAATTCTTAACACTGGGGTTATCTTACTTTTAAAACAATAGATATAGTGTACCCTGAGGAAGGGTTGACTTAGCTCATCCACTATTTGATCACAGTAGTGAGCCTGTGGGCAATTCCACCTCTCCGGGATCAGACAAAAATTTATCAAGGCTCTTATCATAAGACATTAGAAATTGTATTAGAGTACAAATTTAATGAGAAAACGGTACTACTTCCCCTATTCCCCTGCTGGCTTTGACAGCTGATAAGCACGCTGCTATCTGTTGGTCACCATGCGAACTACCATCCCCACCACCTCTCTTCTTAAAGGCCGAATTTATGGCTAGGTTAGAATTATATTACGCGCCTTTTTTTACGAGTATGAGGTCGTGACGTCATCTCAACTCTAAACAACTTCACCTATTCCTGGCAAATAAACATCGATTAATCGTACTTTCTGTACATTTGATTAATTGTGAAAATACCGTGTCTCTTTACCCTTGCATCTATAGAACATTACTCTTCATCGAAATGTTATAATTTTTCGAAGTATTAGTATTTTAGAGTCCCTGAAAAATATTAATATTGAACCTATACCGTTCCGAATACAAGTAATTACATAACTATTCTTTATGCGTATAAGTTCCTTACCAATCCACTTTTTTATTAACAATTTATCCACTTCTTTGTTTTTCTATAACCTATTATCTTTTCATTATGTCTATACTTTTTTGAAGAACTGACATTTACATACTTTTTCAGGTATTTACAGGTTTTTTAACATTTACAGGTTTTTCAGGGTAAAATAAAACTCAGTCGATTATTTACATTAATAAAGTACAATACATTGACCATTACTTAATATGAATTTTTCCCATCTTTCATCTTCATAGAATGTCTAGGGTTTATTATTAAAAAACTGATCGAAGTGGTTTTTAAAAATGAAAGTTTAATGAAAAAGTAGGTTATGGTATAGGTTTGAATTATTCAGTGACTCCGAATATAGTTCGAAATACTGATTCTTCGATATATTCGGAGAAATAGATAGAAAGTAAAGTATGATGGAGCAAATGGTGGGGAGACGCGGGTTTTTTAAAAGTTAGATAATTATAACGACTGTCACAAAATCGATGTCTTCTTTTCAGATGGGGTGAGATAGTGTGTGACGTAAAAATGGCGTAAT
Organism: Aelia acuminata; assembly: GCA_911387785.2. NCBI lineage: Eukaryota > Metazoa > Arthropoda > Insecta > Hemiptera > Pentatomidae > Aelia > Aelia acuminata. The sequence goes on from OU426983.1 coordinate 24,225,895, forward strand.
ACTGAGGCAAGGCTGTTATTTTTCAAACAGGAGGGGCAATAGGGGAAAGATGGCGGTGCTAGTAGTTTGCATGGTGACCAACAGATGGCAGCGTGCTTATCAGCTTTCAAAGCCAGCAGATGAATAGGGGAAGTAGTACCGAGAAAACTAGATGGATTACCATGGGTGTCATCGTCACCAAATTATTGGGGGGGGGGGATTCATTATTCTACTAGATAGTGTAGGTAAAAATTTGAGTGGCTAAAAGTTGAAATACAAATAATAAAGCCTAAAAACAGCTGTTGGTACATTTGATTCCTCCTCCAACTTGGTATTTTAAAGACACTTTGTCTTTCGGAAACTTGCCAATTTATATCTCAGAGTATAAGGCTTTATGTTGAAGGATGCAGCCCGAAATTTCTCGATTGAATTTCATCCAAGTTCTCCTTCCGATCCTGGTCCTACAAATGTCATCAGCTTCTACAAGCTTCATCGAGTTGATGGAAAGCAGTGAATCCACTGGGATTAAGCTGCTTGGTTTAAAAAAGAAACGAAGACCGATTCCGGAGATCCAACATTGTTAGAGGATTCATAAAACAACACTGTTCAAGCTGGAATAAAATAAGCAATACACAAATTCATCAAATACACAAAGTATCAGATGGAGAAATTGTGGGTATAATCAATGGATATAGTATGCTGCAATTGAAAAATATTTTATATATATTTATACTTATACTTAAAGTTCTTAATGCTCCTTACTTCGTCAATAATTAACTCATCCATAAAGACCTTAATATTCCATGTATCGCCGATTTGGCCCGATCCAGATACCAATCCTTTCATAATAAACTCCCGCCCGACCCGAATCCTCTTGTTTCCAGCCTCGCTTCCTCCTCTATTCCAGACAATCCTCCAAGGCGTCTGAAAAGGAGATGGCCTAGGGATCTTTTATATTAAGTGTACTAGTTGAGTACTACCAATGGTTAGCTTCTCATCATGCTATTTCATGACATATTACTTTCGTATTATTAGCTCATTTACCAGATGTAGTTTCTAAATACAGTTATAAATTTCAATAAATAAATAAAATAAAAAAATTGATTAGCTAAAATCGGATAAATTCGTAAAATCGTATTTTTATTTATTTTTTATAGTGGGGGGATGGTCCCCTCCTGCCAAAATATTGCCCCCCCCCCGGCGGTGACGTCTGTGTGTATTACAACTTCCCTTTTTTTCTTGTGCAGGACTTGCTTTAATTATAATGCCCTATTAGAATGAGTTTCCATTATCTGTTCGAATTCGGCACGTGTACATCTCAATCACACCAAATAACATCTATAACATATATACATTTAATATATAACATTTAACGGAATTTTCCCCCAAGTGATTGAACATACACAACATGAGTGACTTGGAACAGTTCCACAGAATGGTCTGGTCCATTTTTTCCTGACTCTTGTTCTTCTTCTAAGTTAGTAAATTTATATTCTATGTTAGGAGCAATAATCTTTTTCACAAAAAGTGGGAAAAGTCGCCCTGTTTCACGGTAATTCTTAAATTATAATTCTTTCATTTGGTTTCAAAGTTAGGATCACTTTGAATATAAGCAGTTTTCAAAAAAATAACTAAGGTTTGAATCCCTAACCCCTTTGGGGGGGGGGTCTCGCGTTCTTCACTTATTTAGCGGATAGGTTTTCATTCAGTTAGTAAGGCAGAAGAAAAATATAAACAATAACTTTTCCAACGAAAAAATCCTTGCAAGTCATAGTTCTGAGAGGAGGAGATGGACAAAAGTTATGCAATGTGTAGATAACCCATGAGCGAGGAAAGTGTAGCAGCGGCCTCACCCTGAACTCTGCCTTCGAACTCTGCTCCAGTTACCTCACTTCTGTCTGAGTTCGAGGTCTTATCTCAGAGTCAGTTATGTCTGACTAGTCTTATCGAGTCAAACGTATTTTTTTTTATATATTCTCAACGAAATAATATTGCTAAGATACCATATTTACAAAAAAAAATACTAGCTGAAAGCAAGGGCATGTCATACAAGAGTTATTCTATATCAAATAAACCAGAGCCTGAACCTATAAGTCTTTGGATTTTTAGTTTTTTGAAGCATTCATCAATGTAAAGACAGTAAATACGACATTTTAATTTTTTTGGGCTAACGGTTATTGAAATATAAATTTTTTAAGTAATAAAAAAACATAGCCAAAAAGTTGCGATTTGGGTTTTGGAAATAGTTTTGGGCCTATATCTCAAAAACTTTTGGACGTAGGAAGCGGGAAAAGACAGATGTCTTCTTTTTCATTTTTCTTGTGAAATGGTGAAGCTAAAAGTTAGCTGAATTTTAATAGGTTATTTAATTTATGTCCCTATATGTTAAATTTTCTTTTATGTTGTGAAACTATCTTTTCTCAAATTTCAAATTTAGCACACATTTAGAAATGAATGGGTTAGGGCAAAATAGTGCCAAGCAACATTTTCAACAATACGTATAATACGCTGTATAATACGTACGTACTGTATGTCCTTGATGGAAATGCCACCTAAATATGAATATGACAGTCATATTTAGGTGGAATTTCCATCATAGACCTATAGTCCTACGTAATATACAGCAGAGTGCAGCTACAGTTTATTTTTTTTAAAATTTTGCTTTGCCCTATTAGAATAACATGTATTTATATCTTCTTTTTTTTTAAATCAAGAAAGGAGTTTATGAAAATTCATAAAGGAGCTTTAATTTTTTTTTAAATTAAAAAGTTATCATATTTTAATAAAATAGTCACAGTACCAATATCAATAGATAAACGGAAGCTTTCAAGAGTAAAAAATCTAAAATTTTGTATTTTTCTTTACCTTAATACATGCAACAAACGAAATAAAAAATAATGAACATCCAAGATTATAACTGGTTGATTTTAAACTGGTGGATTTAATAAGGAACGAACCAAAGAGGATACCTGCATAATCATATTGTAAGACGTCAGTGGTTGAAGTGTTTAAATTTTATTTTATAAGCTGTTAGGACTTATAAACACCGCTCGACAGAAAAAAAGGCAAAGAATTACGCATTTATAATAATATTTATAGAATACATATATTTTATATGGGCAAGATGGAGCTTGCAGAACGAACTCCTTTGGTAGATTGGTGTAGAAGAATTCACGTCAGGACTAGAAGAACTTTAATGAAAATGATTACTATCGATTAAGGACAAACTGATGCACTTAAATAATCACCTTTCGTGTTTTAAACGAAAAAAAAAAACCTGATCGTGTTGTTGCCATTGCCATTAAATGAAAAAAAAAAAAAAACAACGCCATAAACCTTAAGCTTAGCTATGTTGCAAGAAAGAATAAGAGCAATGCTGTAAATGGTAAAAGAATTTCTTAGAAGCAAGTACTCAAAACAGTTATCTTTAAAGTCATCCTGCAAAACGATTATTTTATATAGCTTGCCTATAATTTATCTATAATTATTCTACTTTGTTATAATTATTATGTAAATAATTTAATAAAACAAGCTTACCCGCGCAAAGCATTCGCACTTAAATCCTACTCAATTAAAGTACACACCGCATATTTGGTATCGTATAGTGCGTATTGAGTGCATGGGCATAGGTGAGGGTTGAAGTAAAGAATAGATGTGTTTTAATTGTAGATCATTTATTTTTGAAACATAAATTTAAGGTATTTACACAGTATTTACGTGTTTACAGGACCTCTTTGAACAATATGTTTGAAGTTACGATATGGTTATCTGTGAGTGTTTGTTAGTGGGTTTGTTTTACACAGACATAGATTTCACTGAAAGAGCGCACCCTGGAAAACGCCACATACTTAAATACACATATCGGTTTCGCGGAAAGTGAGTAAAAAATAAGATTCTATTGACTGAAATCGCATGTTTTTGCTTGTGACTCGCAAGCGATGGCGTCAATCAAAAAAGTGTATATAACCAAAAAGTGTTTGTCTCGACAAACTGATAAAAGTGACACCTTCGAAAAAGCCCTTTAACCATTTCCGCTGAGAATTGCAGTTTTTCGCTTACAAATCGCAAACGAATGGGTTAATCTAAAAAATTTACATCACCGTTAGGATTTAGGACCGAAAATGTTCTCCTTGAAAACCTGAAAAGGTTGACACCAGGTGACCCCTATATGAGAACTTTAAAACTGGCACTTACGATAAAAATTACTTCTAGAGGTTCATGAACTCCTGAAAGAGCAGGATTGGTTCGCAGCGTAGGATAACTTTAGAAAATCAATGACAAGGCAATGACCGTGCAGAGGTCATCTCCAGATAAAACTATAAAAAATGGCTTCTATTTTTTAGTTCTCTTATAATAGTTAATTTGATCATGACTACTAGGCACGCACTGAAGTATAATAGTATATTCATTTTGGTTTTTCAACCGCTAGGGTCATTTACATAGAAACTACTGTAAGCTCGTGCCAAAACGGTTCATAGATCTTAAAATTTTTTATCTTTTTTAAAAAAATCATAATTTTATTCAACTGTTTCTTCCTCTTCTTTTAATATTACTTTGAGATCTGTTTTAGTCATATGCAGTGAAATCAGTTAGAATATGCATTACAGTCAATTCACAGCTACAGTAAGTACTAGTTGGATGTTTTACGTTTCGTTGAATTATACGCAGTTTGTTGCCCCTTATACACCCATTCTGCCATTCCCTTTGATTGGTGAGTGATGCCAAATCGTTTTGATGAATTTTTTAAGAACAGTTGATCTTTTCAGATTACTGATCTGAACTTCAAACAAAACCCAACAATCCGAATATTTCAATTTTTTTTTATTGCTGCTTTAACTATGCTTTACTTAATAATTCAGCCTTCTGTTTATCAACAAAATAACAATCAACTTATGGTACCCATAATATAAAAACTTTTGAAAAAAATTGAAAAAAAGGGGCAAGCTCCTTCAAAAATTGCAGAAGAGAAGAAACTGTTGTTATCAGATTGAGAATTTGCCCCGGTAGACCGTACAGTTATTGGCAACCTTAAGACTTAAAGACTTAACTTACATTTCTGTGGTTAAATTTAAAAAAATACTTTTTATAAAGGGATCAAATAGAAACTTCCTATAGCTCCTCATTATCTATCCTCATGAAGACTCAAGAGGTTTTTTTGGGTCAAAAGTTCAACAGGTAGTTTTACAATATGGCAATATTTATTGCTAAAAGTGCCAAATCTAGTTATTGGCACCCTGTGGATTTAATTGTGAAATCTTCCCTATGGTTAGTTTGTTAAAGTCTTACTTCATAGATGATTTAGAGGACCCTTCAAACTAGAGATGGGCGTTTCGGTTGTTTTTACATAACGCCAACGAACTGTTCGTTGAAAAAAACAATTGTTAAAAAAAACCGTTTGAAAAAAACAGGTTGGGGAAAACAGAAAACCTCCTGACTAATGTTTCTATCAGGTGTTTGTTTTGTGTTGTGTTGTTTTATTGGAAACGTAATAATAGTATTAATTCAAAGAAAAAAAATAATAATAATAATTTGAGAATAAAATCAGAAAATGTCACTAATTGTTGAAGCAACAAAATTTAAAAAAAAAAATCACAAACTTAAAATAATTTTGACAGGTCTTTATCGAGAAAAGTGTTAAAATATTATGAATTCTTGAAATATTACGAAAAATAAACTTCTTTAATATTTAGAATTTTTTACTTTTTTTTCATTGTAATGAACCATTTATAATAACTTCCTGTTATTGTAATGTATTCTCATCCATACACAGCAGTTTGGAGATATGTTTTAATTAGCACTTGAATAAACTGACATTTACAAAAATGAAAGTAATAGTGTCACTTTAAATTTTAAATGAAATAAATAGAAATTCGAAAATAGAATACTCAGAAATCCTAACGGAAAATCAAACAACGGAGAGCTAGTGGTGAAGAAAACAACTGTTCTATTCAATTTCAGTTGTTCTGGAACGAGTTCCAAACGTTTGAGTAGTTGTAAATGAGAACGGGAAGAGAAGGAAGTTCTAAATTCCAACTATTTGGGCTGGTTCAGGAAAACAGTTTTTTCCGTTTTTTATAAAAAACAGTTTTTTCAAACAGTTTCACGTTTTTCTTCCCATCACTACTTCAAACATTAGACTCATGTATAACTTGTAATACAATTAGGACTGGTTTACTTATTTCTTTAAGTTAAAGTTGGGGTGCCAATAACTGTACTGAGTGCCAATAACTGCATGGTTTACCCTACATTTTCATTATAGACAAGAGTAAGCCAAACAGCTGACGACTGGTAATATCACCATTGTGATATAAATATATCTCAATAGCAGCCGTATGAAAATCATAGAAGCTTATTGGAACAATAGGTAATGGCATTCCTAAAAAAATAAAACGTGCTTCACAAAATATAAGAAAGACTAGCTGACCCGAGCGAAGCATACGCACTTACTAACTTACTACTTACTTACTAACTAACTTACTACTAACTTACTACTTACTTACTTACCAACTTACTAACTTACTTAAATTTCATTTAGTTAAAGTACACACCGTATATTTAGTATCGTGTAGTGCGTATTTAGTGCGTCATGGGTAGAGGTGAGGGATGAAGTAAAGAATAGATGTGTTTAAATTGTACATTATTTTTATTTTAAACATAACTACAAGGTATTAACATATTTATATTGTATTTGCGTGTTTACAAGACCTCTCTGAACATTATGCTTGAAGTTACGATATGGTCATCTGTGATTGTTGGTGGGTTTGTTTTACACAGTCATAGATGTCACTAAATGAGAACACCCTGGAAAACGCCACGTAAAACTGACCGTAAAAAAATAGGGTCAGGCAAGTACAATCCTGTACTTAAATACACAAAGCGGAAAGCGAGCGGTCTGATTCTATTGACTGAAATCGCATGTTTTTGCTTGTAACTCGCAAACGACGGTGACAATCGGAAAAGTGTATATAACCAAAAATGATTGTCACGACAACCTGAAAAAAATGACACCTTCTAAAAAGACCTGCGACCATTTTGCGACTATTTCCGCTGAGAATTGCAGTTTTTAGCTTAAAACTCACAAACGAATGGGTTAATTGAAAAAAATTATGACCGACAAAGTTGAAATCCCTTCAAAACCTGAAAATATTGACACCATTTAGAAACCTCTACGACCATTTTCTCGTAAAAACCGCGGTTTTGCTCTTGTAACTCACAATCGAAGGCGAATTAGTGATTAGTATATTTTTCCCGTGTAGCCGGTTAAGGAAAGCTTTAAAATGATGCCTCATCCATGAAATTTGATGAAATATTAAGGAAGTTATGGCGTATCGACAAAAAAAAAAAGGCCTTGAGAAATAGTACAGTGGATCAAAAAAGTGATGGCACACCTCATCTTTTCGCCTTAGTTTCAAATATATTAACATTATTTTGAAATTTATTTTTTTAAATATAAAGTAACATACCAGTAATGTATTTATGTTGTAATGTAATTATGTTGGTAAAAAGTTTAAAAATTTAATAGCTATAGAAAGATAACTCTCAAAGTCTTAGTTTCAAAGGTTAAAAAAGTGTTGGCACAGTTGTAAATTGTTTACTCTCGGGTTCATAATTCTACTTTATTTTTAAAAACAATAATGATGTTTATATTTACTATTTATTATATTGCTGTAATCAGTTTTAAGTTTTGTTCTGATCAGTTAAGATGGGAAGATCTGAGCACAGTAACGTTTTTAAAAATAAGGTGGTTAAACTCCATTCTAAGGGACTTAGTTACCGTCAAATCGCGTGTAAACTTAATATTAGTTTCAGTAGTGTCCGGAACATAATTAAAAAATTTAAGGAAACAGGTTCAGTCATTAATAAACCTCGCCGAGGACGACCGCAAATATTTACTGAAAGAGAAAAAAGAAATATCCACAGGATTGTCGAACAAGAGCCCTCAACGTCTGCAGCCAGAATAGGTGAGGAAATAGCAACATGTTCCAACAAATCATTCTCTTTACAGACTATAAGAAATGTAATCCATAAATGTAATTATTATGGCAGGGTTATGAGAAAGAAGCCCTACATTAGCGAGGCCAACCGAAAGAAAAGGCTTGAATTCGCTAAAAAGTATATAACTGAGCCTATAGACTTCTGGAAAAATATAATTTTTTCTGACGAAAGTAAATATAATGTTTTTGGGTCAGATGGGCGTAAATATGTTTGGAGCAAGCCCAATACAGCATTCCAAACTCGACATGTAAGAGCCACAGTTAAACACGGTGGGGGCAGTGTTTTAGTTTGGGGGTGCATGTCTTGGTTCGGCGTAGGAAATTTGGCTTTTATTGATGGTATTATGAACGCCAAAAAGTATGTCGACATTTTGCGACAAAATTTAAATGCAAGTGCCGAAAAGATGGGGATAAAAGATACTTTTGTTTTCCAACAGGACAATGATCCCAAGCATACTGCTTATATTACTAGGGAGTGGATGTTATACAACATACAGAGGCAATTAAAAACGCCGCCTCAGTCTCCTGACATCAACCCTATAGAACACCTGTGGTATGCTTTGGATCAGAAAGTGAGGAAAAACAAAATTTCAAATAAAAATTACTTAAAAAAATTTTTGTCAGAAGAATGGCCAAAAATTGGGCAGGAAATAACGCAGAACCTCATTTCTTCAATTCCAAAGAGGCTAAAAGCCATTATTGATGCAAAAGGCATGATGACAAAGTATTAGGTCAGTATATTTTTTATTTTGAATACTTTAACAACCAATTATATGTACTGTGCCATCACTTTTTTGACTACCTAATAATTCGATTTTATTTTTATTTTTTCAGCAATATCAAGTCAACTAAAAATTTATTAATAAAACATTATGTATTATAATAAACTTTTTATGTAATAAATTTTTTTTTTTTTAAAATCATTTTTATTTATGCAATATCAAAAAATAGTACTGTGCCAACACTTTTTTGATCCACTGTGTATACTAGCTGGTCCATGCGAAGCATTCCCACTCTAACCTAACTAAATCCCACTTAATTAAAGTATATATTTACCATATATTTAGTATCGTATAGTGAGTCGTAGGCATAGGTAAGTGTTGAAGTAAAGAATAGATGTGTTTAAATTGTAGATTATTTATTTTGTGCTGATTTTATTACACGGTTTTGCGCTTATAACTCGCAATCGAAGGCGAAATGAGTGCTTTGTATATTTTTCCGTAGTAGCGTATAAGGAAAGTCTCCTTTATGACTTTGATAAAGTATCAAGGAAGTTATTGCGTGCCGACACAAAAAAGGCTTTGAGAAATAATATATTATAAGATGATTATAGCAAAAAATCAATCAATACGACAATTGACATTAAAGACCTATGTTTGTAAGTTTAAATAATAAATAACCTAACCTTAAACACTCAGATCAAGTGAAATTTAGATAAGGCTGTTGCCGAATTACTTTATTTTGTTAATTATAATTTTGGTTACAGTTTTTTAACATATTTTGTTTTACATTTGAACCCTATCGATTGTTATATCAATAATACTAACAGTAAATCTCTGCTATTCTCAAAGAGATGTAACGCTAGAAATCCAAACAGGTCTATTTAAAGAAGGACTGAGAGTTAGAAGAAAAAAAGTGATGGAATGCCGTTAGAGGGCGTGGACTAGACCCCATCAGCTCTACTTTTTTCCAGCTTTGCAATTCCAACTCCGTGTTTACTGTTTCTGCTATGTCCATTCCTTCTTATTGCTTCTATTTATATCTCCTCATTGTTCCTCCTTTCTTCCACCCTACGCAGCGGAAGTTCCGATCGGAAAATCCCACGAATCGCCGGAGGTAAAGCTCGCAGTTTCCTGCCCAACTTGTGTCTCCCCTTATTAAAAAACTGGTTTCCTTAGAAGCCTTCACTTTCTTTAGTTGTACTTTTGTTTTCTCCTCTAAATAGCTTCCCTTATTTCTCTAGTTTCTCTTTTTTATCCTCCTTGGCAAGCTATCACATGAAAAATACTTCGACACAGTAAAACTTTTAATAGACAAATCAGTTTTAAAATATTTTTCTTTATATAGGGACTGTCTTTACAGTAGTTACACCACCTTCGTAAAACAAACACTTGCGACTGTGAGGACTAACTCCACAAAGTTTTTATCATCTCTTATACGACTGTCAATTACAAGAATATAACAGAGGGCATTTAATCAGAAGTATTTTGATGAAGGGGGACCAAATGACATTTTTAAAAAAAAATTCAAAAATATAATTTGGAATTACTAAAATTTCAATATCAACCAACCTACAAAATTGCAAAACAGCAGAGGGAAGCCCAAGCAGAAATATTAGGTACAAACTGCAACAACTAAACCTCAATTCCCATAAACTCCCACCGGTGATTTAGACTTTTTTTTTTTTAGTTATAATTGAAGGGGTCGGGGCAAAATAGTGCCAAGCAACATTTTTAACAAAAATGAACTGTAGTTGCAGTCTGCTGTCTATTACGTAGGACTATATGTCTATAAAGGAAATGCCACCTAAATATGTCTATAGAGGCTCTGTTTAGTCATATTTAGGTGGCATTAAGTCCTACGTAATATACAGCAGACTGCAGCTACAGTTTAATTTTGTTAAAAATGTTGCTTGGCACTATTTTGCCCCGACCCCGTCAATTCATTAATTGTACTAGAATGAATTTCATGAAATTCATATAAATGAATTTCATTTAATGAAGTTGAAATTCATTGATTGGTTTCTTTTTTGTTCAATTTTTTCTTCTATTTTTTATATTTTGTTTTCCAAATAATATTCCCCTTCAAATTGTATAAAGATTATATCCTATTAATGTAAAAAACCAACATATAAGTAATTCGTGACACACTGGTATGCTTTAGGGAATCGAATCCGTAAACATATGGAACGGAAAAAAGAAAACAATCTATTAGTATTAGTATAAAATTATTTGAATTATCCCGACAACAATATAGTTGATGAAACCTACTTTCCATGATACCATTGCAGCAACTTACTGTACAGTTTAAAAATAGCAGCATTAGCGTTCGCAGGGATTAGATCCCCTAGATATTTTAAGAGACAAAAACTATAAATTAAATAAATTCGTATTCATTTTCTATATTTATTATCATATTAAACAAATATTCTAACTTGTAAATATCAATTAAAGTTAAATTTGAAAAATTAAGTGAGCCTTACAAGGTCAGAATACCTCGAATCCTTCCCCTTGGCATAAGAGTTTAACCAGCCTGTCCCCTTTAAATACTGCAGATACCCTTGAAGAGCAGTAATTGATAACTATTCCATTAGTTGTAAGCGGAATAATAAATGTTAGGGTACTGACTTTGAACTCTATTTAGATATAATAGCGCAATAACGTCTACTCTGGTTTACCTCGGCATACATATCGATAGAAATTAATCATTTTTATTTAAACACTTTGACTGCAAGATAATGCAAGAATGCATGATAGAACTTGATAAGTAAAACTAATCTGCGTTAGTGGATCAAGGTGGCTAGCAATTATGGTGTGGGAATGAAAATACATCAGCATTTGTCCTAGAATTAAAATATAATTGTAGGTATACTTAAGCGAGACTATTTTTCCATCTTTTTAGAATTTAATTCTCTATTTCGAGCTTGAAATACATACTCTTAAGATTCCGATCCGTATTATTTAACCTTTTCAATAAAATTAATGGGAACAAAAATAAAGCATTTCTAAAATATTTAAATGAATATAAATGTAAAGCGGAAAAAAACTCTAATTGGTCATCATAACATATTCTTCAATTGTTTTCTATTCTGCAGCAGACTACTTTTGAACACCAAAACTCCTGCAGAATTTCCAAGCTTATCATTCAAATATTCAAGTTTAGAAAATAGTTTTTTGGTTAGAGCGTTAGAGTCACCGTAGAAACCTTGACTCAAACTATACCGTGGCGGATCCACGGAATAAGACTAGACTTCCCACTCTATTCAAGATAAATCAGTAAGCTCTTCTCGCCCTACTCCCTCTTCGAATGCTAAAAGTGAGCATGTAGGAGAAAAACATATATGAGTGTTAGAGTTAAGAAAGAAAAGAAAGGAAGAATTTTTATTCTGGGACATCTTGTCCCCTAAGAATAACAATATATGTACAGATCCAGAGTCCTTTGTCTGGCTAGTTTAAAACGAAATTGGTAAGAAATTAAAGAACTAAAATAAAATAAAAGCAAGCCTCATGAAATAAAACAAACAGCAAAAAAGAGATAATATAAGTTGAACATTAAGCAATAAAAGAAAAACCAGGTATAATTAGGATATGGATCTTTAATATCGTACAGGCGCAGGATCTCCATTTTACGTCCTATCCGCGGGACGGCATAGCCAAGGATTTGATACTCCCTTTAAAAAATCCTCGGGCCACCACGAGATGCGAACCCGCGAACTTGAGTATTGTAGGTTTCCATCCTAAATTAGTGAGGTATATCAAGGATTTTATTCATTTCCTAAAAAATAATCAATTTAAATATTAAACAATGAAAAACGATTCTTGTAAGGAATATATTAAAAGAAGTTTGATTTATTTAAAAAAAAAAAAAAAAAGGAAAATTAGAAATACCAGTAATTATCAATATCTCCTACGTTTTTTTTCCTCTTAGAAATGTCAATTTTTACAGAGTATCAGGAAGTAAATTTATCCCTAAAAATAATGCAACTACCTTATTTCAACGGCCTAAATGTTTTGAAATAGAAAAATAAGTGTAGACGAAGTGAAAGAAAGTTTTACTTATTGAAATGGATAGAAACATGTTCTATTTTTCCGAATAGTACAGCTGAGAATACCAGGTCAAACTTGCTAAACACTCGTGAACGGCTAGAATGCTAAACTGATGGTTCGGCGTTGAATATCAATGATCACTTCCACTTTCCAGTGAAACTGCTCTTTGCCGGTTACTTCACAGCTGACATATCATGTAGTAGAGGATATAACATAGTTAGGAGAGAGGGTAAACTCCGATCTCAAATAGCGTTTTAGGCAAGTTTTGTTCTATGGCCGCAAACGATTTGTCAAAAAAGTACCATCTTTGTTCATTTATAATATTGTTTAACTATTATTATTATTATACTCATTAATTTTTTGAATGAGTAACACCCCTTAAAACAAAAAAAAAATAACAACACAATAAGCTTGGGCTGTCAAGATTTTTTTTTTCTCAAGTTCACATTTTCATTGACAAATATCGCAGTTAAGCTACGATGTGAGGTTGCATTTTCAGGCATGAGGGAAGATTGTAGTTTCCAGCAGCACATCTTCCCAGACTTGTTTTATGTGAGGAGGCCCCTCATACTATTTATTTTCAGTCACTATCTATAAGGCATGTCACTTGTCGCTGTGTTTAATAACTCTGTTATTATTGTAATTTAATATAATACTTTAAAAACGTTTTCACACTAACCAAGACGGACTTGCAAACCTCCTCTTAAGAGATATGGCTACAGATGAAATGCCCATAAATGTGAGGAGGGGATTAAAAAGGAGTTGGATGAGAGAACTCCTTCTTTAACTGACCTGAAAAACTGAATCAAGCCAGGGGAGAGATACCGTTGTGTGCCATTCTTCCCCATGCCTGACAAGTCATTGTATGACTAGTAGAACGGCCACCAAATCTGCTGATTTTCCAACATGTTTTTGACAGGCGCAGATATACAAATGGAGTAAAAATATGTATAATAAAGAGTTCGTATTTGTTGGTTGTGGTAAGTCGGCATGAAGAGATATATTACTGCTTGTTGAACGATAAATTTTTGGGACATGTATCTACTCGTATTTGGGTCAAGTAGTAATGTTTATGTTAAACTTATTTACTGATTTCAATTTTGACTCAGGTCATTCTTCTGTTAAAATATTAGTCCTGTCTTTATGATTTTGGTGTTCGCCGATATCAAATATTGGTCTAATGTCTATTGATTTGTCCTGATTTAAATTAATTTTCCAAAAAGAGTAATGTTTTTTAAAATGCATTAAGTAGTTACCCACTCTACCACCACATCTATAATCCTGATCTGAAGGAGATTTACTGAAATTTTCGGCGATGAGATTCTTGCTGCAAATGACTGCTTTAAGATGACATTTAATTTTTTATAAAAGAAATCTTAACTTCACTAAAGTCTCTCTCATTTTCATATAAAAATTCATTTATGTTTGGGCAAAAGGCTTAGGTCATAATTTTTTTTTTTTTTCGTCTCGTCTTAAAATTCATTATTGACTATAATTTATTCGCTATTCATAATTTATTACAGTCTCTGTTATTCTGGAATAAAGAAATAAAATCAGAAAGAATTTTAATGATTTTCAATAGCTTGGTAAATCGTTGTTTAAGCTTCACATTCGATGACTTAACCCCTTTTGACCAAACACCAGTGAATTATAATTTCACGTTTGATTTTTCTACTAACCTCCTTTGCAGGAAGAAAAACTTAGTTGAAGGTAGTAATTAAAATACCTATTATTATAAAAGCTACCATGAAAAAATTGGCATCATTTTCTGCACTTAATATCAAACATATTTTTATACACGTAGCTTACCTGGAGCTTCGCCGTCGTAGGAGAAGGAAGGTATGAGAAGGGTCTGAGCGTCGACGATGACGATGTTCTCGGAGGACACCGCGTGGACTCCGGACAGGGCGCCGATCTTCTGCGGCTTAGGGAAGTCCAAGCCCCTCGGGATCTGGATATCTCCGAAGTTCACCTGAAACAGAATGGAAAACCGATTACAGAAAACCGATGATATCATTGAGGCAGTGACATCCAAATGGAGCCTAAATTCGTTTGATGGAAATGAAATATTTATATACATAGAACTTATATCGTTTCTTAGAGATTTCTTCTGACTTTTTCTCATTGGGACAGTGCTTCGTTCAGTATAGCGGATGGAACAACTAAATTCGTTGTTCTATAAGGTGTGTAGATTTCGATCTTTGAATGTTTTTACTTGCTCCATATACTTCTAGATCTATTATTTCCCGCTGGTTTCGACCAATGAGATTTGAGGAATGGTCTGGCCCAGCATATAACATTGCCGATACTACTCACAGCCTCAGAGATATACCCTGTATGTACTTCTAAGTTAGCTTTCCTCATAAAGTTTACATTTAATATTGGGTTGTCCGTAAAGGTCGTAGAGAAATTTGGACAAAAATTAAAATTGATGAACAGCCTAAAATTTATTTATTTAATCTACAAAATAGTTACCACCGTTAGCGATTGCCCTTTCCCAACGGCTTGGAAGGTCCATTATCCCTTTTATCCTAAAATCACCGTCCTTACTCCTGAAGAACAATAAAATGTCCGTTTTGACGTCATCTTCTGAAGAGTAGGATTTCCATTGTAGAAAATTTTCGAGGGAACAGAAAAGATAGAAATCCGAAGGAGCAATGTCAGGAGAGTACGGCGGGTGAGGCAAAACCTCCCATTTGAAGCTGAATTACTTTTTTCCCGATCCCTTAAAGACACAGCGTTGTCTTGGTGGAATAGCACTTCTTTCCGATTAGCCAACTCTGGCAGTTTCTCTTCAATTGCTGCCTTCAGTCGATCCAACTGGGCGCAGTAAAAGTCCGTATTTATAGTTTGGTTTCGTAGAAGGAGCTCAAAATGTATTGGTACCTTCCAAACCCAACCAAATACTGAGCATCACCTTTCTTGGATGCAAGCCGGCCTATCGTGTTGCGAGCAGCGCCGTTCCAGCCAATCCCCAAGATTTTTCCAACCCTCATACACGGCACGAATCTTTCTAGCGGTTCGGTCAGCGTTTTTCCCTTTTTTAAAAAATAACAGCATAATATGCCGAAAATGAACTGAATCGTCACTCCTGTTTGTTTGCAATAAACTACACTACTGACCCTTACTAAAGACGAATTAAGTGTGTAATTAACAGCAACATTAACATAGTTAATTCCATGAGGATTAAAGGCAATTAGATAAACATTAGCTTTGTGATTCATTTTTAGTAAAAAAAATAAAAGGTAAATTTTATTTTAAAAATCTCTACTAACTTTTCGGACAATCCAATATTTAGATATGCTTACAGGAGGTAAAGTGTGGTGAAATTTACAATTATGTGCGATATACAAACATTCCATTCGCGACACAAGCAGTTCTACCAAATTTGGACTCCAGCCTGGTCAACTGGTTTCTATAGGTAGTAGATAGATGCTTGCTATCAGCAAAGGTTACAACAATAGTTTCTAGAAGTCGAGTTTTTCGATCGCAATCCTTTTCCTTACTATATATCTCACACATACAGGGTGTCCAAAAAGAGTATTCGGGGTTTGAAAGTTGAATAAAATCTCAAATATAGGATATCAAGTAGGATGTTTACGTTTTATTTAAACACAATGAACTGGAAATTTATTTAGAAAAAACAATATTGTCTAGGTGTCCACCATAACGCTGCTGGTACTCCTCGAATCTCAAACGCAGATTTCTAACAACGCGTTGAAACATTGTTCCGGATATTGCCGTAATTTCTCTTCTGATATTTTGCTTCAATTGCGTTAGATTCTTCGGTTTCTTTTCGTATACCCTACTTTTCAGGTATCCCCACAGAGAGAAGTCAAGAGGACTGAGATCGGGACTCCTGGGAGGCCAGCTAATGGTGCCTCTACGAGAAATCACTTTGTTTTGAAATAATTCGTTTACCGTAGCAATTGATAAGTCTAAAGTATGGCAAGTGGCCCCGTCTTGCTGAAACCATGTTCTAGAGTTATATCCTTTAAACTCTTGAAGTTCTTGGGCCAAAAAACTTCTCATCATTTCACAGTAACAAAAACCCGAATAATCTTTCTGGACACCCTGTAGGTAAGTGAAAGTAAAAATTAGAGGACAGGTTAATAATGATTAAGTTTGGATTCTGATTCTTTTGATCTTGATTCAGTCAATGCGATTGAACATTTTATGAGATTTATTTCGAAATATATCTCCCAAATTATTGCTATAACATTTACCGGGTTAATAGGAACGGAAGAGTTTAATTTGCCATAACCGACAATTATTTATGTTTCCGACCTGTTCGCTTCAAGTCTATTTAATATGTTTTTCCTTGTAATTTTAGCTTTTAGAATCAATCAAAGCATTTATAAACTTTCAAAAATAATATAACTAGGGTAAACCATACAGTTATTGTCACTCAGTGCAGAACCATATTGGTACCCCAACTTTAACTTAAAGAAATAGGTAAACAAGTCCTAATTTTATTACAAGATATACATGAGTCAAATGTTTGTAGGGTCCTCTTAGTCATCTATGAAGTAAGACTTAACAAACTAACCATAGGCAAGATTTTACAATTAAATCCACAGGGTGCCAATAACTAGATTTGGCACTTTTAACAATAAATATTGCCATATTGTAAAACTATTGAACTCTTGACCCAAAAAAAAACCTCTTGAGTCTTTATGAGGATAGATAATGAGGAGCTGTAGGAAGTTTCTATTTGATCCCTTCATAAGAAGTATTTTTTTTAATTTAACCACAGAAATATAATCTTAAGGGTTCCAACCACTGTACGGTTTACCCTTAATACTTACTACTTAATATTTAAAACATTATTATCTTATTATTATTGATTTAATATATTAAATCATACAGTTGTTTTTCATCTTACCGCGAACTCGTCGCACCAAACAGAGAACCACCTGATGTTGTTGAGGTTCTTCCCTTCCGGAAGTGTTATTGTGATGTGCTTCTTATTATATTTCTTGAGGACACCGTTTCTGTAAAAGAAAAGGAAATGAATTAGATTTAAGTTTGATAAAAAGACAATTACTTTTCTTAATACTAGGATATTGAATGCAGAACCAGATTAATCAATCAAGAAAGTATATCTTCGAAAATAGTCAGAGAGTAAAAATGAAACTGCATGAAATTATTCATGTCATTCCAGATAAATTACTTCATTCAGAATTAAACTGAGCGTAACATTTCACTCTACGGAATGGAATTGGAGTATGGCGATTGAACCAGAATGAGAAATGCGAGACTAACATTAAGTGCTACGGTACTAACTCTACCACTGATGAAGATAAGATGAAATGAAAGCCTAAGAGATGATGAGAAGTTTTTTCAGAGCGATTTTGGATACTTATTCGACGGACCACACAAGAAGAATCCATAGAACGACATGACGAATTAGGTTTTGGCATGTTTTTGCTTTTCTGGGGAATTTTACAAAAGTGTTTTTACGAAAATAATATGTCATCTATTGTAAATTTCTAGTAATAACATAAAATTAGATAACACAAATGAGAGAAAAGTTTATGAAGTTCTTACGAAATCATTAGCATTATAATGTAAGTCGTTTACAGAGGCGTAACTAAAATATTTAAAGTGTATTTAACACTTGATTTGCAAGTGAAACTGGCTTATCTTTTAATAAACGAAATTATTGTTAACTGTGTAATTATTAAAAGAGTTTTATTAGTTTCGTGAAAAAGTAAAGGTTTAAGAACCAGGTAATTTAAAGTATAACACTTTGAATTTCGTCATTTTTTTTTTTAATTATTCTTATATATCCCCTCTTTGTCAGTTTTATTTTTGGATAACAAACTTGCAACTCCCTTTGTATAAATTATGTTAATAATAAAAACATCGCCTTTTAACAATTGCAAACAACGTTTCGGAGTATCTTAAATCTTCAGGGCCTTACTGTTCTCATTGCGCTCTGAAACATTACCAAATTTGTTTCCATATCTTTTTGTTCTATAGTTAATATAATATCCATTATTCGTCTTAATTTAATCTTTTTTTTTTTTTTAAATACACGTATAACCCTTCACATCTGAAAGATTTACTTTTAATTAACTAACTGTTAAAAGTAAATGTATTAATATGCAAAAGAAAATAGATTATGACGAATCATGTATGATAATGCAACCATAGAGTAGAGTATAGTAGGAAAGGAAGCAAAAGATGGAAACAAAAAAATAAATAAAATTATGCTCTGTAACATTGCGACTTTTTTTTTTCATATCTTTTTGTTCTATAGTTAAAATAATATCCATTATTCGTCTTAAATTGATTCTTTTTTTTTTTAAATACATGTATAACTCTTCACATCAGAGCATAATAAGGATAGTTTGTAATAGATAGAAGACCATGTTTTTACAATAACATAATTTATTAAAAGGGTGTTTAAGTATTTCCACAGAAATTAAAACAAAGAGAATTTAAAATTTCGTTTTCCAGTAATTTAAACAAACGATTTATGAATTCTGGATCGTTGAGCTATAAATTCCAACAGTAAAAACAAAACTAGGGTATGATCTCTCTTT
This sequence comes from Aelia acuminata, assembly GCA_911387785.2. Classification (NCBI taxonomy): domain Eukaryota; kingdom Metazoa; phylum Arthropoda; class Insecta; order Hemiptera; family Pentatomidae; genus Aelia; species Aelia acuminata. Next base: position 24,245,185 of record OU426983.1, read on the forward strand.
TTTTTTTTTTTACTGTCAACGAATATCCTAAGTTAACTAATAATTAATGAAATTGATAAATTGTGTTCCTCTACGATTACTAAAAATACTATGTCTTGGAAGAAATAATATTCGGGCGTACATTAGCATACTTATATATATATTTTTTTTAAAGAAAGTGAAAGTAGACAGTTAAATAAGGACGGAATGCCGTTGCATACCGGACCCGACAACGCTCCTGAAAAAGGACTACAAGAGAAACGTCTCCTATTTTCTATGTTTACATCTTCTGAGTGGATAACAATGTTAGAAAGTATGATCGCGAATAAAATCCTAAACATATTATTTTGTTTGAGATATGAAGAGACTGTCAGACGTTATCTTTGATTGACAAGTTGGACCCAGCGAATAATTCGGAGAGAGTAGCAGTCAGAGACCGAATGGAATACAAGATGAAAATAACTAAACAAAGTACATTTTAAAAGAAAAAATTAGTTGTTTTTTTTTTGTTATTTATACATTACGATATGTAAAGTTTTGTTAGTCATGTACGTGCATTTGTAAATTAGTTATTACACTTTTGATTGAAAAGTTATAACTTTTATTTGGTGGGTCCTTTGAAACAATAACGGATTTTTGTAACGGGTATGCATAAATGGGTGCAAGTACGTATTCGGTATTTGTTTCAGTGTAGTTTATTTTGAAAAAAGTGGATATAAAAGTCTGTCATTTTTTACCCCTGGAATTATCAAGGGGGGGGGGGGGGGCTTTCGGAGCCCATTAATATTTGTCCACCCTGTTTTGCAGTCAGGGAAGTCTGTCGAAAATAGTCAGAGAGTAAAAATGAAACTGCATGAAATTACTCATGTCATTCCAGATAAATTATTTCATTCAGAATAAACTGAGTGTAACATTTCACTCTACGGAATGGAATTGGAGTATGGCGATTGAACCAGAATGAGAAATGCGAGACTAACATTAAGTGCTACGGTACTAACTCTACCACTGATGGAGATAAGATGAAATGAAAGCTTAAGAGATGATGAGAAGTGTTTCAGAGCGATTTTGGTGACGATGAATGACCCCACCCTGTTTTGCAACTAAATTTAAAAAAAATAAATTGAAAAAATGATTGGTTGTCAGAAAAGGATCCAAAATTAATGTAAACATGAATGGTTGTTGTTTGTTTGTTTGTTTAACGTCCATTTATGCCACCAAGGCTAATCGGACGATGCTAAAGTGGGAGTCCTAAATTTTGCCTATCCAGGTGTAATTAGGATAGGGATCTTTAACGAGTACCTGACATCGTACAGGCTTGGGGCCTCCATTTGACGTCCTATCCGAGGGACGGCAAAGCTAAGGATTTTACTCCCATTAAAAAATTAGGAGCCATTAGGACCATCGTTGGACGCGAACTCGCGACCTTAAGTATTGTAGGTTGCCATGCTAACCACTATACCACAGGTGACCCCAAACATGAATTGAATTTTTCTATATTATTTTATAATGAGAAGAAATAGAAAAAGAAACAAAAAAAAAAAAGTTTGTTGGTTCGCAGTTATAATTTAAAATTATCAAATTATAATTTTTTTAAGGCATTGATAATAAATATCAAACAATTAATGGGTTTTTTCTTTAATGTACCTGAAATATTTGAATGCGAAATTTTTGATTTGACAATTTTTGAAGGCGTAAATTAGTTAAAAATTTTAGATATCATGAATGATGAATTTTAGAAAACATGGATATGACATTTCTAATTATCTAGAAAAATGACTTTTATTTCCCTTTATAATTTTTTTTTCACAGGTTTTATATATTGTAAATACTTCAATACCATGAAATATATGAAAAAAAATATTTAGAGTTAATTAATAATAAAATAAAGGTATGGGTTCGTAGAGCCCACCTAAGTAAAATTAACAATTCAGATACCCCTTGGTAATCCTATGATTGGGCGTCTTTTTTTACCAACATGCGGGCCCTTTAATTTTCTGAATTTAAATGTAATTTTTTTCCGCTTAATGATTTTATTACTTTTATATAATTTTTTTCTGTTTCATCTTTTTAATAATAATAATAATTCATTTTTGCATATTTTATATAGTGTAATGAATAATTTATATAGTGTATAGTATATAAAAACTATATGCCCTTGATGCCCAAGATGTTGTACGCCCTAAACCCCAATTTTTCAGGTGGCTAAGAAACCAGATATCCACTAATGTAGATTGGCCAGAAACACTAAACTTGGATCTGGTCAGGAACTTTATTATTATCGTATTACATGATGCGACACAGATCTGATGCGAGATGAGAACAGATCCGCACTGAGAAAGAGAGAGAGAGAGAGAGAGAGAGCAGATACTTAAGAAAGGCGCCGACAGCGGAGATATCGCAAGGCCCGGAGGCCACTGGAAACGGATACGACCAATCAGAACTAATCAATCAAGCGAGATTCCTGCCACTTTCCCCGGCAGCAGGATGGGGCGAAAGCAGGCAACGCGACGCGACACGACACGACAAAACACAACACCGGCGATTAGCATCGTACTCTTCTCCTCTACATCCTCAATGTCTTATTAAGGGGGGGGGAGTCGGTCTTAAACACAGCACACCTTTGTGAGTATGTTTTAGCCTCCTGGTTGTTGGCTCTTCAAGGGGACAGCAACAGTATTATGGATAAAATATGAAGATTAAAATTATAATGAAAATAATCAAATATAATCGAAAGATAAAAAAAAAAAGTACGCAACAATAAAGCTGGATGAGGGAGCTCTTTTCTTGCATAAAGTAACTAAATAAATCAAGTACGGGGGGAGGTACTTCTTGTTTACGATTACATCTTTAAAACAACACAGTAACGGCTGGATGATAGTTGTTGATAGCAATTTTGTTCTGGGAAAGTTGGGAATTAATTCTTTTTAAAATAAAATAAAATCGTTTACCCTATTGAGAACTTTCACTTTAACCTTTTCTTCCGATTACATTCAAAATAATCAGGAACACACCTACATATAATATAACCTTGTCTATTAATCACATGCAACTGGTTAATAAAGTACAACACTTAACTAATAACGATGTTGAAGAAAAAGTTTACTTAATATACTTTCTAGTTAAACTGTTCGTAATAAACAATATCAAAATAAAAAGACAGCGAAATCTTACTTTATTAATTATTAGGAATTATATTTTAATAGTAAAAGATTATAACAGCGTCAAATTTTTTTGAAAATTGAACCCGTTCAGGTCAATTAAATAACAGGTCAACCATCATCTAATATATGAGTATTATAACAGTGATTTTGAAAAAAATGTGACATGATTTTAGTCTTATATTATTTAAATACAAGACATTCGATCATATGATTGAAAAATATATGAGGAGGTGAGGTGCAAAACTCGTTCGTTCCATTTTTGAAAAATTGAGATGGCAGTGGATTCTAAAAGATATTTTAATGCTCTTTCTACAAATCAGATTGGAGCAAACCTTGTTATTTCATATGCATTTTTGCTATACAAAATAGCGATTTGTTGCCCATTGTGTATCAAAACTGGTTCGTTACTCGTGAAGCAAAACTCTTCGGTTCCTATAATAGCTTCTCACTTTGCACTCACCCCATTCGTTCACTTCCGCATTTTTTGTGACTCTGTCTGAACAAAATATCGAAAGGTCCTTAAACTCGCGAGTTTTATGTCAGTTTAAACTCGATAATAATTGATTTTCCAATGGCCCCGACAAGGTGAAATTCCTTCATAATCTGCTGGAAAAGATTTTTGGTGACGTGGAGGGCCAATAATTCATTGAACTGTTACACACGAGTTGTCAATATATCTGCCACAGACGAGGGAAACAACATACAGGATGATGAAGTCGCTATTGTTGAAGAAGACGATGGCCTTAGGATCTAGTCTTTTTTTGAAATATTTTTGAAAAATTCATCAACGAAAAAAAATGTTTAACCAAATGTTTTAAGTCAGTGGGTGATATTATTTTGTAAAATGATAAAATGGTTGAGAACCTAAATAGATATCACTTATTAAAAAAAAAATTACAACAAAAAAAGAGAAGAAATAAGGAAGATACATTGCCAATAATTCATTATTAAAAAACATAAAATGTTTCCATTAAATTAGAAGATAAAGAAAAATACTTATTTTATTAATTTTTAAACACGTGTAAATTATTAAATCTCATCTGAACCACGAAGAAATAAAACATTATTGGGCTTAAGAACTGGAGGACTGAATAGAAGTGCTAGGCGATAAATTATACACAAAAACATTTTGTTGAGTTTTTTAATCGAAAATATATTTTTTATTGGTAAAATATCTACCAATTTAGTAATTTATACATATCTTATTTTTTTAAAACTCAGAAATAAACTTAATCAGAAATAGCTAGAAAGTTTGAAAAAATGTTTTCATTGAATCAGAAATCAGACCTTGAAAAGAGTGGAAATCCATTAAAATGCTTTCAGAAGATTTCGTATCTGTTACGTGGGAGGTAAATAACATGTCATATTTTTTTTTTGTTTAAATGAGCCGCTTTTTCTAGAACTTTGAACTTTTAAAATTTTTTTGGTTAATGAATTTTTTTACAACTTTGAAAACTACCACGCGATCTGACTATTGTAAGCTACATTAAAAAATTCACTAAAAAATATAATAATAAAACAATTTTAAATTATATATACTAAAGTTTTCATTTTGATTTGATTATGTGTTCTTTGCGTCTATCGTTAAACCCAGGTTCGGTTAGGTAAAAGTTCTTTAGAACAATAGACAAGCCGAATAATGTTTATTTAAAATAATGCGTTTATGAGGTGGTAACCTGTAAATAATTTGCGAAGTCAACCACTTGAAAACCTGACTCATTTAAGATGCAAAAAGAAAGAATTACTCATATGACTGGCCAAGCGTGAGTAGACCTCTAGACTAATGCCTTTATAAAACAATTACTTAGATCATGAGTTCTTTCTGGCTAGGTAACAAGAGCATGAAGAGATAAAGATTATAATTCTTTAGTGTAAAAAATATAAGATGAAATTAAAATAAACATAATTTCGTTTATTATTGGTTCACAGTGTTCATTCTCCCGAGACCTGTAGTTTATATGAAATTAGTAATAAATTTTATTTACATCCATCATTATTATTAATTTACATTGTTCTTTCAAAATATGATTGTATTGTGCAAAAAAAAAAAAAAAAAAAAAAAAATGCCCTCTCAAATTTAGTATTAAGAAATATCAAGTTTTCAGGGTATATATTTTTTTATTTTGTAAGGAATGCGGAGACCCTTAATTTTTTTCATTTACATAATAGACAAAACATAGATAGTTTCAGAGTTATAGGGTGAAAAAAAATATTTTCCATATGGCTCTTTTACCGGGGTTTTCCGTTGGATCTGACTGAAATCTTCAAAAGAGTACCGTAATAATCAAATATGGTGGACTACTAAGGAAGTTATGGTGTACCGAAAAAAAAAAAAAAAAAAAAAAAAAAACCTTTGGGCAATAATATAAAACGCATCGTGTATTTAACTGTTTCTATAAATATTTCGACATGGAAGTATGTTTATAAGTACACAACGAAATTGCAACTAGAAGTTCAACTTTAAATCGCCTGTGTATGGAGACGTTTGTGCTCTAGTTTGCCGGCAACGACTAATTCTACTGGAAAATTTATCGTATTTGAATTTTCTGGTTGCCGCAAATGAATAATTATAAGAAATAATGTTTTCTTTTTATGTGAATAAAAAGTTACCCCTGAGCAGCTACCCATATCATTTATACGTCCAGTAAATTCATCAAGTTATCGTATGCAAATTATTTGTGTAACATTTTATCAAGTGAATATTTATAAATTTATATGAAGAATATGTCTTGAATTAATTGAAAATCAAATCTTTTGGAGGAGATAAAAATCTACAAATGCAAAGATTTTTTTTTTAATTATGCCTCTCGTTTTCGGTTTTTGTTCTGGCAGCCCGACACCATTTCGATTTGGAAGGTGTTTTTAATCGTATGTCCATTCAACTCGGGCATGTGTCCAAATACATTGCATCCATTATTGCATAGATTGCATAACGCAGAGTCAGCCATTCATATAATACGCAGATGTTTCATCAAGTAGCCATGTCCTGCAGTCATAAGAAACTCTGCAAGAGCATTTGCAAAATTTACTTTAATTTTCTCATAAATAAATCTCATTTTGCTGAGCATTCTTTCAAGCCCCAATAATGTAACATATCTAATCTCAGGGCAAACATATAATCGTCGCCGGTTACTGCAGAGACTTCTATTGACATTTCATCCTATCTTTATTAATTGAAAAGTTATTGATAATCTGGTCCTCTTTAATGCAAAAAACAAAAACAAAAAAATACTCTCCGAAAAAAATCTCAGTAGGTGATAAAAGTCAATGGATTCACTTCAGATATTATAATTTTTTTTTTAGTCCTTAAATGTTAGGTAATTTAAAATTTGATAAATCTTTAAAAATCGTCCTCTTAAATTCTTTGCTGACTCCACGGATCATTGATTAATTTAAAAATCTATACAGTTTTTTTACAAGGAATCTCTTCCATAATTTATATTTTCTTTAATTTCTTTATTCACCCAACCTTGCGGGCTTCTGGCCCCTTTTTCAGGGGCACATTGACAATGGAAACATCAGTGGTGTAATGGTTAGCATAGAAATATACAATCCTAAAGGTCGCGGGTTCGCGTCCCGAGATGACCCTAGGATTTTTTAATGGGAATAAAAAATCCTTTTTATGTCCCTCGGATAGGACGTAAAATGGAGGTCCCGAACCTGTACGACGTCAGGTACTCGTTAAAGACCCCTATCCTAATTATACCTGGATAAGCACAATTTAGGAATCCCACTGTAGCATCGTCCGATTAGCCTTAGTGGCCTTAAGTGACGTTAAACAACAAACAAACAAACAAACAATGGAAATAGATCCAGATCTACAATAGATATTCTTAAATGTTAATTATTATTGAAACAAAGACATGTGTATCTTAAACAAAAATTTTCTCGACAAACTGATGGTTGTGAAATCATAAAAATGTACTACAGATATCCCTGGAAAATGGGTCAGAAGCCCGTAACGTTGGGTAATAAAAAAATTTTTGGGTAAATAAAAAAATATAGAAGAAAGTCCTTAATTTAAAAAAAAAAAACTGAATATATATACTCTTCCTCATAAACGTGAAAAAATCTATCCTAATTGAAAAATCACCATCGTCCCGCATCGGCCTGGAAAGTTCAAAGAATCCTTTTCCGGAAAGGGTGGCGTTTAGAAATATATTTTTTTTTTCCTGATATACAGTACCAGTCAAAAGTTTAGACTTTCTTGAATTTTATTCACAATCTTCAAGTTTAAAAAAATAATTGTAACGAAAGAGATAACATTTCAAAAATTATATGATTGTCTTGAATACAATCTATACAACTATAGATGATATTCTGTTTGTTTGTCCTAAATTCTCAAAATGTCGCTTAGAGGTTCTTTCATACCAGGTGCGAACACCTGTCCATATTAAAATTCCATCACTTCAGCTAATCTCTGGGTATATTCTTTATTGTTATAAAAATCGTTATGATCTCGCTTTACATTAGATTTTTACGAAATCAACCGTTGGAGTCGAAAAAAATCTCATTTCTGTCCTAACGAAATTTTCTTAACCCACGGCTTATCTCATTGTTTTCCAAGTTCCCTGGGTGAAACCGGGATATACAGCTAGTTATAAATGAATTAAAAATAAAATTATAGTTGTTATGTTGTTCAATAAATAAAATTTTGTTATTTATTTATTTTACAAAATCTAAGGGTGAGTCTAAGCTTTTGACTAGTACTGCACGTGACATTTTAACAATGAACTATTAAATAATATTATTCGAACACCAAGGCGCGTGTCAATCACGATTGATCGTTCAAAGCGGACGATAGCGGAACCGAGATGTCATTGGTACAGAGGAAGGAGTGTTATGTCACCGAGGCAGCAATATCACTCCCAAGGACGACAGTGGGCGAAACTGTACTCGTCGGAAGAGAGCGAGAGAGGGCCATCTGGGATTCGGAGAACTCTGTAGAGAATCTGACAGATATCAAAGTAACCTGCAGGTTGTGTAATGTTTCTTGTATGCTCCAATTATTCAATTATATTACCAACAACAATTAATAGGTGCGGGGTCACCTGTGGTACAGTGGTTAGCATGGCAACCTGCAATGCTAAAGGTCGATGGTTCGCGCCCAGAACTGGCCCTAGGATTTTTTAATGGGAGTAAAAAATCCTTGGTCATGCCGTTTCCCTCGGATAGGACGTAAAATAGACGTCCCGAGCCTGTACGATGTCAGGTACTCGTTAAAGATCCCTATCCTAATTATACCTGGGTTGGCAAAATTTAGGACTCCCACTATAGCATCGTCCGATTAGCCTCAGGGGCTAAACAAAGTGGGGTTAAACAAACAAACAGCAACAACATTAATAGGTACTATTTTCCCAAACAGATCATGAATGAATCGGTCAAAAACTAAAATAAACGGCTAAAAAATCGATAAAAATATTATGATTTTCCAACTGTTATTTCTATCAGGGAAGTTAGGGCACATCATGGTGGGCAATATCCACCTTATAGAAAGTAGGTGATTCCTAAATGTAAAGGTACCTATATAAAGTACCTATGTAAACATAGGTAGGTACCTTTACAACATATAATCCCCCGAACCCGTACCGGCGTATCCGAACAACTATTAACACTGAAACGTGAAGACTAGCGAACAATGTCTGATCGCACCTATGCACCTTAACACGTTAGGTGCGGCATCGGTCCCCGGGGTCCGATACCTTATATTCCCTTTTTAACAGCCAATTTTCACATGAAAATGTCCGAAAGGCTGAACACTTCAAATACTCAATTTAGTCGATTTTTATTGAGATTATTGCATTTTAGAAACAGCAGTGCAGAAAATGTTGCTAACAGCTGAAATTCTGTTGTTTTTTAGAATCGGACTCCAAGGTCCGATTTTCGATAAAGAATGGCGTATATCTTGTATCGGCCTTTCCTGCGCCTATGATGTCTAGTTCCAATCCTTAATAAGAGATAATGCTCTTGAGACGCCTCATTTAATTCCCTTTTAATCAAAAGATAACGCTATCGTCAAAGTATTCCCATCGGACCCCGACGTCCGATATCGTCTGTGGCTCGTGATGGCAGTCGGACCCCGGGGACCGATACCGTCCAATTCAACATATCCATAAAATACGCCGGCGCACTTAACGTGTTAATACAACTATTCTGTTCTGACTTTTGCTCTAACCTACTATGAATAAAAGCAAAGTCAGAAAATTGCTAAATGAAGGTCTAGAGGCTTATCTCAACTAACTCAAAAGCTACACTATCGCTATCCCCGAACACACAGGCGTACAGATAAACTACCTCATCGAGTTCGTGTCTTATTTAAAATAGCCGAACAGTGTTCGAGAAGTATTAAAGTAAATATTAAATAGTGATGACCCACACATAATTATTTGTAACTATATTTTGATATATTGTATGAGGGCTATTATATAAATAGTTTATATTTAGATATTAATAGATAGATAATTGAATATGTTAGCTATATTAATATGTTAAGTAATAACATAGGGCCAAACTTTGTACCCTAAGATCTGCTTATCGCCATAGTTCTGAGAAGGCCCTCGTCTAGCTACCAGTCTTTAAAAAAACTGTCTTAGTTAGAAGCTTGGTGTAACCGCAACGTATTTGCTGCCACTTATGCCCTGGCCAGAGGCCACTCCTTGTTCAGGCTTGTATTGTTATATTAATTTGATGTATTCCATTATATGTATATATTATTACCAATAATAATTTACTTCCACTGCGTGTTCCAATTATTTGATATAATTAAGATCCACGGACCTCTATTTTGCTAACCCTATTATTATAATTAAACTAGGGACATAGCAAAATATTGTAGTAAAAACATTTTTATGTAATAGAAATATTTTTTATGATGTAAACCATAGAAAACTGGTAAGTATAAAAACAACGGGCATTTCTAAACAAGCTTTCTTACGCTCTGCAACCCAATAAACAAATGAAGAGTAAATGGCCGCGAGAAATATTTTTTTATTTATTGAAATTTACAACTTTATAACATCAACAGGTACAATAAGTAAATGTAATATAAGTAAATTAATGACATGCAAAGGCATGAAGAGAAACTACCCATTATTAATAAATAATGGCACAGAAATGTTGTTTTAATTTAGTCGATCGTAAAGCCATTTTCTTTTCAGAAGCCTCGAAGGATTTTCAGGGATAGGCGGGCGCAAGCGACGGTGCTGCTTCTTTACAGGAACTAGAGAAACGGGGATAGAAGCCGGGCCATTATATGGGATTCGTAGGGTTTTTTTGGCGTTTTTGATTTATTTTTCCATAATTAAAACCCGATTGAGCAAAAAATTATTTGAAAAACGTCTAATAGGTATTTCTCGGTCCCTCAGTGTTCAATTAGAAAATCAAAAGAAGTGTCATTCCATTTATTTCCAAAAAATAAAAAGCTTCTTAAAGAATGGATTGAATTGATAAGCCTGTTTCGAAACATATGACGATATGTAGTCTTCATTTTAAAGAAAGTGAATTTACCTTTTATCCAGGTAAATATTAGTATTTGACATTTTATTATTCCAAAATGCTAGTTTTATGCAAATAACATTGGGACCATAGTGTCATATATTTGTTTTTCTTTTTTAATTTTCCCCATTTTTGTATTATATCCGTTGTGTTTAATTGTTCCAAATTTTCAATGTGATGCCTGAAAGTTTTGACAAATAAGTAAATAATATGACAAAGAAACTAAGCTGTCATGAAAATGGCAGCTGCTCTAACAATGATTGAATAGGTAATTAATGTTATTACTAACCGAAAAACGTACAGTAAAGTTACAATGATGTGTTTGCATTTACCAGAACTACCAGCTTTACAAGAAAATTGCTTGTTATTATTAATAAATTTGATTTCCAATTTAATTTAATGGGGCAGTCCTTTAAGATCGTTTGTTTGAAGGTAAAAGGCTTGTAAAATAACTGTTTTTTACTTCTAGATGTTATTCCACATGTAATTATGTGGTTTGCTTCAAGGATAGCCATTCAATTAATGGGCTTTTAAAATTACCAATTATCTCTATCACATCAACTATTTCTACCCCCGTTCCTTCCGACATTTTGCAATACTACTAGCGCAACCTATAGTCGATTGCGCCTGCGAATAGAGGAGGAAGAATGGTTGGAGACAAGTGGGTTAGGATGAACTTCAAATTGAGAATTGCTATCTGATTTTTACAAATTGGTGATTTCTCTAAGAACTCTTAGAATGTTATTCTCGTTGTAAACATTTACTAAATATATTTTTTTTATTTTAATACAGTTGACAAATTCATTAATTAATATTTTTTCTTTTTCTAGTATCATAACACAATTTTTCAGTAACATAACAGAATTATAGTAACATAACAGAATATAACATTATAGTATTATAACATTATAGTCTTATAACAGAACTTTTCAAAATCCTCGCAAAAATTATTTTCATAATTTAAGATAAAAAATTAAAATAAAAGACAAATTATACGTTTCTGACGATTGGAATACTTTAAGAAGAAAGCCCTTCAGGTGTCACCTCAACAGATACAGATGGCATTATCGGTGGAAATCCTTGATCTGTTTGCTCAAATGCGTAGGAAAGAGAATTCAAGAGAACTTTGAACTAACACACCACAGAAATTTTCAAATCACGTGATCGTCATATATATCTGCGAGCTTTACCTTCTTTTTTTTCTCTCAAAAGAAATGATTAAAAACTTTTTTTTTAACCGACTTCGAACGAAAGAGGAGGTTACTCAATTCGATACGTATGTGACTTTTTTTTTTTGTGCCTTTTTTACTTTCACTTACCTATATATGAAATATATAGTAAGTGGAAGTATTGCGATCGTGAAAAATTTCGACTTCCGGTTTTCAACGGAAATACACGTTTTGGGGTCCCCTGAGTCGAAATGACCAAGTCCCGCGAAATGGTCTGTGTGTGTGTGTGTGTGTGTGTGTGTGTGTGTGTCTGTGTGTCTGTGTGTGTGTGTGTGTGTGTGTGTGAACAGACTAGCTCAAAAACTATAAACCGTGCGATCCTGAAATTGGGTATTTGGTGTAAGTATATGCCCGCGATGTGACAGCATAAATTTCATCAAAATTACCTAAAGGGAGGGGGTAATTTACTTAATAACTTTTTAGGTTTTTTTTCGATTTTCTCAAAAACGGCTCTAACGATTTTGATTAAACTGAGTATTTGATCTATGTATATGCCCAAGATATGACTGTAAAAATTTCATCAAAATTGATTAACCGTTGGGGGACTTTGCTTAATAAATTTTGTAACATTTTCACGTGTTTTTTTTATTTACTCAAAAAAGGCTTTAACGATTTTGATCAAACTGGGTATTTGATGTATGCATAAGCCAAAGATGTGATAGCCAACATTTCACCAAAATTGACCAACCGGAGGGGGGACTTTACTTAATAAATTTTGTATCATTTTCATGTGTTTTTTTTATTTACTCAAAAACGGCTTTAAAGATTTTGATCAAACTGGGTATTTGATGTATGTATATGCCAAAGATGTGATAGCCAACATTTCATCAAAATTGATTAACCGGAGGGGGGACTTTACTTAATAAATTTTGTAACATTTTCAAGTGTTTTTTTTATTTACTCAAAGAAGGCTTTCACGATTTTGATCAAACTGGGTATTTGATGTATGCATAAGCCAAAGATGTGATAGCCAACATTTCACCAAAATTGACCAACCGGAGGGGGGACTTTACTTAATCAATTTTGTATCATTTTCACGTGTTTTTTTTTTTTTAATTCAAAAACGGCTTTAACTATTTTGATCAAACTGGGTATTTGATGTATTTATATGCCAAAGATGTGATAGCTAACATTTCATCAAAATTGGTCTAACGAAGGGGACCACAACAACGCATTAATTTAATAAAAAAAAATATATATAAATAATTTTAAAATAAAAATATAAATAATTTTTTTTTTTTTTTTTTGTTCGGTACCCCTTCCTGGCCATGTGTGGCATACGGGGGGTTACTCTACAGGTGTAACCAACCTATCCTAACCATGGTGGGTAGGTCGAGATTTTATTCCGTGGGGCCTCCACGAAATAAAAGTCAACCATCCCAGGACGGATTTGAACCGCCACCGTTCGGCTCGAGCGTGTTAAAGCGGGCCGCGCTCCAACACGCTCGGCTATCCCCGGCCCTATATTTTTTTTTCTATGTACAGTGGGTAAAAAAAGTATTGGCAATTGATGTTTTTGTTATGTTACATTATAATACTTATTAAAATTTCAATGGTTCCTGAATTTTTATAAACCTTTCTCATTAAGAAGTAAAAAAATAGAAATAGAAGTGGAGGGCATTTGTTTTTAAGCAGAGCTGGAAGCAGAAGATGTAATCTTTAATGCCAAAAAAGTATTAGCAATTGTTAATTCTCTCAATTGTAACTCTAAACATTAAACTTATCTCATACCAGTCAGTGCCTTGCATCATTGTGTGTCTTTCTTTCGAGCGTGAAGTAGTTTTTTTTACATTACAAACCATGTCCCGCAAATCCAAGGAACTTTCTTTAGTGATTAAAGATAGAATAATTTCTTTGAGAAATAGTGGCCTAACATACAAGAAAATAGGGCAGCTGCTAGGAATAAGCCTTTTCACAGCTAGAAGTGTGGTGAAGAAGTTTGAAAATTCGGGTAGAATAGAAAATTTACCAAGAAAAGGCAGGCCAAGGGTTCTTACTGAGCGTGAAAAGAGAGACATTATTAGGAAAGTTAAGAAATCCCCAAAAACCAGTGCACAGGCCATTGCCAGAGACCTTGCAACAACAAGTGGTAAGTCTGTACATGCCCAAACCATAAGAAATGTGTTACATGAGGGACAATTTTATGGCAGAGCTGCACGTAAGAAGCCTTTCATATCTGAAGTAAACCGAAAAAAAATGTTAAAATTTGCTCAAGAATACCTACCTAAAACTCCAGATTTTTGGAATAATGTAATTTTCTCGGATGAATCAAAGTTTAATATTTTTGGTTCAGACGGTAGGAAGTTTGTATGGCGTCGGAAAAATTCTGAGTACCAGAAACAAAATATTATTCCGACAGTAAAACATGGGGGAGGTTCAGTTATGGTTTGGGGATGCATGGCAGCCAATGGTGTGGGGAACTTACATTTTATTGATGACACAATGACTGAGGATATTTATATAGATATTTTGCGCCGTAATTTAAGGGAAAGTGCACAAACATTGGGTCTAGAACGCACCTTCATTTTCCAGCAGGACAACGACCCGAAGCACACTGCTCACAAAACCCGGCAATGGCTTCTTTATAATGCACCCCGGCAGCTCAAAACCCCGCCCCAGAGTCCTGACCTTAACCCAATAGAAAATCTATGGAGAATATTAGATTTAAAAGTAAGAAAAAGAAAAATTTCCTCCAAGACAGACCTAAAAAGAATTTTGCAAGAAAAATGGCAAAACATTTCACCTGATAGTACAAAAAATTTAGTACAGTCAATTCCTCAAAGGCGGTCCGAGGAGGACACACCAAGTACTAGAAATACTTTCGAATTGACATATATGTTTCTATTTCCGATTATAATGTGTTTATGTTAAATTGCCAATACTTTTTTGGGTGTGATTTTTCACTTTTTTAATATTCGTTTATAATTTGTTGATGTTAAAAAAAATTACACTGTGTTTTCTATATTCTTTATAAATTGTTATTAATAAAATTGTTAAATTTTTTGATAACATTTGATTTATTAATTTTTATAAAGAAAAATGTGTTATTGCCAATACTTTTTTTACCCACTGTATGTTCACCGATTACTCAGAGATGGGTGGACCAATTGGAACGAAACCTTTTGCATCTTGTAGAGTATTTTCCCAAGGTTTTCCCATTTAAACCTTTTTGGGGTTCCTAATTTATTTAAGAAGTTATCAGGAAAAAACATGAAAATAATTATTTAATTATCGCTCAAATTGTTTACTTATTGGAAAAACATGTGGCATTTATAACATAAGGTATGCTCCAACAAGCTATTAAAACTAATTGATAACTAACAAATCCAAATATTGTATTACTGCTGGATGAATCAAATGGGAAAACCAACCAATCAAATTCAGAATCAAAAGAGTGGGGGGAGAACATGAGCAGTCTGTTAGTTATCGATGTGTTTTACGTGCTTGTTGGAACAAACCTATACATAACCTTAACTAGATGTATATTCACCGATAACAGTAAACCTTCTTAATTTAGATCTAATCATTTTTAGATCTAATTTTGCTGTGTATTCATAAAAATCAGAACGCAATTATTTCATACTTTTCAGTGAATTTATTTTTAATGGTTCCTAGGTTTCGAAGTCGGTTTAATCTTTTTTTATAAAATGTTTTTTATTACATAATAAAAACAGATGTAACCAGTAAATCTTGATAAATTGGAATCGGTTATTATACCCAAATTAAATTTATCGTTTTACACCTGTACGAAAAAATTTCTTCTTAGCTTCCCAAAAAGCTGGGAAAAAAGAAAAACTTCATATTCATGCCTTTATCAAAAAGATTATTATTTTATGACCAGTGGTGAATACGATTAGCAAACAAATGAAGTGTTAACGTTGTGGGTTAAAATAAGTGTGTGAATCGTTATTAGTAAAAGTGTTCTGTTGTAAAACAAAAATAAAATTGTAATTGACCTGGAATTTATATATGGACCTACGTTTTGGATTTGCGATCTGGTTTTGTTGCCTAGCATATTTAATGAAATTGTTTTATTTATGCTATTTGTTTATTTCTTGTTTATCTTTTTGTTGATCTTTAATAAAACTCTAAAGAAGATTTATAGCCATGCGGGAACTGTTCCATTTTTCATTTTTAAGCCCCTAAAATCAACCGAGCCAAGGGTTTGATGTTTTGATGGTTTTCTACATTGATAGGAGAAAGAGGATTTAAAATATTTTCGATTAAGTTACGCAAATTGAATTGGTCGTTCGAGAAACCTAACATTTCCACAAGTTCAAATTATTGGAAAAGTGGAAAACTTTCCTAAATTTGCATTAAGTGACTTGAATTATTTTCTCCGATACATATTCCTAATGAGAATACATTTTTTATGATTTGATAAACCTAGGTTCATTCGATAGATCTGAAAAATAAATGTTTTCTTTTTATGGACAAGTAGGGTTTCTCCTGATTATGGAAGACATACGATTGCTACCATATATTTTTGAATTCACCATACATCCAAACCATATATATTGTAAATCACTGTACAAACACTTACAGCTTACATATATTGTCTAATAAATGAAATATAACTGATATGTAGTAATTAGTTATCGTTAGATAATTAATTTATAATTTTTAAACTATTTTATAAGAAGATAAAAGATTCGACCACGGCCGGGAATCGAACCCAGGTCCTCTGCATCTACGTCGCAGCGCTCTTACCACTGAGCTAACCGTGAGTCCGTTCCGATCGTGATCAAATCTTTCTCTTCTGTGATCCCTCCCTCCAGGACTCGCCACATTGTAGCGAAGTACCGTGGGGCTGAGCAATTGTCCAGACAGATGGGATCTAGTTATATATATATACATATATATATATATATATATATATATATATATATATATATATATATATATATATATACATAGTTGACGTACGTCAAATATATACATTGTATTTTTACCGGGAATCGAACCCAGGTCCTCTGCATCTACGTCGCAGCGCTCTTACCACTGAGCTAACCGTGAGTCCGTTCCGATCGTGGTCGAATCTTTTATCTTCTTATAAAATAGTTTAAAAATTATAAATTAATTATCTAACGATAACTAATTACTACAGAACAACATACAATGTATATATTTGACGTATGTCAACTAGATCCCGTCTGTCTGGACAATTGTTCAGCCCCCGGTACTTCGCTACAATGTTGCGAGACCTGGAGGGAGGGATCACAGAAGAGAAAGATTCGATCACGATCGGAACGGACTCACGGTTAGCTCAGTGGTAAGAGCGCTGCGACGTAGATGCAGAGGACCTGGGTTCGATTCCCGGCCGTGGTCGAATCTTTTATCTTCTTATAAAATAGTTTAGAAATATAACTGAATGTATAAATATATAAGGTTGAATCGTGATGAATTCAAATTTATGGTTCTTCATTGGAATCTTCAATAGACAGGGCCAAGTAGAATTTTACGCAAAACGTACTGCTTTGGTTACAGGAAGATATTTGTCAATTTTCTGCATTTGTCGAGTTCCTCCTGACAACGATATTTTGATCGATCCATAAAAGCCGATAGATCAGCTGAAGCTGTCGGGTATGTCTTGGATTTGATGCCTGGACATGTAAGGAGTTATATTTTCCATCATTAACTATCGACTGATGTTTATTAATTTCCTTATTTATCCAGGATTTCATGTCAAATCGTATCCAAATTGTGATTGTGACAAGAGGATCCTCTAATGTAATAGTGTAATTCCATCTTAGTTGTTTTTGTTTGTTTTTCGCCTTACAATTACCAAGCATTTAATGGTAGGGAATTTAAACCATCCAAAGGCAAATTAATGCCATAATAGATATTTTCATCACTTGTACCAAAAGAGGTTGTTTTCGGTGCGTAGTCGAGTTTGCTCATACTTGAATACATTAAAACACTTTTATATTTTATTAATCACTTATAGATACAATATAAGAAATTAAATTGACACCTTTTAAAAAAAATAATAAAAAAAACATCTGTTTACTCAGATGTAATACAGAATTGTACTATAAATATTAATTTATAGTACAATTCTGATTATTCATTATATATAAACCTTTGGCATTGCCTTTTAAAATACCGGTAAATTTTGATTTTAGGAATTATTTTCAAGTTCTGGCTCATCTCTAAAAAGGTCGTCAACAGTCCAAAAATCGTCTTCCTCCCAAACCACAGGAATCTTTCATTGAGTTTATTAAAGTATATTCATATATAGTATATTCATATGAATCGCGGGATTTAGCTGGAAGTAGATCGTTTAAAGCTTCTTGGACTTCTTCTAAAACATCTTCTGGTATTATCCATGCTATTTTGCACTTCAAACATGCTACTTACATATATTAGAATGAAGCATCGTATAGCTGCTACAAGTAACCTCCTTCAAACTCATTTTTATTAATATACCTTAGTAGCAGGTAAGGTTAGCGCCCCAAAAATATTTTTCAGGCCTAGGCCCAAAAAGTACTACTTTACGGACCCAAACCGGGTATTGAAAACACATTTTTTTGATGCAGTATGAAGGAAATGCATATATACCATCGAGTAATGAAAATATAGCCTTATTCGTCCATATTGAGCGTTCATAAAACCTTATCATCATACAGACGTAAGAAACAGATTTATCATTTTAAATATTTAATCTTCTGTTTAGTTTATAATGTCATCTATTTGACCAGTGTAACTTCTAACTGCATTACAGGAGATGAAAATATTCCAAGATTGTTTTTTGAACATTTTTATTTCATTTTGTTTTCAAAATTGCTTATCAAGTCTTCAGAGATCGAACTTTCTTCAAAGATGAATATTCTCCTTGGTTAGGATATTTCATGCAGACATCCTCAACAATGGCTTCAGAGCCAGCTCATTGAACCGAAGTCGACAAAGGACTTCTTGGAAGGCCCCCTCCTCAGATATTAACAGCACAGTCCTGTATTGTCTCACTATCAATGATAATATCTAATTGACATTATTTTCAAATGATTCAAATGCAGGAATCCAATGTCAAAAAATATGTCGAGGCGCTGCAGGTGTTAGTCAACAACAATTAGAAAATCTGATAAAATATGTATAACAAGACTAATTTTAAGTGATCATTTCCGTTTATTAATTTATCGCAGTTTCCTGTAGAGTCTTATTCCCTAACATAATAATTCTATTCGTTTTTTAAAATATAAGTCCAGAAAATCCTGTGTTTACCCAACTCCTGCTGTAAAATTCAGATAACGTATTTTTGGCCTACGTCGTTATTAGTACCATATTATGGCCGAATGCAAGCTGAAAGAATATAACGAGAGAAATTCTTGTATCCAAGATAAAATTGTCTTATTGTTTCTTTTGCTGCTATGTCTGTCACCTTCAGGACCAAAGCAAATAATATAGCAATATGCTCAGACTTCAATCCTTTCATCATATTCCTTTGCTTGGGCGACACACTATTGGGGGGAGGAACGCCATATTCTCACAGATTCATAAAAATTCGAGAGGCTAAAAGTTGAAATAACAACGCCTAAAAAAAACTGTTTGGACATTTTATTCCTCTTTCAATGATGGTTTTTAAAGGTATTTATAAAAATTACCAATTTATGTCACAGTTAGAGTGTAAGTAGTTGCCTCCTCTCAAAATATTAGAGCGGACGCGTCCCCCCTGTCCCCCGCGGCTGTGACGCCCTTGTTCCTTTGCATACAAAGTCGTTCAAGCTATTACTGGAGAACCGTACGATACTCTTATTAATGGGATATCAAGCTCCTCAGGCAAACCAAAATACAACATTTTTGTATTCTTGTAATGTTCAATCTTCGTATATGTTTCTGATTCTGTCAAATACTTTTTCGTGATCAATACTGCACACTTACAATTCTTTTGCGTGGTCAGCATGTCAACCTACAGTACTAAAGGCCGCGGTGGCACGAGGATTTTTTAATGGGAGTAGAAAATCCTTGGCTATGCCTTCCCTCGGATAGGACGTAAAATAGACGTCCCGAGCCTGTACGATGTCAGGTACTCGTTAAAGACCCCTATCCTAATTATACCTGGATAGGCAAAATTTAGGACTCCCACTGTAGCATCGTCCGATTAGCCTTGGAAGCATAAAATGGACGTTAAACAAACAAACAAAACAATTCTTTTGCTCTCCACGACATTTTTGGTGACTGCGGGAAAAAAAATGCAGGCCTTATATTTTGCAAAAAAAAATTACTGACAACACAAGCTATGAGATTATATTCAAAAATAATTATTCTGTCTGCAATTTTCTTATATTTAACTAATGACACATACATTTTCGTTACTTTCCGCAATCCTATCACTTTAAGCTTTGATAATCTGAACATTTTGATAGTCCGAACAGGTCATGCATCTCCGTGTTCGGATTATCGAGAAACCTGTAATTATAAGCAGCACTAAAGATGGACTCTAAAAGATTTTGAAGCTATATCTCCCACTTTAATTGGTTAACCATGGATGTGATTTTTTTTTGGATGGAGGATATCATTAAATACTTTAAAATATACCAAGCAACAATATTAATAATTTCTATTTGCATTTTGAATATCAAAGCAGTCACAGATATTTGACATTTTCAGTTTATCTCAAATGAAAAAATAAATTAAACGTTCATGTTAAATACAATTATAAAATTTGGGATTAACGATGTTATCCATCTACTAAAAAAAATGGATATCCTCATTCCGAAATGTAATTTCTTATGAGATTACAATAAGATTGATAGGCAATTTATTTAGTTTTTATTTTCCAATCAATTAATCAATAATTAATAAAAAGTATATCAACGATGATAAAGCGGGTTATGAGATATTTCTTCATATCATAATGCTTGATTAAAAATAATTTGTCATCGGATGATGTTACACATTATCAGAGAAAGAGTTAGCGACGGATCACGTCGGCTAAGGATGGTTTTAGCACGATATAGAAGGCACGGAAGGAACAGCAGTACATGTACCTCCTCGAGTGTTTGCGAACTGACGCCATGTTTGGATAGGGTGCACATCTCGCTAGATAAAGCTTGTCGTAGCTTGTTATGATTTGTGCCCGACGATATGATGGATGGCTTTACACATGCAAACAAACATAATCCTCATCGTGTATAAACGGATTTACAAATCTGAAATGGGACGATTATCTTGTCCATTTATTTATTCAGAGATAAGATTGATAAACAAAATCTGGTACTACTTCTATACTGTGGCTAACGCGCCGTTCAGTATGGCACCCTTCACATTAAGGCCCGATCTCCCATGAAAAGGACTTTTTTGGGGGGGAGGGGGGGTGTTAATTGAAGCGTGGAAATGCATAAGGGTCTAAGTGCCAAAAAAATAAAAGAAAGTTTTTCCTTGCCGAATTGTTATATGTGCCAAAGCCATTCTTCAGTTTTCGGATATTCGGATCAGAAATGGGTATAAGTAATGTTTTTTTGTTAGAAAAGGGTTCATTGAACGTATGAAAGATGGCATGGGTGTAAACACAGAACGTAGTTCACCCTAGAGGGTATAAGTCTCATCATTTCTGTAAAAACTTCTTAAGGCACTTATACCCTTAGGAGTTTCCACGCTCCAATTTTTATCTGAAGAGCGAGCGTACCAAGCAGGAGTGTAAAGCTAGAATATAATGAAGCTAATCAAGGCCCTTTTTAATATTAATAATAAAACCCGCGATGGGAGTTCGATAAAATCACGGTCACATAACCTCTCAAAACAGTCCATGCCCATGAGCCACTCCTCAGAAGCCCCATACTCAAAATCTTTCAATAATCATTAGGACATAATATACGATATTAATTGGTGTCATCAATTCAATATTTGTTTGTGTTCAAATTTTTTGTGGTTCAAAATTATAATAGTTTTATCATATAGCAATATTTATTGTAAAAAGTGCAAAAACTAGTTTTTGACACCCTGTGGATTAAATTGTGAAATATTCCCTAAACACTTAATTCATAGATGACTTAGAGAACCCTTCAAACATTAGACTCATGTATATATTGAAATAAAATTAGGACTTGTTTACTTATATCTATCTTTAAGTTAAAGTTTGGGGTGTCAATAATCGTACAGAGTGTCAATAACTGTCTGGTTCACCCTAAAATTTAAAGAAATGAATGATCAAAATAAATAAGGTACTGGAATGTCAAACAATACATCGTAACAAATACAACAAGATCCTATGTACGTCTTTGTCCAATGGCAGATCTAGAGGGGGGGGGGATATCAGGGGTCATGACCCCCAAATATTTTGGCTTTTCAATTTTTATGTATTATTAAGCGAATAATGCAATTAGGTAGTTACTAAGCCCTAAACATAACACTTTAGGTTGTTTATATAGATCCCAGACCTTCTTAATACGAAGGTAATAATCTCATTAAAAAACGGTGCTGTCAGCCACGTAATTATGAGACAGAGGGGGGGGGTCATGACCCCCCCATTTTTTTACTGGGATTCCTACTATTAAAAGAATAATTATAACTGATATTAAAGATGCACATAAATTGCTGATAAATTTTTAAGACGATATAAGGTTAAAAAAATATAATATTTGAGATTTTAAAGAGAAAAGAACACGTGCTTCGCTATCTTATAAAATTAAAAAATCGAGATAAATCCTCTTCGTTCCACTTTTTCACTTATATAGCTGAATCAATTTAACTATATATCTTTTGATTATACAATGCAATGGTATCTAATACCGTGTTTATTAATGTGTTTTTTTTTACTGAAGTGCAAATCGTAATCCAATACTTATTTAAATACAAATATAATAATATTTTTA
Source organism: Aelia acuminata (assembly GCA_911387785.2). Classification (NCBI taxonomy): domain Eukaryota; kingdom Metazoa; phylum Arthropoda; class Insecta; order Hemiptera; family Pentatomidae; genus Aelia; species Aelia acuminata. The sequence continues at coordinate 24,267,859 of OU426983.1, forward strand.
GCAAACACTTATATTGTATTGGTGTATTCCATCAGTAGTATATTAGAATATTATTTAATTTATTATATAAAGAAAGAAAAACAAATGACATGAATTCCATGCTTTTATAATAAATATTATGTGTACTTCAATATTTTGTTTCTCATGTCATGAAATCCCTGTGTTTATAATAAATATTAAGTATAGTTCACTATTTTCTTTCTTCGAAATGCAATAAATAATTCTAAAACTAATATATAGTAACAAGTTAAAAACACTTACGATCCTGTTTCGTCTCTCACGAAGAAGCCGCCAGGCCCAACCGCTTTGGTGTTACCAGCATAGAAATATGCAGCTGAAAATCAGATGATAAAATTTTGAAAACACCATATATAAAATTAATTTAAATACTAATAAATACATAGCTCTTACTTTAATTTACAGGCTTTTCACGTTGAGCTGAGTACTACAACTATGTAACTACAAGTTTGGCAAGATGTTGGGGGGGGGGGGGGGGGAGTTCAAAGAAAAATTCCATTAGTTTATGTCCATAAAATACGACAGGTGATATTTAGAGTTTTCAAGACTAGATAAATTGATGATATGAAACAAAATCCGTTCTACAACTAGTTGTTCAACATATCAGGATTTCAAGATTGAAGCAACAATTAGACAACCCAACATGTCTAGTTAGTCTTGGACTTGATTTGTTGATCAACTCACTATCTTGTAAAAACTTTAACACGTTTACGACGGCGTGTACCACCGGTGGCTCACACTAGACTGCAGCATCGGACACTTTAGTCAATCGTGTAGGATTGTATTTTTTATTTTATTATTTTTGGATTGTCAATACTGCATAATGCCCTTGAATCACTCCCATCCGTAGAGCGAAAATTATTAAGGTAAACCGCCAATGGGCGAGGAGTATGAATTACAGCACCGGCGTGAACGTGTTAATTGGAGTTTTACTCGAAACATCTGAATTTTAGTTATCTAAATCTAGTATTGACCCAACCATGATATATACCTGAAACATCAGGTAGAAAATAGAGAGCCGTAAAAGAAGCTCAAGAGTTCGACGTTAGCTCTTGGGATTATTATTATTCATATTCTCTAGGATATGATGAAACTGACGAGGCATTGACGGCAATGGTCCATAAAAACTCCTTTTCCATTATCAGAAAGATATTTCGTTTTTACATGAGATGGAACGGTTGGTATCATATGACACACATCTCTTGATAGTCCTTTTCTCCTTGTGATCCTCCCTCTCACTTTCGTCCCTCGATTGAAGATTTCCATACAATGAACCCCTGAGCCCCCCCCCCCAAGGTCGGTCTTTCCCCTGCACCTCGCCTTCATCCTGGTGCGCGCCTCCTTCCTCGCCGGAGGATGTTCTGGACGGATCCTGAAGGGCGAGGAAGTGAAAGCTCCCCGGACCGGTCGCAGAACTAGAGCAAGTAATGATATGCACGGTGTCCGTTATATCTACTGCCCTCGATCCTTGTTTACATCGATAGCCCGAGATCGAATGTCGATGGTCTCAGGCCCGGGCTCCGAGTCAGTCCTACTTGTTCCTTTCACGTGGTCGTCTCGACGAATCGCCGCCACAGTTAATTGGCAGTCCAATGGATAGACTACCTTAGCATCTTTGGTATGAAAAAAAAGTATGAATTACATCCATCGTATATCATAACTCATTCATCGATGTATTTAGAAAAAAATTTGGTAATTATTAGAATAAATATTGGCCACAGGCAACTGACTAACGTTTATCTAATGGTCAATTATTCGCCTTCGGTAATCACCCTTTGATATATGTCCCTATAGCTGACTATTGGGAGATTGCTTGAAAGTTACTTCCGAAATTTGAGAATGGAAAAAAAAAAATCAAGAAATGTTGGGTGATAGCTATACAAACGTTGAAACAATAATTAAATTCTTTAGAAAAAATGGATTGTTTCACAAAATTACAAAAAAAAGTTTTGAATACATGCTAAAAAATGGCTCCAAGGACCTATTTGTTTAGTGTACAAAAACAATCGCCAACCAACCTATAAATCATCCATCGATAATAAATTTCAATCAAGGCTGAATTTATGAAGGAAATGAAATGCAAAAAAGTTAAAATGTGTCCTAAATGACTTACACTTACATCTGTAGAAACCTAACCCCATATAAATTTTGGGGAATAATCATGATATAAATTTGATTTTAAAATTTCATGAGACACGCCTTCCGATAATTTGGCTAACAAGGAACACATATCCTTGTTGGTAACAAATGCTCATAGAAACATCTTGATGCGTCCACCATGTCACTTTTTCAGTCACCAGATAACACTGTGAATATTTATACAACGGTTGATGTCAGCTCCTTTGGGTAATTATAGTCATAAGTGATAGTTAATAAACTTATTATTTGCACAATATTCATTGTTCATTAATTTTAAGTTAATTGTTTTTTATATTAACTTTTGTTATTAGATTTATGACTTTTTAGGGAGAAAAAATGTATTCTTATTGATCTCTAGAGATTGAGATTAGTTTCATTCATAAGTCATTTTTTAAATTCAAACATTTTTCTTACTTCATTTCCAAGTGCATAATTTACATCATAACAAATAATATAAGACACAGCGATGAAATAACTAATAATTAATTACAAATATTAGGTGCCATATAATACTTATTATTGGTTATCAATTATATGTGATTTAATTGATGAATTTATTTTATTTTATTTTCTCAATCACAATCAGCTGCGTTTAAAAAAAAACACATCTTTTGTTTATTCTTACATCACCCATTAATTATTTTAAATCAACTTCTTGAGTTCAATAAATAAAGATATAGCAGATGACATGAGTAGGTTTTTGGACGAAATTAATGTCACGGTATAAAAAAGTGCAACTAGACATAGGATGTTATCCCCATGTAGTAATTATTAAGTTATATCAAAATTTATTTATTTATTATCTTAATTATAGTGTTTGGTCTATCCCACCAGCTACTATACCCACTGAGTAGTGGCTAATTATGTATAATTCTTTGGGAAACAGGACGCTTGCCAACGCAAAAAAAAATGTTTAAACAATTTCTGAATTTACTGGCGCTATGGTAAGCGGTCAGTTTTGGTAATTTCAACTATAGAAACCATGGGTCGAAAATATAAGTTAAATTTAAAAAAAGTTTAAGTTTTTATTAAACAAACTTTTTCAGTGCGGAAGCTTTTTGATAAATGCGCACTCTATAATAATAGTGTAGAAATAATAATATGAAATAATAGGATATGAATAAATATACCTTTAACCCGATCATAGGATTATTTATCAAAATAACTGCAGTATAAGTAAAAAAACTCCTTTTCTACGATAAATTTTTTTATGATCACAACCCAGGGTGAAAAAGTTAGTTAAAAGTTAAAAACACTCAGGAGAACCTTAAACTTTTTGAAGAAAAACTTTTATCATAAAGTTATTAGAAAACTTTTATTGAGCAAACTTTTTCGTAATAGGTTTATCAAATAGTTTTAAAATGAACCTTATTTAAAGAAGTTAATGACTTTTTCGACCCCTTATAGAAACCCATTGCCGCCACAATTCACATGTACTGATACACTTCATGTTAATTTCTATAAGATGAATATTATAATTTATAATCTATTGCAAAACCTTGGGAGAAGGATAGATCGCCAAGGTTATCCTTTACTATCACTTTACTATATATTACTTATTATTAGTATCCATCACTATCTAGAAAGTCGAGCTCACCTGGACCCTCGCCGTCGTAGGTGAAGTCCCTGATGTGCAGGGTCCTGGCGTCAACAGCATAGACGTCCCCACTGACAGAGTGCAGCAGCCTCGACAGCGGCCCGATGTAGCGGCCATAGTAAGGCACAGCGCCTTCACAGTCTGAGGAAAAAATAATCATAACTTAATACAACAATACAATCACCTATAAAATTTAGTAATTTTATAAAAAATACTTTGAGATATATACGAAAAATACTATTATACACCAGATCAGTCAATCTACAGCTTTTGGGTACCACTGTGGGAGTTAAGTGTTCGAAAGCTGGAAATAGTTTCAATCTTCTATTGAGTGTCTGGTAATAGTGTCCTAAATTTGCACCGATCTAGATGAACACCAAGGCAGGGTCAGGGGAAGCCGCTAAACCTTTATGATTGTTTTATCAGTTTCTAGCCTTTAACTTTTAAGGGATAAAAAACTTTTAAGGGGTTCCGATTCATTTGCTGAATGAATAGAAATAGATGTTGAAGGTATTCACATCCAAAAAGTTTAGTACGTAATAATCAGCATAGTTTGTAATAATTCAAACTTTGCTGAAAATTACCATGTGTCCCTCACTTTACATATCAATATTGACAAAGTAATACTAACTTGCATTTGCACTAGGAACTCTTTAATAAATATTTCGTTATACCCTTTATCAGTTTGTTTGACATTTTGCACTTATTCCATCACTAGATCTCACTTTTATTTTAATATTTTATAAAATAATATTTAATATTTATTAAATATTTTGATATTTAATAAAAAGCCTACATTATGTTCATGTATGGTTTTAACAATGGAAATGCCTAATGCACCCTTCACGAATATTAGGTGTGATATTTGTGGTATGTGGTATGTGGTATTGTATTGGTATGATATGTGACCTATCCGAATACAAGATTACCACATAGTGACATCTTTAGGTCTACTTTTCAACAAGTGAGAGAAACTGGTGGATTTGCTTTAATGGGATGTTCTGACGGCACTCTTGCAACTTGAAGAAATGAATGGAGTGGACACTTATGACTGACTATTTTACTACTTTTTATTTACTTTCGACTTTATATTTACTTTTCATTGCCGTTATTTTCTGTATAAAGTAGTTGGAAGATACTAATTATTTTTAATCATGTCCTAACTAATAATATTTTATTAAAATGAAAGCCTTTAGACTTTAGAATATCCATCAACAAAGCCTTTATATTCTAGATTGATATGGGGAGTAAGGGACACAAAATCATTTTAATTCAAATTATTACAAACAATTTGTTATACGTACTCAAATATTTAGACGTGAATACCTCATAAATAAAGTTTTAACAGGCTTACCTACATAGCAATTTTTTTTTTTAGCTTTGAGATCCTAAATTCATATTTAGAGGTGACTTAACACTTAATCCCGAAATACTTTGCATGCTCAATAAAGATTGAAGAAAAGTGAATTACAGAATTAAAGATGTCTTAAACTTCGTGAGGGACAAAGAGATAAATTAGAGACGCTGAAAAATCACTTGCTACACCTGTTACAGGAATATACGGGAGGCAGTGAACAGTGTCTAGAGATTTAGGAAGCAGCGGCCCGCTAGCCATTCCAGTTTAACCTGGCGCCTGCACCGGTTCTTCCCCTAATGCTTAATTTAGCTACTTTTTTTTTCACTGCAAAAATTAATTCCAGCAGCGGTAATTTCTGACATTTTATTTAGTTAGCTCCTTATTAGGGTTCAACCCTAGTTAATAGTTTGAAAAATCTAAATTATGTTTACATTTTAAATAGTGCAACTTAAAAAGACAATACAACAAAATACCATGTCCCACCAAGCCCCAGACTTGGTTCATTGAACATACGAAACCACTTAATACATTTAAAAAATTATTAGTCACATTGGAACATTAAATTAAATCATGAAAAATCTAAAAACATAACGTTCGCACTCCCACAACATACCCCACCAGCTTATATTGGCTACTAACAAATTCCTGAAACATGCTATGTACGATCTGTACACTTATTTGACAGAAAGATGACTTAGGGTCCTCATGCCAAAATGAAAAGACATACTTAAAATACTGCACCCACTTTTTTGCTAAACATCAAAATTGAAAATCCGACCGAAACTTAATACATAAAACCTACATGGTGGTACGCTTCACAAGTTTATAAAAAAAATCATTTAATCCAATATTTTAATCAAATATTAATAAAACTATTTTTTTAATTAATTATTTTCTATGAGGTTTCGTCCTCTATAGTAGGGTAAACCATACAGTTATTGGCACTCAGTACAGTTATTGGCACCACAACTTTAACTTAAAGAAATAGGTAAACAAGTCCTAATTTTATTACAAGATATACATGAGTCTAATGTTTGGAGGGTTATCTAAGTCATCTATGAAGTAAGACTTCAACAAACTAACCATAGGGAAGATTTCACAATTAAATCCACAGGATGCCAATAACTAGATTTGGCACTTTTAACAATAAATATCGCCATATTGTAAAACTAATGAACTTTTGACCCAAAAAAATCACTTGAGTCTTTATGAGGATTGATAAAGAGGAGCTATAGGGAGTTTCTATTTGATCCCTTTATAAAAAGTAATTTTTTAATTTGACCACAGAAATGTAGTCTTGAGGGTGCCAATAACTGTACGGTTTACCCTATATTTTCTGATTCGAGAGAATCACTTTAAACAAAAAGTTTACGTGATAGTGATACGTATTGAGGTTTCGCCTACACGCTCAAATTCAGTCGTTAAGTAAGAACCTTTAGTATTCACAAAGATCTAAGGTGTCTGAAATATAAAACAACCTCGAAACAGAAATAGCTACCATTAAAGAAAGATATCATGTGGAAACAAGAGCCCTACTGATACCACCATCCAAACTTGAAGGGTGCATATCCTATATGCACTATGAGCCATTTATGCTACCTAGCGAGAAACTGTGGAATTAATATCCTCAGCTGTTACTTCATTGCGATTTTTCTACTAAAAAAAAGGCTAAAATGGAGTTACCACATTATTGCTGAAACCTTTTCAATTGTTGACACCTTTTCAATCACATTGAATAATTGAAAGAATTCCTAAAACGTTCCAGCTGAAAGAAAGATGGCAGAACGATAAGAGAATACAAGAGCTGGGAGATAAGCATAACACACTTTCTTGATGACGAAACCGAAACCTTTCAGGAACTTCGGGTCAGAGGTAGAGTCTGGGGCAACACAGACCTCACCCACCCTCGCATATTTTGGCGTCTTGGCCATGTAAGGATCGAAACCGAAATATCGATGTAGTTACTAACATCGATTTAAATTTCACACTGCTAACCAAGTATTTTTACTTTCACTTACCTATATATGAAATATATAGTAAGTGGAAGTATTGCGATCGTGAAAAAATTCGACTTCCGGTTTTCAACGGAAATACACGTTTTGGGGTCCCCTGGGTCGAAATGACCAAGTCCCGCGAAATGGTCTGTGGGTGTGTGTGTCTGTGTGTCTGTGTGTGTGTGAACAGACTAGCTCAAAAACTATAAACCGTACGATCATGAAATTGGGTATTTAGTGTAGGTATATGCCCGCGATGAGACAGCATAAATTTCATCAAAATTACTTAAAGGGAGAGGGTACTTTACTTAATAACTTTTTAGGTTTTTTTCAATTTTCTCAAAAACGGATCTAACGATTTTGATTAAACTGAGTATTTCATCTATTTATATGCCCGCGATATGACTGTAAAAATTTCATCAAAACTGATTAACCGGAGGGGGGACTTTACTTAATAAATTTTGTAACATTTTCACGTGTTTTTTTATTTACTCTAAATCGGCTTTAACGATTTTGATCAAACTGGGTATTTGATGTATTTATATGCCCGAGATATGACTGTTAAAATTTCATTAAAATTGATTAACCGGAGGGGGGACTTTACTTAATAAATTTTGTATCATTTTCACGGGTTTTTTTATTTACTCCAAAAAGGCTTTAACGATTAACAAAAATAAGATATGGATGTAGAAAAATGTGTGACTTTGGGAAATTATATTTAACAAAACACGTCAATTTCTTATCTAAATAAGTTGGTAAGTGAAAGTTGTGTGTTGAGCGCACGCACCAGATTTTTTTTTTTTCCTATTTACTAAGCTATAAATTTCCAGTAATAAAGGGGATAAAACCAATGCAGATGTATTAAAATAATAATTTGGTAAAATAAACTTTTAAGTTTGGAACAATTACATTCATATCATTTGGTAAAAGAGAGATATGTTGCTTTCAGTGGATGCCATAAACATGCAACTTGAACATTTATAAAAACATTGTACAAATAAAGGTAAAAAAAAAATATTCGTTATAAAAACTTTTGAAATAGAATATCTTATTCGTAAAAGTCATGAAATGTTTGCAATACATTTCGGATATCAGAAAATGAAATCAACTAATGCGTTCTTTTTTGACTGAACTTAATGATTTTGCTCTATCGGACGGGAGTTATTCAAGGGCATTATGCAGTACTGACAATCAAACAATAATAAAATAAACAATACAATCCTTCCTCGTTATACATCGTCGAGGAAAGTTTTGTGATTGAGTGTGTCCGATGTGGCCACATACGGTACGTACCGGTATGAACGTGTTAATGAAAAATCAACATATTACTTAAATAACATTATTTGCCAACAATAATTCCTTTTTTAAATAATTTAAAAACAAGGTGGTTTCCCACAACAATGATTAAATCAATATAAAGTAATTCCTTTTTATTAATTTTTTTTACACGAGTTCGGTTCACCTATAGTCCATTCTCTGAATCGATAGAATTTTTTTTTAAACAAATGTTTACCTGATAAGATAAGTGAGGTTTCGCATATTCGCTTAAATTCAGGGGTTAATTTATAATAATAGAGAAGTATTCAGACGGGCGTATGGTAGTTTCAATAATATTTAGAAGACCTCACAACTCAAAGCAAACATAGCTACCATAAAAAAAAATCTGGTGCGTGCGCGCAACACACAACTTTCACTTACCAACTTACTTAGATTAGAAATTGACGTGTTTTGCTAAATATCATTTCCCAAAGTCACACATTTTTCTACATTCATATCTTATTATTGTTAATCGTTAAAGCCGTTTTTGAGTAAATAAAAAAACCCCGTGAAAATGATAAAAAAATTATTAAATAAAGTCCCCCCTCCCGTAGATCAATTTTGATGAAATTTTTACAGTCGTATCTCGGGCATATAAATACATAAAATACCAACTTTGATCAAAATCGTTAAAACCGTTTTTGAGTAAATAAAAAAAAACAGATGAAAATGATACAAAATTTATTAAGTCCCCCCTCCGGTTGATCAATTGTGATGAAATGTTAGTTATCACATCTTTGGCATATAAATACATCAAATACCAAGTTTGATCAAAATCGTTAAAACCGTTTTTGAGTAAATAAAAAAAACATGTGAAAATGATACAAAATTTATTAAGTAAAGTCCCCCCTCCGGTTGATCAATTTTGATGAAATTTTGACAGTCATATTTCAGGCATATAAATAGATCAAATACTCAGTTTAATCAAAATCGTTAGAGCTGTTTTTGAGAAAATCGAAAAAAACTTAAAAAGTTATTAAATAAAGTACCCCCTCCCTTTGAGCAAATTTGATGAAATTTTCGCTGTTACATCGCGGGCTTATACATACTCTAAATACCCAATTTCAGGTTCGCACGGTTTATAGTTTTTGAGCTAGTCTGTTCACACACACACACACACACACACACACACACACACACACACACACACACACACACACACACACACACACACACACACACACACACACACACACACACACAGACCATTTCGCGGGACTTGGTCATTTCGACTCAGGGGACCCCAAAACGTGTATTTCCGTTGAAAACCGGAAGTCGAAAATTTTCACGATCACAATACTTCCACTTACTATATATTTCATATATAGGTAAGTGAAAGTAAAAAGCAAAAACAATATAATAATGTAGTGAAATAAACTTTGGACGTAAGAGTCAAAAATTGGATCATCAACAATTTAAAACTATAATGCTAATATAGTCAATATTTAATTAATTATTAATAATGAAAATTACAAACTTTGTAATTGAAAAAAAATCTGGTGCGTGCTCGCAACACACAATTTTCACTTACCAACTTACTTAGATTAGAAATTAATGCGTTTTGTTAATTTCCACTTCTCAAATGAACAGAACGGCTTTAATTATGAACAATGGTCTGTCATTAAAAGCGTACTCCGCATGCGTGGGCTCAACGAGTTTTATGAGTTGACTGAATATTTTTCTTTTTTTCTCCTCTTTATGTTTTCTTTATTTTTATCATAGCTCATATTTAGCCATTTCTTATTTTTAGGCGTAACGAGAGACAGTTAATTTCTCCATGTAAACAAAAACAAATTTACTTTATAAGACAGAAACAAACAAAAAAGGCCCCCCCCCCAAAAAAAAGCCCCCTCAGAACATTTTAATAATGATAAAGCTTACCTGATATTAAAGAAAACCTAATTTTCATAAAACATGACGAATTTGATAAAAATCGTTAAAGCCGCTTTTGAGATAATCGAAAAAAAGGTAAAAATTGGAAAAAAGTCATTAAATAAAGTGCCCCCTCAGTTGGACCAATTTTGATGAAGTGTTGGCTTTTACATATTTGGTATACACATACATCAAATACCCAGTTTCTTCAAAATCGTTAAAGCCGTTTTTGAGTAAATAAAAAATATGTACACGGGAAGTTGGTACAAAATTTATTAAGTAAAGTCCCCCCTCCGGTTAATCAATTTTGATGAAATTTTTACAGTCGTATCTCGAGCATATACATACATCATATACCCAGTTTGATCAAAATCGTTAAAGCCGTTTTTGAGTAAATAAATAAAACACGTGAAAATGATACAAAATTTATTAAGTAAAGTCCCCCCTCCGGTAAATCAATTTTGATGAAATTTCTACAGTCATATCTCGGGCATATAAATAGATCAAATACTCAGTTTAATCAAAATCGTTAGAGCCGTTTTTGAGAAAATCGAAAAAAACGTAAAAAGTTATTAAATAAAGTACCCCCTCCCTTTGAGCAATTTTGATGAAATTTTTGCTGTCACATCGCGGGCATATACCTACACTAAATACCCAATTTCAGGTTCCCACGGTTTATAGTTTTTGAGCTAGTCTGTTCACACACACACACACACACACACACACAGAGACCATTTCGCGGGACTTGGTTATTTCGACTCAGGGGGTCCCAAAACGTGTATTTCCGTTGAAAACCGGAAGTCGAAATTTTTCACGATCGCAATACTTCCACTTACTATATATTTCATATATAGGTAAGTGAAAGTAATAAATTTGTCACTTAGCGAGTCACGACATTCCATGTTTATTTTGAAAATATCAATGCATCAATGGCTTTAGCGAGAGTTAGGATTTTAATATGTAAGGTAATATGTAATATCTTAGGATTTTAATAAGGAATGTTTTAGATTTTAATATGTTCCGACTCATTATCAGCCCTATACGCCATTCAAAAACATACTGGAGATGGTCAAAGAATTAAAAAAATCAATAATTATCTCGACATTTTATTTGACAATAACAAATCGGTAAGCTTTTTATGGGTGCCATCACACACCGAAATTCTAGGTAATGAAACAGCAGACAGGGCAGCAAAGGAAGCAGGAATTGTGATGGGCCCAACACTGCAAATATATGAAGAAGAAAGACATGAAAGCATGGTACAAGAAGAGAGTATGGAGCAATTGGGAGTCCATGTGGTCTGAAATCCCTCTCACTAATAAGCTCAGATCCATTAAATCTACTACGAGAGAATGGATCAGCTCCCTGCCAAGGAACCGAAGAGAAGAGGTAGCACTGACAAGGCTTCGGATAGGTCATACGAACCTCACCCATGTTCACCTATTTACTAAAGAACGCCAACCAGAATGTGAAATCTGCAAAACCCCACTTACAGTTAAACATATCATAGTATATTGCAGTAGATATGAAGGCGAATTCACAAAACTAAATAAACAACGCAACATTTTGGAGGCATTGAAAGATTCACCCAAGGCTGCGGAAAGCATTATAAAGCTATTGAGGGAGATTTCCATATTTACAAAAATTTAATAAATACAATTAATAGAGCATATTAATTAATGATAAATATTACAAAATTATAATATTCATATTAGAATAATATCTTGGGCAATAATATAGAGTAAAAAAGGGGCGTAATGACCGCGCAGTTGATCGCCCATAACAAACTTACCTACGAGAGTTAGCATGTTTATAACAAATATATGCATTATGACGAGAAAAGTCTTTAGAGAAGTCACTCATGCCTCACTTTTTTCTGTCTATAGTTTTAATTTTAAAATTTTACTGCATCATCATCATCCTTTTGATGTCACACCACGTTGTTTATAAGCAGAGGAATGTGTTTGCAAAGAGGAAAGAAGAAAGGATGTTGTTCGAAGAAGAAAGTGAAAAAGAGGTATTTCCTAGAAAGGGAGGAAGAATGGAGTGAGGAAGAACCGATCCTTAGAAACGAGTAAAAAACTCGTTTTATTCTTTTACTTTATCTTGCAGAGTTTTCATTCGCTCATAAAAGGTTCGATCTTGAGTATCAAAGAACTAAGCTGAAGGTAAACAAGCGTATTTGGTATGGATTGAAGCTATATACATCTTTGGAATGTACTCATCTCACTAAATAGTTAATTTATTACATGATTGTCTAAGGGGGGGGAGTGAAGGGGGGTAAATCACCCTATCACAAGAACAATCTCGTTTTATTTTTAAGGTTATTTTTATTTTTTTTTTTTTATTTGAGGCATTAATGCATATAAATTATTGCTATTAAATAAGAGTCATTTTATTTTTCTTTCTTTCCCTAATACAGCCAATATTTCTGAAATATTCTTGTTTTCAACAATAGATTGACTGCTCTTAAATAATATTTCTATTAGGCCAGACTAATCTAACGTTATTTTTTCGAGTAGGTACCCATAGTTTACTCGGCGAGGCCTAACTTGCCCATCATATATACCTACATCATTTTTGAATGATTCCTTAAAATAACAAAGATTACCATAAGTACATATTTTTTTCTTTATACCTCCGGGGGTGGGGTTGGGCCTCCCCTTATGTACGCGCCGAGGTATATGATATATAAAAGCTTGGCGTGAGCAGAGAGAATTTATCACTGTAGTCATATTTGGAAAAATTTTAATTTTTCCTTTATACTTATATTTTAACTTAATTGCATACTTTATAGTTTGATTACAATTGAGTGGATTATTATAATAGTTCATTATTGTTTTAAAGCCTACTTCTTTCTTATTTTATAATTTTATTTTTGAATTCCACCTTATGAAATTGTTATGCTAACAATAGGTAGGGTACCCTTTCAATAGGACAGTGTTTCTTCTAATATATTCGGCAAACTTTCAAATTTTTGAAAGTTTTGTTATATAACAATGTTACAACTCCTAAGCCGAAGTTAAATACTCTATACATAAAAGACTCAAACATACCTACATCAAAGTTAAGAAAACATTTCTTAACGTAAGACATTCAAATTAATAATCAATTTTATGCTAACTTAAATATTTTTAAATGCTAGAATATAGTAAACTCTTCTCAAATACCTACCTAAATAAGTTTAAAAATCAGGAATGGATAGAAATTAATAGAAAAATAATATACACCAAAATACCAGAATGATTCAATATCATTACTTTATAATTCAAAAGTTAAATAATTTAAACCATCTTCTATTCAAGCTTGATTAGATTCAAAATTATTTTATTACCATAATAGATTAATTATTTTCTAAATATAACAATTTTATTGATTCAGTGTGTGAATGAATCCGATTGTGGATGAATTACAATCATATATATATATATATATATATATATATATATATATATATATATATATACATTAAAAGTATAATGTAGAAAACTAAGTTTAAATATAAGTATAAAGGAAAATATTTTTATTTTATTTATATATTATATAAATATAACGTCTGTTATTATTTTATTTAAACGAAGGGGGTCACCTGTGGTGTTGTGGTTAGCATGGCAACCTATAATACCAAAGGTAGCGGGTTCAATTCCAGCGGTGGCCCTAGGATTTTTTAATGGGAGTGAAAAATCCTTAGCTATGCCGTCCCTCGGATAGGACGTAAAATGGAGGTCCCGAGCCTGTACGATGTCAGGTACTTGTTAAAGATCCCTTTCCTAATTATACCTGGATAGGCAAAATTTAGGACTCCCACTAGCATCGTCCGATTAGCCTTAGTAGCATAAAAATGGACGTTAAACAAACAAACAATTTAAATAAGGTAATAAAGGTTAAAAGAAGAATAAAGGTTAGGTTTTGTTGTTTAAGGAAACACAACTACTATGAAGAAGAATAAAGTAAAACGGGGTGAATTTAAACACATAAGATTTTATTTAAAAATCTGTAAACGTTATTACATAATTTTATAATAATATAATTACAAGGGTGTCGCCTGTGGTGTAGCGGCTAGCAGAGCAGCATACAATACTAAAGGTCGCGGGTTCCCCACCCGGCAGGTTGCCCTAGGATATATTAAAGGGTGTAAAAAATCCTTGACTATTTCGTCTTTCGGATGGGACCTAAATTTGAGGTCTCCAGTGCTTTACTATTATGCAAAATTTAGGATTACAAATGTAGCATCGTCCCATAGCCTTAGTAGCGTAACACAATAAAAGGTTTCATTTACCAACAGCTTTTCCATTGTGAAACTTTGGGTCAACTTCTTCTGTATATATAGCTATATCACAATAAATATATCACGGGGAAAATAAATTTATAGTATACTATAAATATATAAATTTATAGAATGGTATACTATACTATACCACGCGTTGCTGGTAGGTATAATGCGTTGATTTAGTTATATCCTATTCTTTTTCATAGTCAAATCAAAATTCACTAATAAAGATAAAAACGTTGCAGCTAATCTAAAAACCAACAGAATAGAACTTTACGCTAAATTCAAAATTGTTTGGTAAAGAAATTTGATGGGTTAAAGTTTTTATTGTTTACATCTTATATTTTACCATAATGTGTTAATGAATGAGACATGTAAAAGGAACTAATAAAGAATATAATTGGAACAGGGTTTAGTAAAATCAAAATAGACAGCCAAAATGTACCCAATTAATCTTTTGCCATAATACATATTAATTAAATTCAGATTATAACACAGGAGGTTGACTGATGAAAATAACACAATGATATTGGTTAAAATGTCTTTTGCTAAAACAAATAGATTCGATATTTTCCCCTCACGCGAAAAGGCGACACATAATTTACCGTGGGAAAAACGCGGATTTTCGTAGTCCAAGCCGGGAAAAAATAGATTTATGCCTACCCTCCCTAAATATCTAAATGAAATTAAGTGCTGTTCAATAAATCAACTTACACCGCTATCTGTTGGAAATTTATAGAACTTGCAAATAATCACACTGTTTGTAGTATTCAAGTATCTTATTTGCAAAAAAAGAAATTGAGGCCAATAATCGAGATAAAAATATCGTATCTTTTAAGTTGGACAGAACTACAAACAACGAGCCAAATTTCATCAAAACCGGTTGAGTAGTAGTATAGTTGAGTAGTATATATATATATATATATATATATATATAAAGATAATATAATCAGGATTTAGATGTAGTCGATGTTTTCTTCCGTACTCTCCTTCTTTTAGTGAGTTCAAAACTTGGAAAGGGCAATGTTTAAAATCCTAAATTCATTGTTGTTTTTTAAAGCTTGTTTCGAAATTAAGCTGCAGAAAAATTCAGCTGCTTAATTGAATGATCTTAGTAGCATTACACTTACCGATAAAAAATAAATAAAAAGAAACCAATGCGGAAGCATGTTGAGGAAGAATCAAGCATTGTTTCGAACTTTCACGGCTTAGAAGCTAAAGTTCAAGGAGCTCTGTGATTACCGACTGTTTCCTAACTGACCATTCTGGCTGCTTTGCATTTACACGGAGGATCTTCCTATTTCACGGAATTACTGTTATTTATGGCTTACATCTTGTACTATAATTTGTCTTGTAGGTATAGCACCGTCAAAACTGAGTAATATTACACAATCAGTGTTAAGGGACTGAACTGTTATTCCAAGATCTGGCTTTGGAATGATACTTTTATTATTCTGTCACACATCGTCTTTGTTCCCAAGAGACCCTCCTGGGCCCAACCAAGCCTCTATAAAGTAGGTACTCATAATTGAAAATAAGTGGGGGAAAACTAGTGGTTGAGCGCATTCATGGTCTTATCACCTGCTTACAATACCGCTAACAAAGAAACTTTACTTCCTTCTAAATAGTACTGAACCATTGGTTCTATTTAGCGTTCTATTTGTTCTATTTGTACTACGAGTTTTATTGGTGTATTTTTTTTTTTTAGCATTTAATTCTGACTATTTTCAGAGTAGCAATTTTAATTCTCAAGAGTGAATTTGGATTTGGCTTACAAAAGGAATCTCGCTCTAAAATTTTGTTAACAAAAGGTTCCTGGAATGGGTGAATATAGCACAAGATCCGATTCGCGAAAATAGGCCAAGTCAATATTTTCCTAAACTGGAACTTGACAACAATATTCCCATTTTAAAATAAGAATTTTTTGGAAGAATAGAGACTAATTCTTCCTTGATAGTGGCGTATGAAGAAGTTTCGGGGGCGAATAAAAAACAAAGTTTTAAAAGAGAGATATTATTTGCAGTTCTTTCCGAAAGAAAATTTTGAAAGAGGAGTAAGTCATTGCGTCAATTGAAAGGCTCATATAAAAAACCTTTTAATGACCGTCTAATGTTTTATTTAATTGCCTGATAAAATCTTATTAAAATAAAGCAATTAATTGTACGAGTAATTAATTACAATCGAGTGATGTATAATTAAAGGAGTTGTTAAATAATTTTTAAAATGGTGGTAAAATATTTTTACTTTCACTTACCTATATATGAAATATATATTAAGTGGAAGTATTGCGATCGTGAAAAATTTCGACTTCCGGTTTTCAACGGAAATACACGTTTTGGGGTCCCCTGAGTCGAAATGACCAAGTCCCGCGAAATGGTCTGTGTGTGTGTGTGTCTGTGTGTGTGTGTGTGTGTGTGTGTGTGAACAGACTAGCTCAAAAACTATAAACCGTGCGATCCTGAAATTGGGTATTTAGTGTAAGTATATGCCCGCGATGTGACAGCATAAATTTCATCAAAATTACTCAAAGGGAGGGGGTACTTTATTTAATAACTTTTTATGTTTTTTTCGATTTTCTCAAAAACGGCTCTAACGATTTTGATTAAACTCAGTATTTGATCTATTTATATGCCCGAGATATGACTGTAAAAATTTCATCAAAATTGATTAACCGGAGGAGGGACTTTACTTAGTAAATTTTGTATCATTTTCACGTGTTTTTTTTATTTACTCAAAAACGGCTTTAACGATTTTGATTAAACTGAGTATTTGATGTAATAATATGCCCGAGATATGACTGTAAAAATTTCATCAAAATTGATTAACCGGAGGGGGGACTTTACTTAATAAATGTTGTCTCATTATCACGTGTTTTTTTTATTTACTCAAAAACGGCTTTAACGATTTTGACAAAACTCAGTATTTGGTGTTGGTATATGCCCGCGATGTGCCAGCACAGATTTCATCAAAATTGGTCAAAGGGAGGGGGCACTTTATTTCATACCTTTTTTTCCGATTTTTACCTTTTTTTCGATTATCTCAAAAACGGTTTTAACGATTTTCATCAAATTCGCCATGTTTAATGAAAATTAAACATGGTGTTCTTTAATATCAGGTAAGAAATGAATGTGGAAAAATGTGTAACTTTGAGAAGTGGCATTAACACAACGCATTCATTTCTAATCTAATGTAAGTAAGTGGGTAAGTGAAAGTTGTGTGTTGCGCGCACGCACCAGATTTTTTCTCTTTATATTATGTACATCGTAATCTGACGATAAATGAATATTTCTTTAACAATGCTTTGGTTAGTTAATATTGAGAAACATTTTATTTATTTTTTGATGCATTATTAATCAATTATTAGTTTAAGTTTAAAAATATAATTATAGTTTTTTTCCCCCACAGCCCCTTATGATTATACAATTTCTTGATTGAATTTATTTCCTCCTTGAATAATAAGCCTTTTCATGCATTTATGTACATTTTAAGGTGTATTGAAAAAAAAATTTATTTGTGGACTGAGTGTTTTGCTAAGTTACCGGTGATATGGCTCACATCTTCCTAGGTTAAATCCTAGTGCTTAATCTTAACATTGATATACTTCATACCATCCTCCTAGGAAATTTGCTGGGCTGAGGCTATTAAATAGTGGATGTGACAGCTGACGCGCTTTATCGAAAAAAGAATACTGCCTCTTGGTTAAGTATTCACCGGTTTTTTGGTAATTTAATTACTTGTTGTACCTCTGAGGTCCTCATTCGTTGGATATAAGTCTCTTTGAATATCTTCTTTTTTATACCGTTTTGAAAGGATTATAGTTTTTTCCTAGTTTATTTTCTAATATGCTGGCATAGTTGACCTACAATAGCGCTGGCCGAATTATAAGTTGTACATACTAAGATTTTCAAACGTACCAATAACCTGGTGGTTATTAAAGTAGTTTATTAAGCCTATGCGTTTTGAGTCTTAATTTCATATGTGATTAATTTAATATATTACAAATAGTGCAGGCTTCGTCCCAGAGAAGGATCTAAATATCGATAAACTGAGATTACACGCTAGAGGGAGCAACGAACTAACCTTACTTCCGCCAATGTAATACCGTAAAGCATCTTCCCAACAGCTGATGCAACCAACAGCAGTTTAGATATTTGCCAGGTATTTAATTGAATAACAAAAACCATTTATTGCTCTTCTTCTTATTAAGTTTAAAGACAGCAATAGAAAAAAAATGAAATAGCATTAAGTTTGCTCAAGTTTTCCAGTTATACCAAAAACCAATGTTATTTTCTCAAAACATTAGAAAGATTAAAGATTTCTAAGGTTGTATCAGATTTACCTGATGTTTAAACAAGCTTTGATATAAAGAATTTGTCTACCTTTATTTATTTTTCATCGGAAGAAATGATGTCTTGATTTCACATTTCTCTTTTTAGCAATTAAAAAAACAAAAAAAATTTAGATAAATAATTTTTTTTTCCCGTTGTATGTGAGTTACGTTAAAAAGCTTTATAAGAGATACTTAAAATTATTCATACCCAGTCAGCGAACGCATATAATAATTCCTACTAAGCATCCCCACCCCTCTCATAGAATACGATAGTAATCCAATCCAACTGAGACAGTCGCTCGGAGTTAGTAGTGGCAGTTATTACAATATTTAACAGATTGTTAAATATAATTTTTTATCAATCTATTGCAAATATCCTTTCCAAATATAACATAAGATAATTTTATTTACGAGTTTTTTAGATGTTAAAATGACACCTCCAAAACAAGTTTTTTATTTACACCGTTAAAAATAGTTTTATATTATATATACTATACTATACTATAATACACTATATATTATATATCACCGTAAGAACAATCCCAAATAAGATGCATGGTAGGTACACAATACAAAAAAGCAAAACATTATAAAACAAAAAATTTCTATATATTGTAATAAATTAATAATTTATGGTTGGTTGGTTGGTGTGGTTTAAAGGCGTAAAACCGCAATTCGGTCATCAACACCTGTTAATGTAAATCTTAATAATTTATGTGAATGTGCTTACAGGCTTGAAAATGGCTCTAGAAACCGAAACGTTGCCAAAATAAATTTTACTATTGTTTTTTGGTGAATATTGGCTTTTTTTTATTTATCTAATTATATTTATCACCAAACCTGAAAAAAATGATAAGAGAAAAAAATCGCTATTTATCATTCTTTCAGATTTCATTCCCATTTAATAAGGTATCCTTCGCAATGAGTATATTTTGAGCCGCTACCTATCCTGATTTTATCGATTTCGAGCAAATTCTCAACATTAACTAGGTCATGATAAACTAAGGACAAAAAAAAGAGCCGCGCACTTGGATATATGCGCATAAATATAACTTTAGTACATTCAAAATAATAATAGAAACTAAAAAGTAATGACTAGGACAGGTATGGTTACATAAGTTTCTTGAGACCAGGTTGGAAGAGAAAATATATGGAACTTATTAACATGATAGAAGGAGGGTCAATGGATGGTGTAGAGGGAGAGCTCAGTGATAAGACTGAAAGCACTAAACAAAAGTGCATTACTCACTGTTTGGTGCTCTCCGCTGTCCCTATCCCTATCAACGCCTAATGTCACCTTCTCGTGGTGCCCCCCGGGGAGTTTCTAACTCGCGAACGACAGAGGCGGGGGCTCCCATAGTTGCCAAGATTCTAGGCCACCTTAGCAATCCTCGGAAGAAGTTTTAAATATAAAGGTGGAACGAGATTCGTTCCATACTATAAGACCTGGCTTGGTAGCCAAGACACAAAAACTACAAGTAATATCCAGAGGGAGGCGGAGAAAAACCAAATGACTCAATGAAACCAGGGTCACCCGGTGGAACTTTGCCACCTGGGGAACCACCTGGTGGCAAGCTATCCTTAGGTGGCTAATCAGTCAAAAAAAAATAAGTGGCTAAATCTTGACCAGAATTCACTTAAAAAAAAGTAAACTCAGAAGTCATATGTTCGCACTCAACATAGTAGAATCACTTTAGTGCAGGTTCTGTTAAAATGAGTGATACAGATTTCATATGATAATAACCATTGTTGGGGTCGATTTCAAAGATCTGGTCGACCCAACAAGCTCTCTAAAATTTATCGATATCCTTAGAATAATAACTTTTACGATTCGGGCATTAAATCGGGCTTAAAATAGACCCAAGGGGGTCGAAGTGAACATAGCCACAGTAAAAAATTAAGATGGGGTAACCTGTGGTATAGTGGTTAGCATGGCAACCTACAATACTAAAGGTAGCGGGTTCGCGCCTCGCGGTGGCCCTAGGATTTTTTAATGGGAGTAAAATCCTCGGCTACTCCGTCCCTCTGGTAGGACGTAAAATGGAGATGGACTAGTTGAAGATCCCTATCATATTCATACCTGGATAGGCAAAATTTAGGACTCCCACTGTAGCATCGTCCGATTAGCCTCAGTAGCATAAAGAGACGTTAAACAAACAAAAATAAACATGATAGAATGAAAACTATGATTTACCTAGGTTCCATAGAGATTGAAATAAAGATATTAGAAAGGGTAAGAGGGAGTTTGATTGCCCACTAATAAGGGATTTTGAGGAGGAAAAAAACATAGATTTGAAGTGAAAACCTTGCGTGTCTAACTAATTTCTGTCATCAGTTTTAACAACCTAAAAATAATCCTTGCGAACAATCTCTACACGAGGTGGGTAGTGATCAACAACGGTTTAACGACTCCTTAGAGAATAGAGAACTGGGCCAGTGGTCTTGATGACATTCAGTCCGGCTTTCATTACATACGCTCTGCTGACTGAGGCGGATCTAATGATCTGTTGGAACAAACACTCGTCGACAGTTCTCAGCTGGGATATGTTTGGGTGATATCTCTCCAGTCCGTGTTTTCTCTAAGGTCGAAAAGAAAGAGTGTAAAAAGGTATTTGAATATTTTTGAGGGCATTATTGAAACCGAATAAAGTATTTACTGATCTTTTTAATGCAGCCAAGAGTCGAAAGTAGTCGATAGAGCTTCTGAAGCAACTCACAGTGAAAGTTTAAATGTCTTTTAGCAGATCGAAGAAGTTGAAGGCAATACTATAATACAACAGTAGAAAACGAAAAATCTCTATAGCAACCATAATAAATTAATATAGCCTAATTAGTTATTAATTAAATAACTTATCTGAAAAGTTCAGAACACGTACCGGCCGGAAACATCTGTTTCCGAACAGAATTAGGAGAAAGTACCATTCGTTAGAGGTGCGACAGATTGGGAAGCTGGGATTGGATCTTATTACGTAGATACCATTCAGGACACTCAGCAGCTGTTCATAATCAAATCGATCGTAAATTAGGTCAACAAGGCGACACTTTGGGAAAAATCAGATTCATTAATAAACGTATTCAATGCATACATTTTATCTCATTTGCGAGCTAAGAAACATTACTTCTTCTAGAAAAATCATAAAATAGTCATAAAATTATCTAATTATGATTCTCCAGATTACAAGAAAGTTAGTTATGTGGATATTTTTTTTAAGTGATCAAGGAAGCACTGACGTTATGTAAAAAAAGAAATCTCTCGTCACATCATTTTTTTCATTCACATCAGTGAGAGTGTTGCGTAAACTTGACCTTAATAAATTATTATAATTAACCCCTAAATTATTTCGCCTCTGTTAGGTGAAGAAAAGTAAATAGGTTAGGTTCTCAAGACAAATTTTATTAAACTTTTATTCATTCACATATTCATGCAACTTCAGAATTTAAGACTATGATTAGTATCAGGAATGGGTAGAAGGGGGTTGCAGAGCCCCTTAAAGTTTTTTGAGACGAGCACATTTTGGCAACTTTTGGAGTGAGAAATTTTGAATTACGGACATGGTGAAATCTTGAACAGACCGGTCTAATTCAAGTTCAAAAACATAATACGTCTAGAAAATTCAGTTTAAACAATAATGATTAATAATGTATGATTAAATTTGGAGTCAATCTGTTAAAAGAGAAGCTGGAAATTCTAAAACAAACATTAAAAATAATTAAACTTTGATTAAAATAATATTATAATGCTTGCAATATCTATTATGCATTGACAGTACAATATTTTATTTTACAAATTCGAGAAGTATAATTGGTTACAAGGCCCAAAAAAAAAGTCGATTTATTTTATGAAGTTCTTGGTTATAAGAAGCTTATCTATATTGTTATAAAGTTTTTTCTCTAATAAAAAAATCTGGTGCGTGCGCGCAACACACAACTTTCACTTACCAACTTACTTAGATTAGAAATTGACGTGTTTTGCTAATTATCATTTCCCAAAGTCACACATTTTTCTACATTCATATCTAATTTTTGTTAATCGTTAAATAAAATAAAAAAAACATGTGAAAATGGTACAAAATTTATAAAGTAAAGTCCCCCCTCCCGTTGATCAATTTTGATGAAATTTTTACAGTCATATCTAGGGCATATAAATACATCAAATACCAAGTTTGATCAAAATCGTTAAAACCGTTTTTGAGTAAATAAAACAAACATGTGAAAATGGTACAAAATTTATTAAGTAAAGTCCCCCCTCCCGTAGATCAATTTTGATGAAATTTTTACAGTCACATCTCGGGCATATGAATACATCAAATACCAAGTTTTATCAAAATCGTTAAAACCGTTTTTGAGTAAAAAAAAAAAAAAACACGTGAAAATGATACAAAATTTATTAAGTAAAGTCCCCCCTCCGGTTAATCAATTTTGATGAAATTTTAACATTCATATTTCGGGCATATAAATAGATCAAATACTCAGTTTAATCAAAATCGTTAGAGCCGTTTTTGAGAAAATCGAAAAAACCTTAAAAAGTTATTAAATAAAGTACCCCCTCCCTTTGAGCAATTTGGATGAAATTTTTGCTGTCACATCACAGGCATATACATACACTAAATACCCAATTTCAAGTTCCCACGGTTTATAGTTTTTGAGCTAGACTGTTCACATACACACACACACACACACACACACACACACACACACACACACACACACACACACACACACACACACACACACAGACACACACACACACAGACCATTTCGCGGGACTTGGTTATTTCGACTCAGGGAGTCCCAAAACGTGTATTTCCGTTGAAAACCGGAAGTCGAAATTTTTCACGATCGCAATACTTCCACTTACTATATATTTCATATATAGGTAAGTGAAAGTAAAAATAATTAAACTAATATTATAATGCTTGCAATATCTATTATGCATTGACCGTATAATATTTTATTTTACAAATTCGAGAAGTATAATTGGTTACAAGGCCCAAAAAAAAAGTCGATTTATTATATGAAGTTCTTGGTTATAAGAAGTTTATTTATATAGTGACAAAGTTTTTTCTGTAATAAAAAGTTTGGTCTCACAAGATTATAGGTGAAAGTTGCTCATTCCCAAAATACTCGAATATGGTTTGATCCCTTTCCAGCAAAAACCAAACAGGGAGAGATTTAGCGTGGAATAATGAGAGAAGAATGGATATCCGTCCGTTTTATGAACACCAGTTGTCTCTGAATTCTGCTAAAATAAAAGATTCAAGAATAAAATCTCCAAAACATTACGCAGTGCCTTGAGGAGTCAGTGTACAAGAAGTACCAAGCACAAATCAACTATCTACCATCCATTCTCATGACGTTACATCAGCAGATATAGCATCTGGTAACGAACTCGACATTAAAGTTGAGAGTGATTTTTATGATAAATGATATATGTGATATTTTATGATATATGAAATATGTTACATTGCATTTCTGTATTTTAAATCGGTAAGTAGTATATTCCCTAATATTTTATTGTCTAGCCCTCGTTAAACACAGCATAAATCACCAGTAGCATTCAGAAAAAAAAGCATTTTATTTTAAAAATAACAATAAAGAAAGGTTCATTTTTTAATTAAGAAGAACTTTTCTTCACTTTTTATGTTTAAAAAATTTCTTCTTCAAGAAAAATAATAGTTTAAAAGCAAAAAAGAAAAACTGTTTACTTACGTCCAACTTATACTCATAAATCATTATCACACTTGCAATCATGCTTGAATTTCACCAATGATTAATACATTAATGCTAGATATCTAAAAATGTGCATTCCACTAAAAATTAAACAGGTCTATTATTGGAATTTATCTTTGGTTTTTTTTTTCACTTTTTAGACACTTAATTTGGACTTGTTTCAATCAAATTCACTGTCTTATAATACGTAAAATGGGGGTTAGTCTGCCGTAGTAGAGGGTACCCCTCAGTATCATGACAAAACCTGGACCACTATAAACCATGAACGGTCTTGGGTTAGGTTGGTGGTTTTTTGGGGCGATCAACTTCACGGTTATCCCTCCAAATTTTATCATAATTATAATTTTATCTGAGCCTATCTGATCTAGCTTCAAATCTACTTAAATTCTAATCGAGTTATTTAAAATTTTCTTTATATCCCTTTTTCATTTTCCTCTTTATTTACGGTTACGCTTTATCACGTTAGAGAAAAAAAAAAAAATTGCTACATATTCTTTTTTCATTTTCCTCTTTGATTCTTACTTTTTATTTTCACTTATTTATTTTTCTTTATTAAATTTTATGGAAGAGCTCAGTTTCTTTTAATATTTTAATAACTCCGTCTATCATTTCCTTTGAGTTATTAAGTGCTAGTTCTCTTCGTCGGGGCACTTTATTCCTGTGGAAAATACTTTGCAGCGCTGTGCACTCCTCAATTAAGTGTTGAACTAAACGGTCTTAGGTGTAGTACTATGTACATAAATAAATTGTACCCTAGTAAACTAAAATTTTATTAAATATTTTGTCCGTTGCAACATTTTTAAGAAGAGTATTTCAATAAAGTTTTATCGAAGGGGGGCATCGTAAATGTGTGAATGAGCATTCCGGATATTACAAAATCGAACCATTCATCAATCAATTTGAAAATCGTACTTAAATTGCTTACAATGTTTTAACACATTCGGTGCGGATCTACTGGGTGCCTGTCTACTCACCGTATGAGCCAAGTAGATCTACTGGCCATGCTGCGTAGTTTATAATTTCACTAGAAACGCTCGTGATGGGGAATTTTTGACAATTCTTCGGCAAAAGTTACGTAACTGAAGCGAAATATGCCGGATTTGCAGAAGAATTGTCAAAAATCCCCCTTTACGAGCGTTTCTAGTGAAGTCATAAACTACGCAGCATGGCCAGTAGATCTACTTGGCCCGTAGGGTGAATAGACAGGCACCCAGTAGATCCACTGGGTCCGCGCCGAATGTGTTAAGGAGCCAAGCATTGACATTTCCGTGAGCCTTCATCCTCCACGCCACGAAGTATAATTAATCAATGAAACTTTAATTATATTGTAATTAATTTAGAGTTTCAAAAACGAGAGCATTGTCCCATCCAGCTGTGGAATGTGATAATGCACGTATCTCATCTCCCTATGGCAAAATCAAATTAGTAGTGAAAGCTGATTGTTCAACAATGGGTACTTCCTTCCTTCCAGAGGATACTTTCACTGACTCCGCAATATTAATCTCCGTCATCTGTCACTCAGCTCTGGATCCAGCGAGCATTGGCCCATGGAATTAACAATAAGCAGCAGAGTAGAAGAAACTAGAAATCGTAACCAGTTCTTTTATCCTTAACGAAGGAGATACTTATAGGTAACTTGTTACAGAAACAGGTACCACTACTGCTATGTAACTGTTCCGCGATCGCTCCAGTGGGGTTGAGGGTGCTGAACTGCTGCGCTCTCACAGGTGGCGTGTAAATAGCGCCACACGTAGCACTGTCACTTGAGAGCCCGGACCTAGCGCTGCATCTACGTGCGCCCATTCTTGTCTATTTTGTTTCTCTCATCTTCTTCACCTCAGCATGGAGTAGAAGAAAGGGGATGCTGTAGAGTAGAAGAAAGAGGATGTAAAGAAGAAAGTAGAGTAGAAGAAAGGGGATGAGGATGCCTGGGGCGTATATTGAAGCATGTTGTCAGGCCTGACATGAATCATCAAAGTGTAAGTCATGTGTAACTTTAATTTCTCCGCATCATCGTCCACCCCTAACGTTCATTCATCGTTCGCATCGTCTCCACGATCGTCCATGTCATCCGTAAAACCCAGCAATGCCACAAAATACTTCTTCCAAATTTCTACTAACATGCTAACATGTTTTGTATCCGTTTTATTAATGTCTGTTCCACTTTAAAAGTGTAAATTTAAAAAAAAATAGAGGTTTCTTTTTTTTTTGTTCATTTCTTTATTTAATTCCTAGAGTCCACTTGGTTTTACATTCAGAGTTTCAACCAGCCATACAGATTTTGAGCCCTGACAGTCTGCTGGGAGCCAAAGTCGAACAGTAACTCCTGGACTGGATAATTAAGTATCAATCAACGGATATGGAACTTTTTATTAGAGCACCAATCTCAACTGAAAAGGACTTTTTATGGATTATTTTGTCCCTTATAAGGGAATAAGGCGAGTGGAATTCGAAAACTGCGATCTAAAAAAGTAAATAAAGGCCCTATGACGGTCCCATGACATGTCGAACTATGCCATACCCAAGACGAAGCATAAATGTTACCTAAAACCATAAACAACTCGCGATACTAACTGACAAATTAAAACAATAACATACACCATTCATCATGTATTTCAGATCTTTTTTACTTTCACTTACCTATATATGAAATATATAGTAAGTGGAAGTATTGCGATCGTGAAAATTTTCGACTTCCGGTTTTCAACGGAAATACACGTTTTGGGACCCCCTGAGTCGAAATAACCAAGTCCCGCGAAATGGTCTGTGTGTGTGTGTGTGTGTGTGTGTGTGTGTGTGTGTGTGTGTGTGTGTGTGTATGTGAACAGACTAGCTCAAAAACTATAAACCGTGGGAACCTGAAATTGGGTATTTAGTGTAGGTATATGCCCGCGATGTGACAGCAAAAATTTCATCAAAATTGCTCAAAGGGAGGGGGTACTTTATTTAATATATTTTGTATCATTTTCACGGGTTTTTTTTATTTACTCAAAAACGGCTTTAACGATTAAAAAAAATAAGATATGAATGTAGAAAAATGTGTGACTTTGGGAAATGATATTTGGCAAAACACGTCAATTTCTAATCTAAGTAAGTTGGTAAGTGAAAGTTGTGTGTTGCGCGCACGCACCAGATTTTTACTCTATATTATTGCCCAAGATATTATTCTAATATGATATCTAATATTATAATTTTGTAATATTTATCATTAATTAATATGCTCTATTGATTGTATTTATTAAATTTTTTTAAATATGGAAATCTCCCTCAACAGCTTTATAATGCTTTCCGCAGCCTTGGGTGAATCTTTCAATGCCTCCAAAATGTTGCGTTGTTTATTTAGTTTTGTGAATTCGCCTTCATATCTACTGCAATATACTATGATATGTTTAACTGTAAGTGGGGTTTTGCAGATTTCACATTCTGGTTGGTGTTCTTTAGTAAATAGGTGAACATGGGTGAGGTTCGTATGACCTATCCGAAGCCTTGTCAGTGCAACCTCTTCTCTTCGGTTCCTTCGCAGGGAGCTAATCCATTCTCTCGTAGTAGATTAAATGGATCTGAGCTTATTAGTAAGAGGGATTTCAGACCACATGGACTCCAAATTGCTCCTTACTCTCTTCTTGTACCATGCTTTCATGTCTTTCGCTTCATATATCTGCAGTGTTGGGCCCATCACAATTCCTGCTTCCTTTGCTGCCCTGTCTGCTGTTTCATTACCTAGAATTTCGGTATGTGATGGCACCCATAAAAAGCTTACCGATTTGTTATTGTCAAATAAAATGTCGAGATAATTATTGATTTTTTTAATTCTTTGACCATCTCCAGTATGTTTTTGAATGGCTTATGGGGCTGATAATAAGTCGGAACATATTAAAATCCTAAGATATTACATATTACCTTACATATTAAAATCCTAACTCTCGCTAAAGCCATTGATGCATTGATATTTTCAAAATAAACATGGAATGTCGTGACTCGCTAAGTGACAAATTTATTTTTCAATTACAAAGTTTGTAATTTTCATTATTAATAATTAATTAAATATTGAGTATATTAGCATTATAGTTTTAAATTGTTGATGATCCAATTTTTGACTCTTAAGTCCAAAGTTTATTTCACTACATTATTATATTGTTTTTGCTTTTTACTTTCACTTACCTATATATGAAATATATAGAAAGTGGAAGTATTGCGATCGTGAAAATTTTCGACTTCCGGTTTTCAACGGAAATACACGTTTTGGGGTCCCCTGAGTCAAAATAACCAAGTCCCGCGAATGTGTGTGTGTGAGTGTGTGTTTGAACAGACTAGCTCAAAAACTATAAACCGTGCGAACCTGAAATTGGGTATTTAGAGTATGTATAAGCCCGCAATGTAACAGCAAAAATTTCATCAAATTTGCTCAAAGGGAGGGGGTACTTTATTTAATAACTTTTTAAGTTTTTTTCGATTTTCTCAAAAACGGCTCTAACGATTTTGATTAAACTGAGTATTTGATCTATTTATATGCCTGAAATATGACTGTAAAAATTTCATCAAAATTGATCAACCGGAGGGGGGACTTTACTTAATAAATTTTGTATCATTTTCACATGTTTTTTTTATTTACTCAAAAACGGTTTTAACGATTTTGATCAAACTTAGTATTTTATGTATTTATATGCCCGAGATATGACTGTAAAAATTTCATCAAAATTGATCTACGGGAGGGGGGACTTTACTTAATAAATTTTGTATCATTTTCACGGGTTTTTTTATTTACTCAAAAACGGCTTTAACGATTAACAAAAATAAGATATGAATGTAGAAAAATGTGTGACTTTGGGAAATGATAATTAGCAAAACACGTCAATTTCTAATCTAAGTAAGTTGGTAAGTGAAAGTTGTGTGTTGCGCGTACGCACCAGATTTTTTTAATACCGAATAGGAGAATGTTCATTTATTGAATATTTTGTACTCCAAAAGACATGTGAACTTCAATTACAACATTTTATGCAAGTTGAGGATGCTGTATCCATCACATATAAATTACTGACTGAGTTGGTTATTATTGAGTAGTTTGATTTGTTCCAGGTCTGTAGAGAATCTCCTATCCTGACGTATCGTAAGAAATGTTGCCGCTACTCTTTTCTACGCCAATGAACAATTATTCTCGGTCCTCAGTTTGCCGACAAACATGGTAACAATACCGTAGCGATTTTTGTTATCCTCATATATTAATCTATTTTCAAGATTGCTCATCGTAACCAGTTGGTTTATTTTTATTGAAAATATTTTATGACAGTTGATGGAAGTATTAACCGATAAGATCAGAAGAGGAATGTCGGAAACGTTCGGAAATAAATCCTTTGAACGAAATTATTCCAGGCAGAATACAGGAAGTGATTGACAGAAAATTGCTAGAGCGAAACAGAAATCAGGAATTACCCAGTCAGTTAAAACAAAGTAAATGGCTCGGAAAAAAAAACATAAATTGGAAAACGTTATTTATTGTTTTGGTAATTGGCTTCTTTGAGTAACTGAACGAAAGATGGATCAGGCCTAAAACATTAACTTACTAATTAAAGTAGGAAAATGCAAAATGGAAAAGCTGCTTGCTGGAAAACAGGCAGGAAAATTGGATTTTCAAAATGCCATTCTCGAAAAGTTTAAGATCAAGTGACTCTTGTGATTTGAACACATGAAAAGAATGACAGATACATTTTTGCCAAAAGTGGAAATATGAAAGAAGAAAAAAGAAAGTCCGGATCAACAACTTCCTTAATTAAACAAGTTCAGAAATACATGGGAGGATCAAGGATCTTGCTCTGAACAGGTCTGAAAAGAAATATTAAAGTGAAATTTTGTTTAAGAAAACATCAACCATATGAAAATTCTCAATTAATTAATAAAAAAAATGGTTTCCATTGATTGAAGTATTATATAGATGCATTAAATTACTTGGCCATCTACAATGAAAAATACCATTTAGTTATTTTATAAAACAGACCCCCTTCGTCCCCCACCGCTGCTCTGCCCCTGTCTATAAACTTCTATGTATGACCCAAAAGGCTAACTAATTCGAAGCCAATGATCTAGGAAGCTGTCTAAAAAATTTCTAATTCCATCAGGGTTATCTTAGCTCGTAATCAACCACATTAAACGGGTACTAAATCGGATGGAGTAAAAAAGTCACGAATCTCGTGCGGGATCATAGCTCGAAGGGGAGTTGCTTACTATTGTCGATAAAAATTATGAAAAAACAGCATTAGAGTTGAGAATAAAGAAGTAAGAATCGGGTCATTGCATTAATGTTAAGAGGGCCAGTTCAATCGTTAGTCCTACTCCACGAATAAGCAACGACATGCCCTGTGCTTCATACCCTGTTCTTCATGTTTGTAAGATGTTCTCCTTGTTCGATAAGACCGGCAGAAGACATGACCAGGATGTTGGAGAGGATCGATGCGGACTACCGTTATCCACTGTCCCTTTCCTCCGACCTGGATTCCTCCGCTTCGACCTTGAACCCAGCCCCATTCCACTTCACTACCCGAGAGCACTCCACGGGTGGCGAAGGAGGAGGAAGGTCCTCCGAAGGATTCTGTCTGGTCATCCGCTGGGAGGACCTAGCCTAGACTGAAGGTGCATTTTTACTTAGCCAAACACTGGCGAATAACTATGTGTAAAACTGCTCAAACATGATGTCGGTGGAAAATTTACGTCAATCGAGCCGAAATACAATAAATGTATTACCAATCTGGATATCGATCACGATACCGAAGGTGTCCGTCACGAATTAGAAGCTAAACTTGAAAGGAATTTTTTTCCAATGTTCACCACCTTAAGAAAAGCGATTACCTCTTTATTTTTTTAATTACCTATCAGTCTAAAAATAGCTAATTCTTATCGTTGATTGGAGTGAACTTTATTAAACGAGAATGATTTAGAAAAAGTAATCATAACAGAAAGGTATCACGCAATTATCTTAAAAAATTGGAAAATCCAAAAATAGAGAAGTCTAGAAATAAATAATAAATCGATAAACTATTCCGACGTAAGCCATTGTTTGTTTGCGGAACAACAGAGTGCAGTGTAAGTGAGTTCGTTATTCTTTTTTATTGAGAGACATTATCTGTTCAACATAAGTGCCAAAACGTCAGAGGTACAAGTTATCAGAACTTAGTTAGATAGTTAGATAGTTCAGAGGAATAATCAAGGACTTAGTAACGTTAAATCCATTAATAGTTTATTCAAAATAAAATTATCAATTCAATATGATATTCGTTGTATTTAATAATAGGACCCGGCTAGAAATTTTCATATTAAAACCAAAATATACCAAAAATATTAAAATTCGGGTGGACTTTAAAGAATCTAAAATTAGTAATGAACAATTTTATTGTAGTCTACCTTTCGACTCCACTATGCAAGTCTTTTTCAGCGCTGGTTGACCAAGCCCCAGACTAAAATATTATGAATACAGTCATGTACCACCCCTGACTATTCTTGTATTGGTTGAATATAAGGCCAACCGTCAATTATCCAACAAAAATAATATTATTTATATTTATTTAATAATTAATCCTAATGGCCAAACATATCCAATTTTTATATGTAGATTTACTTATTACGAATTACCTAACTTTGACCCAAGCTATAAAATATGGCGCAGTTATTTGAGCTAGAGGTGAATCATATGATGTTGACAAGGTCAGCTTTATTGTTGGTCATTTTTTTTTTTTTTTTTAAGGAAGGATAATGCACCTCACGAATGCATGCACAAAGCTCATAACTCTATTCAGTTCCTAATAGAGTTAGGACAAATGTAGCTTTGAAATCGTGTTTGAAAATGAAAATAAGTAGAGTTCAGGAATAATTAACACGTTGTATTACTCGAGGTCATGGCAAAGGGTGTATTGGGCTATCCATCACAGGCTGCCCGGTCGTTTGTTTCCTTTCTATTGTAAATCTGTTCTCTAAAGAAAATGATGAATATGGAACAGCCAAGGAAGGGATAAATAAACTTAAGTTCGAGTTAAAGTATCCGGTTTAAATATCCCCGTTCTATTTCCATCAAATGAAACTAGATATTTGATATTTATGTGTATTGAAATTCAAGATAGTTCATATAAACTCCACTAGAGGCGCCAAATTAGGTTCAAATCTGCAATCCAACAAGTACACTAGACATAAAAACAATGAAGAGATCTTTGCACATGGAATATTCGGCTTTCAAAATTATTGAATAAAAACTCCAAAACCTAGCAGAACACGGGGGGGGGACTCGATGCTCTGACCAGCAACAAACCTAAATTTGCCCTTGCTGAAAAACCTTGTTACAAAGAGACTTTTTGGATGGGTGTACAATCCACCACCAACATATTTATACATCCAGGTTATTATAACATAAAATAAACGATAAATGAAAGAAATAATTACATAATGTGGATAAATTATTACAAAAAACTAAAAATCTTGAATGGTTTTATTAGAAGAAAAAAGATTTGCCACAAGCCCTGGAATCAAACCCGGGTCTTCTGCATCTCCGTCGCAGCACTCTTACTACTGAGCTAAACGTGTACCCTTTCCAGTCTGCGTCTTCAACGATCCCATCCTCCAAAAGAGGAGGTTGACGTAGCCTGGAAACAGACTCAGTGGTATAAGCAGTGCAGAAGACCTGGGTTCTGTTCTCGGGCTGTGGCATATCTTTTCTCTTCTAACGAAACCATTCAAAGATTTTTAATTCTTATGTGATAATTTATCCACATTAAATCATTATTTCTTTCATTTATCATTTATATTTATGTTATGTTATTTTATACCAGCAAACATACACAAGTTGATAGTGTTCCAATCAAAAGGAATTATCATCATCAATAAACAATCCTTTCAACAAGATTTTTCAGCAAAGGCAACTAGCCTTATATGATCTTAATACAAAAATTAGTGTTGACATTTTCGTTAGTCCTGATTTTTATTGCAACCTGAAGATTCAGGTTCCTTATAAAAAGAAACCCGTAACGTTTTTCAGCGATGAGAGCCAGTCTGCCCGGGAAGGCCCGTTATAATGCGCAGTTTATAACATTGTTAAGGAAACTTCAAGCTTCAAAAATCTATTTAAAAAAAAATCTTCCACTAATGTCGAACTGGCTGGCGTATAATCAAACGTCCCTGAAAGCTAAAAGGCAGCTCTGGTAGTTGCAATAAAAAAAAGCTAAACGACAGCGATAGGGCTTCCAGCTACCGTTAACTCAACAATTTTGATATCTCTTGTCGTCCGGACTATCTTCAGTTCTTGTCTCGGATGTTCTTAGGTACCCGTTTTTTAAAGCTAAGACAACTTCTAAATTATAATGTCACACTAACTTATAACGATGCAGAAATTATTTATCTTTATGCATGGACCTTTTCGTACCAGCCGATTGCCCATCAAGATTTTCGTTCGTTCAATATCATTGTGTCAAACAAATTTACGTCAAATTAAGTAACTCCTTTAGGGTTGAAACGCCATACACCGTCATACGAACAATATTATTTTAAATAACTGTAACAATAAATATCTTCAGTGCTCTTGTTTCCACCAGTTGGACCGTTGGAATTGTGTCTTTTTAGTTTCGTGGTTGAGTGAGTTTCGTGGATTTCTGTGTTTTAAAAAACAAGGCGAATAAAAGAAATAAAAAATTATTGTTGAGCCATAATTATGGCTAGAGCATCCCAGGGGTTTGATTAAACGGACATTCTGTCCCAATGCCGTAAGCATTATATCTTCATGTCACTCGTTTACCAGTTCAAAGCCTTGTAGACATCGTGTTAAGTCGCTCTACTACGTACCTATCATCCATAATACTCTGCACAAAGAACACTTCCGTTCTCCATTGTTATATCTCACTCCGTGGCAACAAATGAGTATTGACAATTTTATTCCCTTCCGTCCCAAGACACTGAATATGAATGACAATATCCTCTAATATTGATTGACGCCTCGAGATCAAAATATAGCATCGATATGGGCCGTCAGTACTCTCTTTTTCACCTAACACGATCAATATTATTGTCAGTAATATTGATTCTGTAACATGATGGGCCGCTAAACATTGAAGAATCAGGTTTAATGTTGGTATTAGGTTACTATGAACAATAACAATTATAAAGTATGCTCCAGTAGACTCCAATCTTTAAAATGTAATTGTTACCTCAGTAAAATGATAGATTTTTACGTATTATATTTGTGAATATTTTAGTAATTAGATTGGAAAGAAAATAAATCTACAATACCAAACTAAGGATATTCATTCTTCCAAGGATATTCCAATTTTTTTCCTATAATAATTTCATTGAAATAGACAGATAAATTATTCGTTTTTCCCTATTTTTTTCCCACCAAGAGCTATGGAAGCTGCCAAACTAGACGCCATGCTAAGAAGCCCAAACCGATGTGAAACTAATCCAAAATTTCTTGAGGTTTTACAAGGTCTCCCCGTGGCCGCTTTCACATTTTTTCGAGATGGTATTTTCACTTTGATTGCCGGCTGCGATATCTCATCCGTTTTCGACCTTTCCATTTCGTATTACAAATGGAGCAACCTTTGAAGTGTGATTAAAAAGCACTAAATCTTAGAGATAAATATGAACCATGCATGCGTAGGTACCTGAATAAGCTTAGTGACTTAGAATGGAATTTCTTTGTTAAATATAAAAATGTATTACTTAATACAAAAAAAAATAATTTTTTTTTACAGCATGTAGGGTTAGCGGGTTAGCTGATTGATGAGGCACTGAAATATACTCAAGGTACCGAGTTTGAAAATGGTTTAAGCAGGATATCTTTTCTATTCAGTCATAGATCGGCTCTAGGACCGAAAGACCTTCCTGTGGATCATACAGCCTCTATAAGGTATCCATTATCAAAAAATTAAAAAGAAAAAACCTGGCGTTTGAGTGTGATACTGTCAAAACACTTTGCACGACCGCTGATCTCAGAACCAAGACCCTCCATGAGATGTAGTGGTTCAGGTATTTATATTTCTTAGATTTTTGGCCGCTTGAACCAGGCTGCTTACCTCTTCCTTTTTACGGATCATTATCGATTGTAGTTCTGACTTTCCACGAGGTCTATTGACAACCATTGAGGCGCAAAGGCTTCCTGGTGGATTATTGCTTCGAGTTCAATTTAATTTCCTTTCCTTCATATCATCAGACTGACCAGTTTCTGTAAACAGTTCTATATTGTCCTCTCTTCTGAATAGATTGATAAGCTGATCCATGATCAGTATCAAACGAGTTATCTTTCTTTAATACTATTACGATTAATGTTCAGTTTTCGCTGATGCATATCAGAGATGGCAACCCCTCAGGATTTTAAAAACTTAATTTTTTAACGTCACCTTTTCGGAAGCTTTGAGAGAGAGAAGAAAGCTCCGGTCGCGCTTGTTATACGCTGTTCTATTTGAAACTGTTGGCATTTTATTGAGGTTGTTCTGGAGCTGAGGTATTTTAATCGACCAACTCTCGGAAACGATTTCCATTCTACTCAAATCCCTATTCTAGTGTAAGAAACGTATTTTTCGTCTTACTCATATATATTTTGATAAATTTAACTTTTACTAATGGGACGGTTTTTCTCTGCTTTTCTTATAAGGTTCTCTCATGACTATTTACAAGGACAGCAATAAACTATATATGTATAATAAGTACTCAGACTATACCGAATGGATTGGACTAAAAGGCGGATCTGAGCATGTACAATATCAGTTACTCGTTAAATAAATAAATTAAATAAAACGATAGCAGATAGGATAGGACTCACACTTTAGCATCATCCGATAAGCCTTAGTAGCACAAAGTGGCGATAAATGAAAAATTACAATTGTTTCTTTACTATTGGCTTTAGGCCTAGTTCACCTGAAACAGGTTCCACCTTTGTCTATCTTTAGCTACTGCCAAATAATCATTTATAATAAAATAATTATAAATAAATTTAAATGTTATAACAACATACATTTAGAAGTGATACAATAACAGTGATTAACATGGTAATGACGGTGAGTTAGTAAATTTTAGTGATCAAATCTAGGGTCGCGGAACAAATTTAATTCGAGACAAGAAAATCACGTTTCGAAAGTAACTATTTGTTGTGTGAGTACCAATGCAGATGGTTGACATTCCAAGGAAATGTACCTGTAAAAGAGGGAGAGTAATGAAGGAGGTAAAAGAAATCGATTGTAGCATTCCAAAGAGATTTCTCAATTTTTTTTCCTTCGAGTTTTTGTCGACTCTCTCTGCACATCGATAAATAGCTGAGACTTGGACTAAGGAGACGGTATCCATTTAAATTCCTTCACAAACCTCTTATTCATGACCAATTTTTTATGTATGTTTTTATTTTTTGTTTTTTGTATAATCTTAGAAATGCACTTTATTAAATTCTTTTGAATTCTTTGAATGAACCGAATTTTTAAAAATAATAATTTTACTACGCTTGTTTTGTGAGAGAGGTTAGCTCAATGACAATGCAAACCCAGCCTGTAAAGCATGATCACGGTAAAATCATCTCCTTACACGACATAGAAACAGTACTTCTAAAGGTTCCTGTACACTCTACGAACTATACCTTCGAACACCACCCTCGAACAACCTTCGTGAAGCCTCCACGTCGACTTTTCGGGTGTTCTAGGTACTTCATGTGTTCGCCTGGGTTCGGGAGTAGCGCTAGTGTCACTTTTGATTTGGGTTTTTCCTAAGTGACAGGAGTTGTTTGTGATACTAGTGTAATTTGTGAAACGTTGTAATTCGTCTCCTATTTTTTTTATTTTTCAGATAATATAAAATATATTGATAATGGAGATTTTTTCTTTATCATAAGTTAGCGTTGTGTGCGTCAGCCATATTGGTTCGCATGACGTCACGTGAAGTATAAATGGCTGTTCGCTTCACGTCGGTACGGCAAGGTTCGAAGGAGAACCTGTTCGAAGGTGAGGTTCGTAGAGTGTAAAGGCACCTATACACAATACTGCATCCAAGACTTCATGGGTTGTAGAGGTGCAGGTTTTATTTTGTTTATTTATACATTTTTTAAATTATTTTACTGATTAAGATAAGCTTCTATAGGCTACACTGCGCGAACTTCACTCTCGAACAGCCTGCCCCGAACAGTGTTCGGCAAATCTAAATAAGTCACGAACTCGAACAGGTACTTTATCTGCTCGCCTTTGTGTTCGGGGATAGCACTAGTGTCGCTTTTGTGCTAGTTAGATAAGGTTCTAGACCTTGTTTTTAGCATTTTTCTTACTTTGCTTTTATCCATCATAAGTTAGAGCAAAAACCTGAACAGCCGCTGGTTCCAAGTCAGCCGTCTTTGTAATGAAAATTATTGTATTAATGTGCAAAGGTGCAGTCAGACATCATTGTTCGTTCAACTTCACGTTTCAGTGTAAATAGCTGTTCCTGGTACGCGGATGTTCGGGCATTAATTGTTCGAGGGTGAGGTTCGCATAGTGTAAAGGCACCTTTAGGCTTACGATTCTATGGTAAATATAATTGATCATGGCTGTATTTGCAAGCATTCTCGATTCAGAAGTGGGACTGATATGTTATTTCTTTTAGGAACCACTTAACACACATGGAACTATCAGTTATGGCTGCAAGTTTATTATCCTGGTACATTACCCAGGCTTCCTACCTCATAAGGAGGGTAGATCGGCATTCACAATGTAAGTTACTTTCGAGATGGGCTTAGAGATCCGATATCTTAAAACATCATTGTGAGTAATGAGGGTACAGAAGCATTCTGATTAGTGGGCTTTCTATTTCATTGTAATCTAACTTGAGGATCCTGCCACGTAATAACAAGAGTGTGCTTGTCAAGATGTGTCAATTCTCTTAGTTGGGGCCATGAAATGAATGTGATCCGTCCCGGATTTGTGACGTTTTATATTTCTTTATATTTATATTTAACGGTAAACAATCAAGCTACAAGTTAATATTATATCTAACGTGTTAGGTTTTAGAATCCAAGAAAAAAATTGCGGTTTCTACATTATATTTCTTTTCGAAAGTCTGAATTTTGGTACATCTTTCCAACGATACCAAAATTATAAGTCGATTCTAATTGAAAAACGACATTATTTTTTCTATATTTCTTTTATTGCAAATCAAATACTTATTAAGGGGTCATCTGTAGTGTAGTGGTTAGCATGGAAACCTACAATACTGAAGGTCGCGAGTTCGCGCCCCGTGGTGGCCCTAGGATTTTTTAATGGGAGTAAAAAATCCTTAGCTATGCCCTCCCCCGGATAGGACGTAAAATGGAGGTATCGAGCCTGTATGATGTCAGGTACTCGTTAAAGATCCCTATCCTAATTAAACCTGGATAGGCAAAATTTAGGACTTCCACTGTAGCATCGTCTGATTACCCTTAGTGGCATAAAGCGACGATAAAAAACAAATACTTATTATACTCCGATTGAGTGTGATTATTTGTAAGTTCTATAGATTTCCAACAGATGGGGGTGTAAGTTGATTTATTGACACAACACTTCATTTTCTCTATATTTAGGGAGGGTAAGCATCCAGTAGCCAAATCTATTTATTTTTGGAAAATACGTGTTTTTCTCATGGACAACTATGTGTCGCCTTTTCACGTGTGGGAAAAAGCAATATCATGTTAGCCAAAATCATTGTTCACCTATCGGCACTACAATGAATAGAAATTGTGAATTCTAATACTAAAAACATGTAAATTATTATTATAAAAAATTATAAATTAAAGTTATATATCTCATTCATAAAATTTAATTTTTATGTTTTGACAAGTACTAACCTGTTTCAGGTAGAACCTTCTGATACGATACCTCATATCATCACGTGTTATATTCAGAATATATTACTCTATTAAGGCAAAAGATTAATTTGGACCATTATTGCTAACTGTCTATTGAAATTGTACTAAACCCTATTCAAGTTATATTCTTGAATTAAATAAATTATATTCTTCATAAAATGGAATTTAGTGATGGGAACATTTGGTTATGAACCTGACTATAAGTCAAGTCACATCATTTTTCCTAAATTTACTTCAGTTGCTTTCAGGACGTGGAGGAAGGTGTAATGCTAAACAATATTTTTATAGTGAGTCACTCACTATACCTTATCAACATGATTAAAGTTAACTAAATATATACTTAACTATTATCATGTTGATATATACAAACTATATATATACTTTATTTATATTAATCTAATCCTAATTTGTGGGTGACCACCATTTTAAATTATTTTTAAATAAGTAAGGGTAAAAGTTCCTTTTACATGCTTGTTATTTATATTTAATCTCGCCTCTGCAGAAATAATCCAGTAACTGCAAAATGAATGGATCATTAATACTTACTATAGTCAAATATGACATGTAAAAAATAAAAACGTCAACCCTTCTGATTTCTTTCAAAAAAAAATTTCAATTTGGTGTAAAGTTGTATTTTAAATCCCGTTGGTTTTCAGATAAGCTGAAACGTTTTAATATTTATCAGTGAATTTTGATCTGACTGTATTAAAAATAATAGGATAAAATTAATTCAAGGCATTATAAGTATTGAGTCACAGTAACGCGTGGCAGGGTCTGCTTGTTTTTCCTATAAGTAGTATAGTATACTAATATATAGTCCTATAAGTATAGGCGCAGGACAGGTCGATACAGGATTTAAGCCATTCTTTATCGATCATCGGACCTCGGAGTCCGATTCTAAAAAACAACAGAATTTCAGCTGTTAGCAACATTTTCAGCAATAAAATACAATAATCTTATTAAAAATCGACTAAATTGAGTGTTTGAAGTGTTCGGCCTTTCTGACATTTTCATGTAAAAATCGGCTGTTAAGAGGGGAATGTAAGACACCGGACCCCGGGGACAGATGCCGCACCTAACGTGTTAATAAAACATATTATTGTGTAATAACGTTTGCATCAGAAAAGAACATGTGTATTTGTAGAAAAGAATTGAAGATGAATCCTTAAAAGTTTTTACTAAAAGGTCTATGAAGTTAGATACATGGACAGAATAATGCGAAATGGGTGTCGGATCGGTAGACAGGGCGCACTCTCTAGTTTCCAAATATTATATTTATCAACGATCCACTACTGCTCTTCTCATTATCATCACTTTTTATAATGCATCATCGAAACTTTTTCTCTCATAAAATTCATTATTCTGTTACATAAATTAAAAAAACAATGACAGAGCAGTCGGTGGCAGGTTGCGCAAGTGCAGGGCTTAGCATTGTTGTCGAGGCGGAAGAGACTTGAAGATTATCCAGGCCCCAAATGTGCGGGCCTCGGCAGCGTTGCATAAAGAAGCCGCTCCCATTTACACCCACCTTAGCATTGTCTCTTCCTAACTCGATGGTTGGAAGCGGCGATTGGGGTTTCGGCGAAAGTTTATGTAATGCAAATATTTATGAGTTATTCAGGCTTCTGTTAAATTACAACGATTGCTGTAATAAAAAAATAATAAATAAATAAATGTTGGACGTTACGTCGACAACTTTCATTAGATGTTCTCCAAGCCATGAGAAAAATCTGATGTTTTTATTTTCCAAGGAATGAGAACTAATAATAGCTAAATATAAATAATATTCAATCAAATAATCACAAAAGTTTAAAGAAAATTAACAAATATAATGATTTAAAGAGGCGGATTTGTTCATTTATTTAACGTCACTACATGCCACTAAGGCTAATCGGACGATGCTACAGTGAGAGTCCTAAATTTTGCCTATTCAGGTATAATTAGGAAGGGATCTTGAAGGTGGTAGGTAAAGGTGTCATTTCATTATGCGAACCTCACCTTCGAACAGTCTGTTCCGAATATTGGCGGATCCAGGGGGGGGGGGGGGGGCTGTGGGGGCTCCAGCCCCTCCCTTTAGAAAAATTTTCGTCATTAAAAGATAGAATTTGACTTTCCTTAATGTAAGGATGCAAGTTAAAGAAGAAATAATGTGCAGAACAAGTATAATTTTAGTTGTGGGAAAGGAACATAAAGGTAAAAAAGCTGATTAGCAGATCCAAATGAAGGGCTGTGGGGCTGCAGCCCCCCCCTTTAGGACTGCAGCCCCCCTCTACGATCGGCTGGATCCGCCCATGGTTCCGAACAGTGGTCGGCTATTCTAAATAAGACACAAACCCGAAGTTGCTTATTGTACATATGTATACAACTTCATATAGACATATATTTTCTGTATATAGACAAAGCTGGAATGAATACCAATGGAACATTTGTTTCTTAAAGTAATCTTCACCCGCGAAATGTTATTTTTACCTCTAATCAGTGGTACTGTGAGGTGAAATACACAGTTGATCGTTCATTTATTTAACGTCACTATATGCTACTAAGGCTAATCGGACGATGCTACAGTGAGAGTCATAAATTTTGCCTATCCAGGCATAATTAGGATAGGGGTCTTTAAGGTGGTTTTAACACAGCTTTTAACACATTTGATATTCATAAATAAGTCATTTTATGAATTAAATGAGACCATTCTCTTGACGATGCATTAGGTAGCTTAAACGTTATCTCTGACTACATATGGAATATCACATTTTGCCGATGAAAAGTTTTTTCTGAATGTAAATAGGGCAAACCATCATTTCACATGATGAGATATCTAGTGAAATCGCAAAATATAGTTTTTCATCTTTAATTTTTGACTTTATATTCATGGTAATGGTCTAATTAAATACAGACCCCTTTTCCAATAATCCTAAAAATAGGTTACCACATTTTAATTTGGGCAAACTCTGCACGTCTCGAATTTTAGAAATAGGAAGTTAAAACCGAATTTTTAAGGAGGTAATTTTTTTTTTTCTAATAATGTTCAATTTTAGTCTATTTACCTGAGATACGAGCAAACGTTATTGGCTGCTAGCGTACAAATCATATAGAAGCTATAATCAGTGCAAAATGAAAAAAAAAAAAAAATGGTAAACAAGGAATCAAATGATAAGTCCTTAATTTTAATGTTTTTTAATTATTTTATAATTTCAGGAATCTTGATTGTATAATGATTGTAATTAACACAGATATATAAATGAAGTACAGCTGTCACATGGCTCAACCTATTTTTAGTTAACGGATTGACTTAGAACGGTATATTATAACTTTCACATTATATAATCCAGTATTAACATTGGAGCAATTGATTATAACATAACATTAAAGAACCTCATTTTATTAATTAGATTTATAAAAAGTTAGTAGTGTTAAAGGTTTCTTATAACACCATTAAAACGCTGATGAAATATTTATAATTAAAACATGTAACACCAAAATAGAAATTTCGATAAAAAAAAATAATTTTTTATCAACATTTAATTTGTGGATAATATTTTACTTTCATTTGTTGTTTCATTTTACATTTTTAAAAATTTAATTTATTGAAATTTAAAACTGTAAATTAAAATAAATAAATACATCCAGTAAAAGTGTTGGCTATGAAATAAGGGAAAATTATGTCATGAAAAGGCATGTAAGAGAAAATGCCCATTGGTAGCACTCAACTACAATTTTTAACATAGAAGGTCACGAGGCCATCTCCTTTTCAGAAGCCTAGGAGGATTTTCAGGAATAGAGAGGGGAAGCAAGATTGGATGTGAGTGGGTTCGGATGGTTCGTGAACTTATTACGAAAGGTCTGACACTTGGATCGGGCCAAATCGGAAACCTATAGAACCTTGTAGGTTATTAGATTTAATAGTGTCATATAAATTAGCCTTTTGTAATAGATTGGGAGTTTTGAGAGTTTGTCCAGTAAGTGCAGAAGTAATCGTTAGCGCAGGGCAGTTGCAAATGCAAAAGTCATTTCATTTATTTGTGAGGATTCCAGTTGGGCTGTTTGTCCAGCTGGAGTCTTAAGTAGCGGATCTGTTCGACCGGTATATAATTTATATATTTATAAAGGTATATTTATAATTTAAATTTTGTAAAAGGCACTCTGATCCAAAGAGATTTGAATAGTGGCACACCATCAGTATGTTTCGCTACGTTTACTTTTCAGCACTATTCGTTTCTATAGAAACTAGTAAAGCTTTATTTAGGTAATTATTTTTTAAACCAATCGGAGAAGGAAAACAAAACATAAAAAATAAAACCGCAGCTCAACATTTCATCATTGAAGATAAATAAAAGTAGTATCAATATTTTTTTATCCTTTTCTTAAACTCTACAATTCAGTTAAGGTGGATGGATGCATTTGTAAGGTATTATTGGGAGGTTTCAAACGGGGCATTTTTTTTTCTTTATTGGTAACAGCAAACGTATTTTTTTTTTTTTTTTTTCAAAATTTAAGACAACTTTGCGCTCATATAAAAACCTGCATAAGTTATTATAATTTTTGAAAATATAAACATTTTTCAGTATTCCACTAATTATACTAATGTGATATATTATTAAAAAATTATATGAAGGTATGTGTTTGTTATAAATTTGTTCTGAAAAAAGGGCAAGTTATGACAAGGATACTCATAAAAATTTATAATTATATAAAATAATTTTTTTAAAGCTCGGTGCGAAGTGATTTCTTTGACCTCGAATGCTTCACATTCCAGTATTCCAACTAAGAATTAGATCCAGTTGAATGAGCAAAAAAGAAAAAAGAAAAATTTTAAATACTT
Source organism: Aelia acuminata (assembly GCA_911387785.2). Lineage (NCBI taxonomy): Eukaryota > Metazoa > Arthropoda > Insecta > Hemiptera > Pentatomidae > Aelia > Aelia acuminata. Next base: position 24,312,123 of record OU426983.1, read on the forward strand.
TAACTGTAATAGTGTTTTTTTTTTGTTGGCTATGAAATAAGGGAAAATTATGTCATGAAAAGGCATGTAAGAGAAAATGCCCATTGGTAGCACTCAACTACAATTTTTAACAAAGAAGGTCACGAGGCCATCTCCTTTTCAAAAGCCTAGGAGGATTTTCAGGAATAGAGAGGGGAAGCAAGATTGGATGTGAGTGGGTTCGGATGGTTCGTGAACTTATTACGAAAGGTCTGACACTTGGATCGGGCCAAATCGGAAACCTATAGAACCTTGTAGGTTATTAGATTTAATAGTGTCATATAAATTAGCCTTTTGTAATAGATTGGGAGTTTTGAGAGTTTGTCCAGTAAGTGCAGAAGTAATCGTTAGCGCAGGGCAGTTGCAAATGCAAAAGTCATTTCATTTATTTGTGAGGATTCCAGTTGGGCTGTTTGTCCAGCTGGAGTCTTAAGTAGCGGATCTGTTCGACAGGTATATAATTTATATAATTATATATTTATAAAGGTATATTTATAATTTAAATTTTGTATAAGGCACTCTGATCCAAAGAGATTTGAATAGAGGCACATCATCAGTATGTTTCGCTAAGTTTACTTTTCAGCAATATTCGTTTCTATAGAAACTAGTAAACATGGGCCTACCCAGCGGGGGGGGGGGGGCAGCTGCCCCCCTGGAAGGCTGGAAGCAACAATTTTTTAGGCTTTTAAAACTGGAAGCAATAATAGAATACATTTTTTTCAAGCAAATAATTGTAATAACTTAGTTAATAAAGCACTGCTATAACTATACATAATTTTGGTTTCATTCACCTTTTCCGCGGCAAGATGTTACAACCTGAACGACCATAGCTTGCCCCCCCCCCCTAGTTTTGATCCTGGGTACGCCCTCGCTAGTAAAGCTTTATTTAGGTAATTATTTTCTAAACCAATCGGAGAAGGAAGATAAACAAAACATAAAAAATAAAACCGCATCTCAACATTTCATCATTGAAGATAAATAAAAGTAATATCAATATTTTTTTATCCTTTTCTTAAACTCTACAATTCAGTTAAGGTGGATGGATGCATTGATAAGGTATTACTGGGAGGTTTCATACAGGGCATTTTATTTCTATATTGGTAACAGCAAATGTATTTTTTTTTTTTTTTTTAAATTTAAGACAACTTTGCGCTCATGTAAAAACCTACGTAAGTTATTATAATTTTTAAAAATATAAGACATTTTTCAGTATTCCACTAATTATACTAATGTGATATATTATTAAAAAATTATATGAAGGTATGTGTTTGTTATAAATTTGTTCTGGAAAAAAGGGCAAGTTATGACAAGGATACTCATAAAAATTGATAATTATATAAAATAATTTTTTTAAAGCTCGGTGCGAAGTGATTTCTTTGACCTCGAATGCTTCACATTCCAGTATTCCAACTAAGAATTAGATCCAGTTGAATGAGCAAAAAAGAAAAAAGAAAATTTTTAAATACTTAAACTGTAATAGTGTTTTTTTTTTATCCATTAAAAAGGTAAGATAATAATAGCTAAGCTATAAAAAAGGCAACTCGATGATGGCTGTTAGGCACAGCAAACAATACTATCTGTCCTCCAGGCCACAATCTAGTTTACGAAGGACGACAAGTTCGTCGACGACCGTTCCAAGAGAATGTAAACGCTTCGTAGATGCAAAAACCACACTTTTTTGCAGTTGTATAATTAATGGGTATTTAAATCAATGATTCATAGATATGCCGATATTTTAGAAGACATATTATATACATTTTCATGATTTAAAAAATAATATCAGCATACATGATAATATTTTTGCTCGATGTTGTAGTAAGTTCAATAGTAGTTTTTACACGACTGCAAAATAAAGTAGTTTTTTTTTTCTATTTCTACATTATTGAATTTTTCTACTCGTATTTTACTTTTAAGAGATTATAGAACAAATTTTATTCCAATCATTCGGCATTTAATTAAATAGAAGTAACGAATCCATGTCTTATCACCTAATAAAATTAATCCTATTATGATGAAAATTTCAGAATTAGTGAGATTTAATTCTTAGATGATCCCACAGCAATGTCAACTACTTTCACTAACACATGTGCAATGTGTGTTCTTGAGTACGTATGTTATGTTCATAGAAATTATTACACCAAAAAACATTTCGTTAGTTTTGTCTCCGAATAGAAGAAAATTTATGTATTAGTAGAGAAAAATGGTGTTGAATTGTTTTATTCAATTTCATCCAATATTACAGTGGACATATATTTAGAAATATTGTTCTTGCAAATCCTTTATTTCAAAAACGGCTCGTTCAAGTCTCCCCAAAGTACAATTATAAGTGGGGGGGGGTTTATAGATTTGAAAAAGAAAAAAAAATCTATTCAGGTCTTTTGACATAATTATTCCAAAATTGGCTTTTAAAGATGAGACATTTATATAATATTTTCCTTTTTATCTAATTTACAAATAACCAATTTCAAATTATTATATCATTATAAACAACGTATGCTTCTCTTTCAGATTTTGCCCTTATATATATTTTTTATTTCTTTTTTAAAAAACGAAAAAAATCGTAAGGCAAAATTTACTTTTACAAACTTTACGTTTTTTTACTCAATAAAAAAAAATTATAAATTAATATTTTACAAGATCGAAATTTTACTATTTACAGTTGGGCCCATGAAAACCAAATATTTTGAAATTAAAAAAAAATGGTTAATAGTAAACATAAAACAACTTTTTATAAACATGGAGTATTAATTAAAGAAGTAAGAAGTTCGTCATAAATTAAGTATGACGACGATTGCTGTATATACCTACTCGTACAATTTTTTAATAGTAATATATTTTTACTTGACAATTAAAATTAGAAAATAACTTGAAATACAAAAATTTCTTATCTAGAAGAAAATTTAAATCATTTGAATAATTGTTATATTTTATTCTTTACAAAAATTCTGAATAAACTACTGGCTCCTACTTGAGTTCTTGTAAGTAACATATTGATAAGTTTAATACAGTAAGGGATCGAGAAATTTTCTTAGCGGCACTTGTTTATTTTTTAAAATTTCTATGAGTCATGAATGATATAAAATATTAGTGCATAGTAGGTACGTTGTAAATTTCTTTCATTTAAGGAGTTAAAAAAATTACTAAACATAGACCTTTTTATACAGAAATAGTAACAATTGATTGGCGTCCTCACCTCTCGGGGGGGGGGGGGTGCCTTAATCCACCACTGATTTAATAAATTATAAGCTCCTTAAATCCTAAAACTAGTTTTTTTGAAAGTATAGGTTAGGGCAAAAAGAAGGTTGTCAGACCAACTTACCGATCTGGCAATATCTCGTGAAATTTTATTTCGTACATTCGATTAAAATAAATACATTTACTTGGATGTATTTATCTAATTTAATTATATGTTTAAGTAAATTTATTAAAATATTTATTTTAAATAATGTAAAGATAGAATTTCATAAATGAATATCGATATTAGATCATATAAAAATTGCACAACTGGTATCTGCCAAAGGAAAAATCACGAATTGCTAAAGACGGACGATGAAGACATGGATGGATTATGGCACAAGGGATGGACCCAGCTAATGATGGAAGGATTAGAAAGGATCTCTTGCATCTCGTATACCATTTACATTCGATAACGTGAATGCATTCGGTAAGGCCTTGGGACTCGACAACCCTTCTCGAGCGTTAAAGTCTCCTCGGTTACGATCTTTATTGACGCTCACTTCCAGCGGATCTTTTTGTTTTATCCCATTAATAATTAGTAATAATAACCATTAATGTTTATTTCACAATAATAAGTACAGTCGAAGGAAAAAATGGTAACTATTACATTATAAGAAACAACTTTATACAGCCTAATATGAGGTATCTTATAAAACAAGGCTGTGCAAAATGGCATTTTAATAATTTGTGACAGTGTCACATCGCAAAACGCGACTATTTTTACTGTAAAATTTTTGTGGTTTTCAAGAAATATTAAAACTAAGGTTCTTGGAAAAATTGTGAAGGTTCTTTTTTCCTGGATTTACACTTCCATCTACTAAAACTATCTGTATGATCTATGTTGCGTGAATTAAAAATTAGCGAAACAAATTTACCGCGATCTATTCCAACAGCGGATAGTCGGGAGTTAACTGTATTTCAATTACCATGAACATACCGCTCACATATTTCAACAATGTCTTGTCTAAAAAAATCGGCTAGTGTTACTTATTTCTGTTTTCTGAATGCTCTAAAAGTGTAGTTTATCCTTAATTTTTTAACTCAACCAAATTCCAACCAAAATAACAAAAATCTCTTAAGGATGAGGAACTGTTGAAAATGTAAAATATATATATATATATATATATATATATATATATATATATATATATATATATAAGTATATTCTTCATCGAACGGAGAAAAAAAGAGTCAGTCATTATCTAAAGCGAACTCCAACTTAATAAAAAGTTCAATTAGAGGCTTAATATACTATTGTGAGCAAATTTTATTCTACTTTTGAACTTTAAATTCACTCCCCTGAAAAATCATATTTTTAAGGATTTGACTTTGAAGGATATAAAATTACCTTATATCTGTCATTTCAATGAATAAGTGGTTAAGTGAACGAGTTAACCAGCTAAACAGAAGTGGTTGGAGGCGGTTAAGCATACAAGTCAGGAGTGCAATTGAAATGTAGTTATTAAAATTTACGTTAAATCTGTTTTAATTTGTCGGTAAACAATTATTTTACTCTACTATTTCATTATTGATAAGATCAATTTAATTGGTTCAATGAAAAGACAGAAGCCATTATTTTGGTATTTTTAAAGATAATTTCAACGCCTGATAATGAAAACCTGATTTTATAGCCTGCATGATATGATCTAACATGGTCATGTAAAGTAAGGAAAGTTGATACAACCACTTTAGCACTAGGTTGACAGATGTATAATAAAATAATGATAATCAAATAGGTATGGAAATAGTTTTAAAAAAGTAGGTAATTGATCTAATCACAAAACCGATAAAGATATATACTTTTTTGTGGGGTTTTGGTCTTTCTAGTAGCTTCTTAAAAATTCATCATTCACAAACTAGCCTAAGAATTTTCAGTGATAGTTTTCTTTTAGTTGAAATTTTCTGTTAGCATATGTAAGACGGAATTCTGCGTAGTAAAAAAAAAAAAAAAAAAAAAAATGTTAATGCATGTAAAATATAAAAACTCACACGCTGATAATACGACTAAGAAGAAGACGCATGACCGGAAGATGTGCCTGGACGCCATCCTCTTCTCCACTAAGGCGGGCTCGCAGGAGCGACAGGACAACTTCTCTCTTATCCCCACCAGAGGGGCTTAGCGCCCCCTCTCCTCAACATTATTTATAAATCCTTCAAATCTATCTTCACAGCTTCAGTTTCTAAGACATTTTCTTTTATCCTTGAGGAATATCCACTTTTATTTGCCATTGATCCATCCACATGAAGTAAGAACCTAGATAAAAACGTATACTTAATTGTTATTCACATTATTTATTTTCACAAATATATAAGATAGAAAAAAGTAATGGAAAGACAGAGCTTGAAACAGAAGAGTTAGTTAACCTCTTGTAAAAAAAGACAAGGGGCTTATGTTGGGGAAGGTAGGCCCTCCACCCGTAATTAATAATATGACGAAAAAATTGAGAACCGAAATAAAAAATTACGAACTTCCTGATTTGTCTTAATAAACTTAAAAACAATTCTGAAGTATCATATTCTGTTGCTAGTCAAAAATGTACCTATCCTTTTATGAAATTGAGGCAAGGCAAATTTTAAAATCAATAGGGAAAATCGTTTGTATTAAATTATAAGATGGATGTGTACCTGATATAGAATGTCCCTTAAGACCAATTGCATAAACCTGCTTGACGATTTTGAAAACCTTAAAAGTTAATTGTTAAGCTGTGCTTATGCCAGGAATGAAATAAACGATGAATTCCAAGGAAAGTAATTGTTTCTAATCACCGAATTTCGAGCTATAATCTAATTGTATTCACTTCTCACGATAAGAAAAGAATACGACAAATCGTAACAGGGCGTGGACTAATCGGGAGATGCGAGACGAAAGGAGGAAATTGCTTCATTGTGTTGCGGAATCAGCCGTGGATCAGTCATATTACGATTAGCTGTCATCACACCGACAAAGGAGACGAGTAGAGTGAACTAGTATACCAAGTACCTACATTTTCCTTTTATTTAATATCAACTGTTTATGTTTTGATTCCATTGCCATACCGACCAATGCAAATTTTTGGACAGAATGGTTAAACAATAAATTTAAAAAAGAGGACTGTTTTCAAGCAAGGAACGATCCAGGATGGGAGGCTGCAGACCAAAAGGTCCCCCTTCGGATTGGGCGTAAAATGGAGGTCCCTAGCTTGTACGATGTCAATTACTCGTTAAAAACCCCTACCTAATTATACTTGGATAGGCTAAAGTTATGACTCCAACTGTAGAAACGTCCGATTAGCTACAGCAGCATAAAGTGGCGTTCAATAAAGAAAATGAATATTCATTACATCTCCACTTTCTGTATTACACTTTTCACACTATCTCCTTCCTTGGAGTTCTTCCGTTTACAGTCCGGGGGTTGGAGGATATACAAGGATGATGCAATTCGATTAGAAAATGTAACTCTGAAGTAAAATTACCCCATCCCTTACTAAATACCCATATAACAAATCGCTACTAAACATCCCTCAGGAAAGATACTGGCGAGCTGACGACAATAAACGCTGAAGGAGGAGTGTTATAAGTAAACAAAGAAGAGTGAGTGATACCTGTTAACCTCAAGCCCTCAGGTGCCGTACCAGCGTACTACGAACAGCTATTTACACTAAAACGTGAAGTCGATCGAACAATGAAGTCTGACCGCACCTATGCACCTTAATAAAATAATTTTCATTACAAAGACGGCTGATTTGGAACTAGCGGCTGTTCTGATATTTCCTCTAACTTCTTATGGATATTAGCAACGTCAGAAAAATGCTAAAAGAAGGCTATCTTTACTATCACAAAAGCGACACTAATGCTATCCCCGAACACACAGGCGAACAGATAAAGTTCTGTTCGAGGTTAGGTTCGCGGGTGAGGTTCGTACAGTGTAATGACATCTTAAAGGGTTAAGTAAGAATGGATCTAAATTAATCGGTGAAACAAGTACCTAATTAATTTAATACGGAATAAGGATATTATCATCTGTAAGTTGGGCTATTATCCTGGCCTGGGAGTTTCATTATTTTTGATCTGTAGGAATTTCGGATTCCACCATTCGTATTTTAAAGAGGTCCAGCAATTGTCCCTTGCCCACTTCAGAAGAAATGTATAAGTTTTAACATCCATTCCTTGATCTGCGATAGAGAATATCATTTGCATATGTCAAGGGGTTCTTTCGGTTTCCATCCAAGAATTTTTATTGTTTCCGTTGGCGCGAACCACTGCGCCCAACCTTGAACCGCGAGGGTTGGCCAATCTTTATAGCTCTCCAGCTGTCTGCAATAATTTCAAGAACAGAAGATATTTGGTATGGCAAGAAGACATCGGTATAATTATTTTATCTATATTTTAAGTTGACAAAGTTACCTATAAGCAAGTATAAGCAATTGATTTAAATCTGTTTAACAATAATTCAATCAAGAAATCCAACTTTTATGATAATACAAAAAATCAGCCGAAATCATACACATAATAATTTGAATAAATGAATAATGCTTTTATTTAAATAAATACAAAATTTATAACAAAAAAATAAAAATAAAATAATCTTCAAAGCGTAGACAATGGCAGTAAGCCGTTTGTCGAGTTGGCTACAGTTTATTCATAAAATGTAATTTATTTTTCGGTTAAAAATTAAAATTCTGAATCATAAAATATCTGTAGTTTACTATTTTACTTAAGTAAGCGGAAAGTTTTATCCAGTTTGGCCCGTTCAGTATATTTAATACTTCTTCTAACGTTAATTTTTCCTTACCCTTGATACCTTTCTAAGCTCCTTCAAGCAGGACATAATCCCAAAAAGTGATGGGTATCCTCCGGCACGTTTAAGTTACACATGGCACACGTGAATATCCTGCGTGCCTCCATGGTTGGTAATTTAGTCCCAGCAATTCGCCTCTTGTTCTGAATATTAATGATTTTTTATAGAAGTTCAGTGATTTATTGCTTATATAATGTTTAGCCTGATGTATATCTAGTTTTTTATACAATGTGTAGAATTCGCTCTTTTTAACTTTGTTTAGCGTTTCGGCCTTAATTTCAACCTCAATTTTGTTTATTAAATGTTTTGAAAGTGGTGTTTTAAGAATTTCTCTGTTGATTTCGATTTGGACCTTATTTCCTATTTTCACTAGTTCTTTATACTCGTACCAAGATAATTCCTTTATCTATAATTATATTTGGTAGAAAATTTGTTAACCTATACACATAATAATTTATATATTGTTTTTAATTATGAGGACTTTCACATTAGATATACTAAGCGGATTTCGAAGCGCGGGAAATTTGTATTTATATCTCCAAAATAAAATTTGTTGGGAACTCGAGTTACAATTTTGATGTTCGCCAGCTTAATTGCAATCGCACTGATTTTCTTTTCAATTGTCTCTTTGTGCTATTAAATTTTAATTCTATAACTCTAATGAAAGCCTATGCTAGAGCCCTTCGAGCTTTACTCAAGAGTATGAATAATTTTAAAACACATTTATTTCGGACTTGTACTGGTAATATTCCATGGTTGTGATTTAACCAAGAAAGTCTGTTCATTATATGCAATTGGATAACGGAGCAATGTATGTACAAACTTAATAGCGTTTCAGGTGAAGTAACCGTTTAACATAATACTTCTTTATATATATACTCGTAGAATGCAAGGCCACAAAGTCTCGTATAATTTCAATAATTCACTTAATCATGCAGGTTACATGCCAAATTTTCGCCTATTCAGGCATCTTCAGGGCTACAACAGTTTCACATGCAAGCTAGAAACAGACTGAAACCTTCCCATATGGAAGGAGGGCTAACAGGGAAATATACAGTGTTGCCAACATTCAAACAAATTTAGATAACAGAGATAATAACTGAATGAGGTCTATAGAATGCTTTTACGATGTATAGGTTAGGGTTATTTTTCTTTAGCTTCTTCAAGTGTAAAAAATCTTTCTTCAAAAGTCGGGCAATGGGGTCTCTTTCGTACGTTTTCTTAGATTAGACCCCATTGCCCGACTTTTGAAGAAAGATTTTTTACACTTGAAGAAGCTAAAGAAAAATAACCCTAACCTATACATCGTAAAAGCAGACAAAACTAAACGTGTGATACTAATGAAAAAAGAAGCATATGAGCAGAAAATGATATCGTTACTTGAGATAACAATGTATATAAAGTATTGGGGAATGATAATAAAGGAGAGCGACTCAAAGAGCTTACTAACAAATGCAACAAATTCGTTGAGAAATTGAATAAAAAGAACTATATTAATGACACTGAAAAGAAAGCACTAATGACATATTCTGTGAACCATCCTCGAATTTACGGTCTTGTTAAATTGCACAAGCCTGAAAAGCCATTAAGACCAATAGTTAACAGCATAAAAGGTCCTACTGAGAAATTAGCAAAGTTCTATAAGTCTTCTTTAGATTTCTTAAATAATTCGAATGAATTTGACGTTAAAAATTCTATGGAAGTAAAACAGAAACTTAGCGAACTGCATTTGGATAAAGATGAAGTATTAGTTAGTTTTGACGTTAAATCTCTGTTCACGCAAGTCCCTTTGAAGATATACGATATAATTAACGATGAATGGGAAACTATTAAAAGTCACACACCTATAAATAACAAAGCAATTTACATGGAAGGTTTAAAATTAGTGTGTAATAACGGAATGTTCACCTATGATGGTAAGCTCTATATGCAATTGCGAGGTCTACCTATGGGAGGCGTTTTGAGCATAAACGTGAGTGGCATTGTGATGAACAGGCTGTTGAAATGGGCATGTAAAGAACTGAATTTAAAACCCAAACTACTAATTAAATATGTAGATGATATTTTGATGATTATAAACAAAAGCCAAATTAATACTATTCACCAAGCATTCAATAATTTTAATGAAAATTTGCAATTTACATGTGAAATAGAGCAAAATAATTGCATTAGGTTTCTAGATATGTTGATAATAAAAAGCAACGACCGACTAACATTTAAATGGACTAGGAAAGAAGAATGCAGCAACAGAATTTTGAATTACTTGTCCTGCCATCCACTAAATCAAAAATTAAATGTAATGAGTAATATGATGAACAAAGCCATAAAACTAACTGACAGTATATATCTGAAAGAGGTAAAGGATCGAATTTTTGATATTCTGAATAAAAACCTGTATCCTAAGAAATTAGTTTCGTGCACATGGTACAAAATCATGAATGAAATAAATAAACCAAAGTTGCCTACTAACAATAATAATGATGGTCCCCTCCTGGCTCGGTACAGAACACTAACCTATATAAAGCATTTATCTGAATCCCTTAAACAAAGCTTCAAAGAATATGACATCAATGAAATAAAAATCACTTACAAACCATGCAATAAACTTGATCAAATACTTACCCCGCTCAAAGATAAAATTGCAACTGGTCTTAATTCTAACCTAATTTACAAAATTAATTGCCTGGATTGCCAAAATGCATATATTGGCATGACTACTCAAAATCTCTGCAATAGAATCTATCAGCATAAAAATTCATGCACAGAATACAAAAATAAAAATAAAGGAATAAAAGAACCTAAAACTGCACTAGCTAAACACACATAAATAAGCATAGCTTCGATTATGACAAAACTATAATTTTGCATAAAGAAAATTCTGAGCAAAAATTAAAATATCTTGAAGCACTATATATAGCTGCAAACATTAATAAGGTTGTCAATTTTAAAACTGATGCAAGAAATCTTAACTTTTTTGCCGAAACTATTAACATTTTAAAATAACAGTGAATTATTTATTCTAGATTTGCCTTTGCTTTTCATATGTTTTTTATATATATTTATAATTCTAGTGCATGATGTTATGTGTGTAATGGGTGTGAGTGTGTATGTATATATGTGTAGATGTAAAATTAAAATTACTTTATTTGAACCTTCTTCAACTTTAATATTGCGTTTAATTTTCTATAGACCTCATTCAGTTATTATCTCTGTTATCTAAATTTGTTTGAATGTTGGCAACACTGTATATTTCCCTGTTAGCCCTCCTTCCATATGGGAAGGTTTCAGTCTGTTTCTAGCTTGCATGTGAAACTGTTGTAGCCCTGAAGATGCCTGAATAGGCGAAAATTTGGCATGTAACCTGCATGATTAAGTGAATTATTGAAATTATACGAGACTTTGTGGCCTTGCATTCTATATCTATAATTCAATAATCTCTTCCTAAAAGCTTGTTTTATAATACTTCTTTGCTAAACTGTTCGTAGTTAGTAATAGCAGGCTAAGAAAACAATAGCCTTATAAAGTTAGTCTTTCTACGTCTTATAGTGACTGTTAACTACCAATTAAAATCATTGATACCAAATCATTGGCGGATCTAGCCCATTGTCAAGGAGGGGCTGCAGCCTCACACCCCTTCCCCTGGATATGCCTATTGGTTTTTTTATTTTTATATTCCTTTCCCACAATTTAAATTCTACTTGTTCAACATATGATTTTTTCTTTACCTTACGTTTACTAAAGTTAAATTCTATCTTTAAATAACAAAAAAATTTGGTCCTTGGATTAGGAGAGAATTACAGTCTGTGGCGGACCCACAAAACATATCTCGACCTTCCCACGCTGTCTAGAAAGTTTAAGTAACTCTAAAATAGCCATCCTCTAACGATATCAGTCAAAGTATTTCTCTAATCGGCACTAGGATTACATTCAAAGAACACATATAATTAAAAACTTACTAACGTATGGGATCATCATAATTATTGTAACACTTATGTGGTTAACAAATATTTATTTAAAGTTATCACAATGCCAACGAATTATTACAACTCAAAAATATGAGCAGGTTACAAAATGATAACTTTATCACACACAATCATATGACTTGAGCAACACAGACTTCAACTAACTAACTCACTCAGTCTCTGCCCCTTATATATATCGTAAATAGTGGGGCCTGGAATATTCTAGAACAATGTCGGCAGTTCTCCGCCATCACGGAATGGTCTAGACAAAAACAGTTCGTTCCAGCCGCTTATTTTGTTCCAACAAGCGGTCTGGGAGGTTACGCCATATGTGTTTTTTATTTGCTTATCGATTTAACGTTACATTATTAAACGTTATTGTTTCCAATGAGGACAATGCATAACGTAATACGAAATGTAATTGTAAGCAGAATGTTTATTCTCTTCTGCCAATAGAAGCTCAGAAAAAAACAATGCTCCAGACAGATTCAATAAATCACTCTTTCTTAATACTTTTACAACAAAGTAGGGAGCTCTACAAATCTTTTTTGTTTTGGAGAAGTAACCTATGTATCAATTGGACATTTTTTAGGGCATTCTAAGTATGTTGAGGAAATGGATTTTTGAATTACTGTAGAAAATTACCAACTAATAATAAGTAATAGTACATTTTAAGTAATTAACCATAATTCTTTACAATCTATAATTGTTGATAGTAATTCAGAAAATGTATATCCTCAACATTCTAAGGATCGTTTTCATCTGACCTGAAAATATGTCTAATCTGCACATAGGAGTTTTCCAAACCAAAGATAGTGTAAATGCACCATTAGCTCAGAGGATACCAGTTATTTATTGAATTAAAAATCCCATTAAATTTGGTAGATCAACTCTTGCGATACTTTGTAACTTTCCATATAACTTAATTGAGAGAAAATGATGAGAGTCCAAGCCACTCTTGCATATCTTAGATTCCTCAGTGGCTTAGCCACATCGCCCGGGGTACTTTTGCCCCCCCCCTACGATATTGAAACCGGGTTGTTTGTAAAACCTTCTTCTCCACCATAGATGCATTCTTCCTCATCCCTCCTTCACCTAGTCTCTTCTGATGATCTCTCAGTAGTAGTGATGTATAACTATCGATAGTTTCGGACATAAAACTATCGACACTATCGATAGTCTGAGGTGATGACCGGGGGGGGGGGGGGGAGATAGTAATAAGTAAGTTTTCATTTGTACCGATAGGAGCTATAATGCACATTTCCATTTGCAATTGTTTCTTTCCTTTTTTATTAGGGAATAAGATGAACATTTCTGCGAATAGAGGATGGGTTCTTAAGGCTATACCTTTAAATAATTTTTATCAGTTTCAATCTCACTCGTAACTGCAAAGAATAAAAACTTTATCAAAAAATCAAAGAAACAGTATTTAGAGGAAAGCTCCTATATAAAGAGGGTTGGTATCTCTTCAAGGAACCATGCAGCCAGGATTTCCAGTTGTATTGACATGAAAACATTCGGTACGCAATCATCGAATGATGATGTCGGAGGTTCTGATGAAAAACGGACGTTGTTCTGATATTTGTCAAGACATTCTTTGGAACGTGCATATGAACAAAAATGTTCTCAGGTAGAACATCAAAGGTTGATCTGAAAAATATTTTGTAACAAAAACTGTGTAACTTGTTTCTAAGTAACAAGGGACCAATAATTTTATGTAATTTTCAAGTCAAGGGACTGGCAGGCAATCAGTTGTTTTGTTTGTATATTAATCCATCAAGTTAGAATGCATGTACAAGCACACCATTCAATTTTTCAGTATTATATTTTTTGGGTGAAGAGTTGATAAGCATTTATAAATGATAAGAAACATGAATGAAATTACGCTGTTACATTTTGTTTATTTTTGAGGAATTATATAGGGTGTTTTTTTTGGAGGTGTACAACGTAGAGTTGGCAACACTGGTTTATTTGATAACATATTAAACAGCTGATAGTAGCTTTTTGTTTATTTTGGTTTGTCATTTCATTATGGTTAGACTTACACCAGAGCAACGCTTGAAAATTGTTGAAATTTTTTATTGAAATAATGGTTCTGTTCGTCAAACTTATCGGGCACTTCGTCCATTTTACGGTGTACATAATCGTCCTTCAGAGCGGCTAATTCGAATAACAATGGATCGTTTTTGGACCACGTTTACTCTTAATGATAATGAGCATCCCGTGAGACGCCGAACAGTGCGCACTGAAGAAGCTGCATCCGCTGTACAGGAAAGCATTGAAGATAATCCAAATCAATCGAATCGTCGCCATGCCCAGCAACTTGGGTTTTGTCCTTCCACTTTATGGAAGATTTTACGAAAGGATCTGGGATTAAAAGCTTTCAAGATTCAACTGGTGCAGGAATTAAAGCCGAACGACCATCGCATGTGCCGCCAATTCGGCGAATGGGCTGAAGCACAAATTGATATGGATATTGAATTTCCATTCAAAATTTTGTTCTCCGATGAAGCCTATTTCTTTGGGGTTATGTCAAGTCACTAGTCTATGTCGATAAACCACAGACAATTGAACACCTCGAAATCAACATTCCAAGAGTTATTGGTGCTATACGGCCGCAAATAGATCGAAAAGTTTGTGAAAATTTGTGTTCCAGATTGCGACTTGTACGCGCTAGCCGTGGAGGCCACATGGCTGAAATCGTATTTAAACATTAATGTCATCAAGTTTTCTATTCAATAAAGTTCGTTTCATTGATATTAAAAATATATTTCTTTGTTTTATTATAATTTTAACTTGTACACCTCCAAAAAAAACACCCTTTATAAGCACATGGGTGCTTAGAGGCAGAGGCTATCACTTTATCCTTTAAAAACTATGTTTTCGACAGTACTATCGATAGTCTCGATAGTTTAAAACTATCGATAGTTTTACATCACTACTCAGTAAAGTTGCATCAATCTATTAAAAATTTCGCATTTTTTCAAAAATAATTTACGAGAAGACCCTAGGAAGTTGGAGCAGTGTAATCTTCTTTTCAAAAAATTCGCGAAAACAATCTTTTCCGACAAAGACTATGAAGACCTTTCATTTGAAATAGCTCTCCGCGGTAATCTGTTGCTTAGTATCAGACGTCCAGCGTGCGATTCGAAAAGGTCATGGTGCAGCCTTAGCGATTTCCGTAAACATTCTTCCTGGACTTCCTTTGTAGCTTCATCGGCCGTTGGAGGCCAGCTCTATCATGCATCTCTCGCTTTTTCTAATGCTTACTCCTATCTTGCAAATTATTACCTTTCCAAGCAACCAATATTTCCCTTTTATCTCCGTTGATTATTGAAAAACTTTTCACCTCTTCTGCTCATATAGTTTTTTGTTAATTTCCCTCAATTTCTATCTATGCAAAACCCCCACATTTGTATCTTTATCTACCCATGATATTTCAAAAGCCTCGGGCCTTTTCAAATCAGCCTGTTTCAATATCCAGGATTCGCCAATGCACGATATAATGGAGAAAATGTACTTATCACTAAAGGAGGTCCACCCTGTATTGTTTACTAAGATCTGGATTACACAAAGCCTTCTTCATCTTAAAAATAGCATTGCTTGCTTGTTCAATGTGACATCTTCATCAATTATTATTATTATTTTTTTTTTTTAAACCAGCATTTGATTAGAGCTACAGGGCCAGTTTTGGTCTCCTCTAAGATAAATAAAAGCCTACTGTGGAACAGAGAAATAGGTTATAAGAATTGCCCACAAAAAATTACCGCACTCAGCCAAACTAACCTTTTTAAGTAAAGTAAAAGTAATAGTAGCTAGGTCTTTAGTACATTTAATTTACTATAAGACCAAGCTTATTTACTACAAAACTGAACTCTGAGGTCATTTGCTACAAATAGGTTATTTAGGATCTTAGGGTAATAATACAGTAAGGTACTGATTTTTTAAATACTTAAACTAGCAAATTTCTTTAAGAGATTTATGAATGAATATTTTTTAAGTTGAAAGGTCTTCTGGAAAAAGATACTTCTTGCAGATGTATGCTGCTTTATTGAGCTCATTAGCTTCTGTAGATCATGTAAAAAAGTAACCAGGTCTGTTACTTGAGAAGATGGTAGTAAAAACTTACCTAGTAAACGGAATGATTTCCCATAGAAAAATTCTATGATGTAACTGCGTATAATATAATGTAGCTTGTTGAAGTTTAACACCACAACAAAGCTGAGTTAGTTGATGGAATAGATTAAAACTGATAGCCTCGATCAGAAACCAACCTTTTAGGCACCCCAAATCTTGAAATCCAGTGATAATAAAATCTTGGCAATTATTCAGGCGTTTTGTATTCTATAGAAATTACTTCAGAACAATTGGTAACAACCAATTTATCATGGTTAAAAAATAAGTACAATAATTAGATGGTGGAAGGAGGCCAAGCTAAACACCGTTTTCAACTACAATTATTATGGCATTTCCGGTTGATCAAAATTCATGATTTTGACATAAATTCAGCTCTCTAATGACATATAATGAATTTAAATAATCCTTCATGATTATCAACATTTTAGAAGAAACATTCATTTCTTGAAAATCGGGGCACTTTGCAACATTTTTGCCAAACCGCAAAAATGGTTTTAAATACTACATACCTAAAAATTATTGTTCCTTGATTAACAAAACAGACTAGGTGATGAGAATTCACGCCTAAAAATGAAATGTTAAAACAATCTATTCACACATGAAGGTGTAATGGTCAAACAATATATTCAAGTTTTGAGCATCCTTTTTAAATGCAATAAGTGTGCCCAAGAACAGAATCCTAACTACATAACTAGATCCACAGCAGATGGAACAGGAATATCCCAGAAAAAAGTTAAGCCCAGAAGTTAAAATTCAAAATTGAACAAATCATTTAATTGAACACTTTAAAGTTTTAAAAAATTTGGCCAAATCATCAGGATAACAATTATTTACTGATTATAATTATTTGTTTGAATCATTTATCATTGGTTTTGTATCATCAATCAATCATTTATTGTTGCTTTAATGCTAAAAATTTTCTGTTTTTACATTAAACCTAAATTATGCTTTTAATCATACATCAACTCGTGATTTGAATGATCATTTCAGGTTATAAATAGTGTTTCATATTATTTTTTAATAAGTATAAAAGGCTTTGAATTCTTTTTTTTTTCAAGAGAAAAAATGTATGCAACTTAGATTTTATGTGGTTATAATTGGTAAATAAAGTAAGGATATCCATTTAAACATTCAAATAAAGCTTTTAGCTAGTAAAACAAGAATTCTTAAGCAGTCTTTTACCATCCCGTTAGAGGACTTAAAGACATAAAAATTTGCATTAAGGTGTCAACTGATGCCCTTATAAGAAGAATTAGAGTAGTATAGGTTCGATGAGTCAATATGAATAGTGCTAAACATTTCTGAAAGTATGACTTGAACCTTGACTGTGCAAGTACGATTGCTAATACTGAAACTT
Source organism: Aelia acuminata (assembly GCA_911387785.2). Lineage (NCBI taxonomy): Eukaryota > Metazoa > Arthropoda > Insecta > Hemiptera > Pentatomidae > Aelia > Aelia acuminata. Next base: position 24,329,611 of record OU426983.1, read on the forward strand.
TGTAAGAAATTATTATGATAAATATTACAATAAAATTGTCTTATATTTAATATGAAATATCATTTCAGTTTTTAGAAGACAGTAATTTTAATAAAGAAATAACTAAGGAAGATTATTACATTTCCTTTTAGTTAAAAATAATAATTTAAACAAATATAAATAAAGTGCTGCATTAATGCTGATTTACTATTATAAGCAAAGTGATCTAAAATAAAAAGTAGGTATTATTTGGAATCAAGATTATATTAATACTCCATATATTCTATGAAATTATTATAATTTCCTGTATTTGTTTTAAATCTGAATTCAACTAGTTTTTTTTGTTTTTGTTTGGCATCAAGATTTGTTGACAAATCCTATTTCGGAAATCAACTAGTTGAAATCTTTCTTATCAACACATTCATATTTATGTATTTATAAAAAGTACACCATTAAAAAAATTTATTTACATTTTACAAAATGAATTGAAAAAATATCAATCAATTGATAAAAGTTTGCATTAAGTAAAATCATAATAAAATTGTGTGCAAAAATAAATAAGTAAATTTACAAAATAACAAATCAAAATACAATTTTTTAGTCAATATCTTACAAATCTGACTGTAAAGGCCACATGTCACAAACAAATGTAAATTTAATTTTACAAAAACCTTTAAAAAAATAAATGAACATTGCAGAAGTCCCTTTATAATAGAAACTTCATTCAAGGTAACATTCATCTCATAAAAATTATTTATATACAATCAAGCTGTTGGTGAAACAAAAACGTTACCAAATAATGAGCTAAGAACAATCCTTTATGCACAATGAAGAGAATAAATACACTTTCCAGTTTATTTGCAAACAAACTGTAAATATTCAGAACTAAATCATGCATTCTAAGACTACTGTAAAAATAAATCACAAAACATTGCACTTTTACTTATGTTCTAGCTACAATATTTTTTTTTTTCGTTTTAGTAGGTAATTCCTTATGTTTGTTGTTAATAATTACTTTATTCTTGAATCTATTAATTTTCAAGGAAGAGATTGGTGATTTATCACTGCCAGGTTTTTTGAACAAATCATGAACTCTATCTGGTAAATTTACAGTTTTAATGTTGTTTTCCATCATTAGCAGGTAGATATCATTAAAATTACAAATTTTATGCACTTTCAGAACAGGCAGATTATGATTCCTATTAAATCCTTTTCCATTGAATTGAGAAATAGCTGCTGACATATCGCTAATTTCTTTATCATTCAAACTAATTTTACTATTTCTCATTTCAACACCTTTTGTTGCAATTTTTGCATTATTTAATGCAGAAGAGGCTTTAGATTTTTGTAATTTCTGCTTATTAACTTTGACTGGGTAATGCTTACACATTTTAATCTTGTATTGTTCTATGCCCCTTGAGCTTCTCCTTCGTGCAAGATTTGAATCTGAATTAAGTGTTTCAAGAACTACACTAGTTTCTTCTAACTTAGATTTAATTAATGACGATTTTTCAGACATATTGTTCTTTGATTCTGTGAGATCAATTCTTAAATTATCAAATTCATCAGAGAGCCTCCTTCTAACTCTTTTATGATTAGACTGAGAAGGATTATGATATGTAATTAGAATTCGAACTAGTTCCTCTTGCTCAGTTCCACAGCCTTTCATTTTATTACTTCTAGATTGTATTCCAATGGAATTAAAAATTGATACTGTACTTTGATGAGAATCAGGTTCATCACCTCTGATATTATTCTTAATTTTTTTTTTACCCGAAGAATATATATACCCTCCACTTGGACTAAAATGATAATTTTTACCAGAAGTCTGCGAACTGCGAGGAGTTTCTTTAGAAACTGTAAAATAGTTCATAGTTAGTAGATCATGATCAGTAGGTTCATTGGATTTATTTTTTATATAGCTTTTAGTTGGCATTTTGTGAAATCTTAAAGGTTTCTAAATACAACAGTGGTCAGTGGAAAACCCTAGAAAACCAAAAAAAAAAAAAAAAATTACTAAATAAACTGAAGATATTCAAATATATATATTTTCTAAATGCGTAAGTATGCATTGATGGGAGCAGCAAGGTACCAGGTATAATATTACAATTTTATAAATACCCTTTAATAGGTTGAAAAAATTTAGCGAATACTATTTCTAATAAGAAAAACATATAAACAGTTAAACAAGCAGGCCTTAGTTTGACTTGCATAAAAAAAAAAACAAAAAAAAAAACAGCATAGGTTTAATAATACTAAAAAAAAATAAATTCATCCAATAACATTTAAAATAGCATTATCAAAACCTCCTGTTTACATAATATAGATTCCCTTTACAGTCCTAGTACAACTAGAGTATAAACACTAGGTGTATATAATGAAGTTATATGTTCTAGACTTTTGTTAAGAAATAAATAAGTTTTTATTTATTTCATTAAAATAATAATAACAATTATAAAATACGTAATTGCAATTATAAAATTATTCCTTTTATATTTTCATTAGAGATGTTTTCATTCATGAATTCGGATTTAAGGAAGATTAGAATGTATTTATAACATTTTCTTTTTAAATTAAATGAAAATATAACTTTATTCTGGGACTTTTAATCCCCTAAGAATAACAAAAAGGAAACTTATGATAGTTTATTTGTCTGACCGTATACAACAAGGAAACCTGAGAGTGTCTGGGTAGATTGAGAATAAATTTGATAAGGCAGTTGATTAATCTTTTTAATCTCAGACAATTAATTGATTAATCTTTTTAATCTCAGACAACCCTCCATGTACTAAGCATCCATTATAGAAGTGGGAAAGGATAAGAGGAAACCAGGAGATGGCAGGTGCTTCGGGGGAAAAATCCAGGGAATCTTAGGATTTTTTTTAGGACTGCGATACATTTTCGAGCATTTTGGGATACTCTATGATTCCAGGTGAGATCACAGGTAAGACCAGGTTTTTAATGGAGTCTTGGTACTGAATAGGAGTGCTGATATATAATAGTGGACAGTAAGGAAGGGAATTTAGGAAGGAATTTTTACATATAAGTACTAAATATATCTTTTTAAACTAAATATAAGTAATCATCAGCTTGTAGCATATATTTTTCCTGGTTCTTATAGATGACTAAATTAAATGTGAATAATGTTTATGCAAATAAAAGTACATTAGCATAGATTGATAATCAATTCAAATTAAACAAATCTTGAAAAGAATAATATCTCTAATATCTAAATTACCAAAATAAACAATAAATTAGATGAAACAAAAAAAAAAAAAAAAATCAAGCGTAAATAATGACAAATAAAAATCGTGAGTTTTATAATAAAAAACATAATCCAGAAATAAATTTGATATAAATCTTTAAAACCCAATTTACAAACCTTCAGTGAATTAACGGTCACTATCTCAAGCCATCATGCAAGATAATAGAATCTCTGTACAGTGTTGCCAGGCGAATCTTATTCATATTTTTCTCCTAAATCCCAAATGTTAAATTCTTGTTTCATTAATAATTGTAAACAAAATTATCTCGAAAGGACAAAGTGAGCATAAATGATGTAAAAAATCTCCTTTAAAATAGTTTATAAACTTTATATTTCTTTCTTCTTTTGTGTAACCGCGACTTACTTGATGGTTTATAACTTGCTCTATTTGGGTGCCACTGCCTTCTGTATTTTTTTTTTAATTATGCAGTTCACTTGAATGAATGGGGGTAGGGGATGATATTGGTGGGTGAAAACCATATTTATTCACAATAAGAACTGGAACTTTATTAAATCCACATACCTACATATATTAGTATGTAAATAAATGGAACTACTTCCCCTATTCCCCTGCTGGCTTTGACAGCTGATAAGCCCGCTGCCATCTGTTGGTCACCATGCAAACTACTAGCACCGCCATCTTTACCCTATTGCCCCTCCTGTTTGAAAAATAACCGCCTTGCCTCAGTATTACGTCACACTATCTCACCCCATCTGAAAGGAACACATCGATTTTGTGCCAGTGGATCTAATTATCTAACTTTTGAAAAATCCGTGTCTCCCCGCCATTTGCTCCATCATACTTTACTTTTTATCTATTTCTCCGAATATTTCGAAGAATCAGTATTTCGAACTATAACAGTGAAAAATAACCGTGGAATTAAATAAGCATCTTCAATGAAATTAATCCTATCTCTTAATTTTTTTTTTAACTTTAACTTTTTGTAAAGTATGTAAATGTCAATTCTTCAAAAAAGTATAGGCATAATGAAAACTTAATAGGTTATAGAAAAACAAAGAAGTGGATAAATTGTTAATAAAAAAGTGGATTGGTAAGGAACTTATACGCATAAAGGTCTGGCCACACATGTCCGCACTGGATCCGCACCGCAGCAATAATATAGGTTATGTTCAGAATATTTTTAATTTATCTTACATATTACCTTTATTTATGCCTAAAGTTCAGGCCACACATGTCAGACATAGGCCACTTTAGGCATAACTAAAGGTAATATGTAAGTTAAATTAAAAATATTCTGAACATAACCTATATTAATGCTGCGGTGCGGATCCCTTGCGGACATGTGTGGCCAGACCCTAATGAATAGTTACGTAATTACTTGTATTCAGGGCAACCTACAATACTAAAGATCGCGGGTTCAATTCCAGCGGTGGCCCTAGGATTTTTTAATGGGAGTAAAAAATCCTTAGCTATGCCGTCCCCCGGATAGGACGTAAAATGGAGGTCCCGAGCCTGTACGATGTCAGGTTCTCGTTAAAGATCCCTATCCTAATTATACCGGGATAGGCAAAATTTAGGACTCCCACTGTAGCATCGTCCGATTAGCCTAAGTAGCATAAAAATGGACGTTAAACAAACAAACAACTTGTATTCAGAACGGTATAGGTTCAATATTAATATTTTTCATCATCATCACAGGCACTACAACCCGCTACGGGTCTTCGCCGCGTCAAGTCGTCGCCTCCATTCTTCTCTGTCTTGCGCCAGGGTCTGCCAAGCTCGGGTGTTCAGGAGCTTCAGCGCGTCGGCTTCGACCTCATCTACCCATCTAAGTCTTGGCCGTCCTCTCTTTCTTCTTCCATCCACATATCCGAATAGTAGTCTCTTGATTGGGGAGTCACCGTCCATTCTTGCAACATGCCCAGCCCATCGTAATCTTGAGAGCCTTATAAAGTGCACCACATCCGGTTCCCGGTAAATTTGGTACAACTCTACATTGTGTCTCATCCTGTACTGGGTGCCATCTTTTATAGGACCAAACATTCTTCTCAGGATTTTTCTCTCAAAAACCTGCAGGCAGATGGCGTCTGCACGTGTTAAGGGCCATGTTTCTGATGCGTATGTCAGCACAGGTCTGATCAGCGATTTGTACAGAGCAATCTTGGTGTTCCTTGCCAGTAAATGACTCCTTAATATTTTAGCCAGACCAAAATAACACCTGTTCGCAGTCGTTATCCGTCTCTGCACCTCTTGGCTAGGCAAATTGTCCGTGCTAACTAGGGACCCTAATTACACAAAACTGGGAACGCTTTCAAACGTGTATCCCCCAAAGGTGACAGTATGCGGTGGTGGTCTAAGAGGGTTGGCAACCATATATTTAGTTTTAACTTGGTTAATTTGGAGCCCCATGTTCTGACCAGCTGCTACTATTGCCAAGAAGGCCTGTTCCAAGTCCCTCTGTGATCTTGCTATAATGTCAACATCATCTGCATATGTTAAAATTTGTACAGATTTAGTGAGAATCGTACCAGTTCTTTGCACTTCAGAGTCCCTTATCACCTTTTCTAGTGCAAGGTTGATTAGGAGGCATGACAGGCCATCACCTTGTCTCAGGCCCCTGGTGGTCGTAAATGTCTCTGACAGGTCTCCCTGTACTCTCACCTGACACCTCGATCCTGCCATCAGCAGCTCCGTCAAATGGATCAGTTCAAGTGGGATATTCATTGTTTCCATGGCCTGGTACAACTTCTCTCTCACGACGCTATCATACGCACCACTAAAATCGATAAATAGGTGATGAGTCGTGATGTTATATTCTCGCGTCCTTTCAAGTAGGGTCCTCAAAGCAAAGATTTGATCAGTGGTAGATCTCCCTCTCATAAAACCGCATTGGTACTCTCCTATCTCTCTTTCTGCATGCGGAAGTAGCCTCTGATAAATGATGCTAGACAGGACCGTGTACGAGCTGTTCAGAAGGGTTATGCCACGATAATTGCTACAGATGGTCTGATCTCCTTTTTGTTTTAATATTTTTCAGGGACTCTAAAATACTAATACTTCGAAAAATGATAACATTTCGATGAAGAGTAATGTTCCATAGATGCAAGGATGGGGAGACGCGGTATTTTCAAAATTAATCATATGTACAGAAAGTACGATTAAAGGTCTGGCCACAAATGTCCGCACAGGATCCGCACCGTAGCATTAATATAGGTTATGTTCAGAATATTTTTAATTTAACTTACATATTACCTTTAGTTATGCCTAAAGTTCAGGCCACACATGTCAGACAAAGGCCACTTTAGGCATAACTAAAGGTAATATGTAAGTTAAATTAAAAATATTCTGAACATAACCTATATTAATGCTACGGTGCGGATCCGGTGCGGACATGTGTGGCCAGACCCTAATCGATGTTTATTTGCCAGGAATAGGTGAAGTTGTTTAGAGTTAAGATGACGTCACGGTCTCATACTCGTAAAAAAGGCGCGTATAACAGCTGATAAACACGCTGCTATCGGTTGGTCACCATGCCAACTACCATCCCCACCACCTCTCTTCTTAAAAGCCGAATTTATGGCTAAGTTAGGATTATATTACGCGCCTTTTTTACGAGTATGAGACCGTGACGTCATCTTAACTCTAAACAACTTCACCTATTCCTGGCAAATAAACATCGATTAGGGTCTGGCCACACATGTCCGCACCGGATCCGCACCGTAGCATTAATATAGGTTATGTTCAGAATATTTTTAATTTAACTTACATATTACCTTTAGTTATGCCTAAAGTTCAGGCCACACATGTCAGACAAAGGCCACTTTAGGCATAACTAAAGGTAATATGTAAGTTAAATTAAAAATATTCTGAACATAACCTATATTAATGCTACGGTGCGGATCCGGTGCGGACATGTGTGGCCAGACCCTAATCGATGTTTATTTGCCAGGAATAGGTGAAGTTGTTTAGAGTTAAGATGACGTCACGGTCTCATACTCGTAAAAAAGGCGCGTAATATAATCCTAACTTAGCCATAAATTCGGCTTTTAAGAAGAGAGGTGGTGGGGATGGTAGTTGGCATGGTGACCAACCGATAGCAGCGTGCTTATCAGCTGTCAAAGCCAGCAGGGGAATAGGGGAAGTAGTACCTAAATAGCACATAGATACTATTATACTAGAAAATTTGTAAAAAATTAAATGGAGCAAATTTATTAAACTAATAAATTTTTTTCTCGTAATTTCGGGGATCCATTCCCCACTACCCCCTTGAAACACCCTTGCTTTGATTCAATATTTTTATATTTATATCTAGATAAAGATTCCAGGAACAAGAAAAAATTGATCTAAAATTCTTATTTAAAAAATTACTAATGTCTGACCGTATTTACAGTAATAAGTGGTATCAGTGATCATTAGAAGTGACATGGTGGAAGTTGCATTGCCAACACTTTTGTGACATATGTTTTCAAGGTCATGAATTGGAGGGCTGCATTTTTAGGAGTCTATAAGTTCCTGGAGGTAAACATATTTTTGTAGAATTTCAATTCAGAGGAATATGCAGCAGACTACATCAAGTGTCATTGAACATAAAACTGCCTTTTTTAAAATTCTACTCAAACTAAATTAAACCATCTATAAGAAGGGGGATACTGATACGACAGGATACTGATACAGGAATACTGAGGGGATACTGAAGGGGATACTGAAACTTCTTGAAGAAATTTAAGGAGTAATCAAGATGGAAGGGGGGAGGGAGCAGTGGGTATCCTCGAGTAATATGGTTGATTACTACTCAACCATAAATAAAATACTCTATTAGTTATTACTTATAATTAGTACTAGTTATTATTTATATTTGTATTATTTACATACGATCCTCTATAATATTTTTGGTGAAAGTCTCAGCAATATTTTGAGTCAGTTCCGACACTAGAACATCTGACTGTTAGTTCCCAAGAAAACGTGGTCATGGAAAAATGAAACTCATTCTAATTTTTAGTTCTATAAAATAGAAGTTAAAGCTCTTTTTTTTTTGTTCTTCCATTTTATTTTGCGGCAAAAGTTGTTTCCTAGTTGTCTAGGAAAGTTTTATAATAGCGATAACTCAAGCTCACGTGTTCTGATTACTTCTTCTAACTCGCTCTGTTATGTGTATTTTATGTCATTTTTTAAAAATGGAAACTATCTAATTTTTCCCCTCTTTTCTTCTAGTCGTGGTCTCAGAAAAAAAAAAATCGGGAGGGGGGAAGGGGATTATACGGTTAGTAGAAACTAATAAAATATTTCATACAATATAGAATTATTAATTTTTTCATATTTTATTAATATAAATGTAAATAATCTGCGAACGAGGGGTTCAGAGTAAGATTTTATTACCATGTCCTGACCACTATGCAGGCAGAAACAAAGTTCGTTGATTTAAATTATAACCTAATCAACCTGGAAACATGAGAAACAAAAGCTCAAAAATTAAATAAATTTGTATTATTTTACTATGTTTATTATGTATTATATAAACAAATATTTTAGTTATCATATATCAATCGGTATTATTTTCAAAATTAATGAAGCCTTATATGGTCCGAATACCTCGCTTCCTCCCCGGTGATAAGAATTTTACCACCCATAAAAATTTTACTAGCCTGCCTCCCCCCCCCCCCCCCACAGATGAAATCCTTCAGACGCCCTTACCAGGAAAGTTTAAAAAATTTTCATTTCTACGTTTTCGAGCGTGCTGAATAAGGGCTTTTTAAAATAAAAACAGTACAAAATTTTCTTTTTCTTTTTATTTATTCCATGTTGATTACCACGGAAGCTGTCTCCTGCGCAAAAAAGTTTGTGAATACCACTATTAAAGAAAAATTAATAACTTAAAATATGAATCTTAAAAAAGACATTATAATAACGTAATTCCTAAGTTAAAGTTTTAAAAAAGAATAGCATTCCCCTAATAATTTTCTTTTTAAATATCATGGAAACAGCTACTCCTATAAAAAATACCATTATCAACCAATTTTAAGATTATTTAAATAGATTTATTTTGAGGCATATTATAATCGATTTTACGTCGAATGGCTACTGATTTGAAAGTTCCTCATTCGATTAATTTTCCAACATTGTGAGAAAATAAGTAGACTAGAAAAGAAACTAAGTAAAACCCATTGGCGGATCCAGAAATTTTAAAGGGGCGCAATTTTTTTATTGCGCCCTCAATTTCAATTCTCATAAATCTTAAAACGCCTATTAAATGATTAATTGTGAAAAAAAATGTGTTATTCTGTAGAAATATTATTCTGTAGAAAACATTAGGTTATAGGTCTTCTAATTCTATAATGGTGTCTCAACAGGATGAGCCGTCGAAGCACTCAATTTAAAATATTAATTCATATCAGAATGTATTCTTTCAATTAGTAGTTTGATAGAAAGTTTTCCCAGGCATCCAGCTGGGCAGGTGCCACTCCACTCGATCTTATGGTTGTATGTTTGTTTAAGGTCACTTTATGGCCACTAAGGCTAATCGGACGATGCTACAGTGGGAGTCCTAAATTTTGCCTATCCAGATATAATTAGGATAGGGATCTTTAACGAGTACCTGACATCGTACAGACTCGGAACCTCCATTTTACGTCATATACGAAAGACGGCATAAACAAGGATTTTTTACTCCCATTAAAGAATTCTAGGGCCACCTCGGGATGCGAACCCGCGACCTTTAGTATTGTTAGTCCCTATGCTAACCACTATTCCATAGATGAACCCCCCTCTTTATATGTTTATTGGGTTGCAGGGCGTACAACAGCTTGGTTGTTAAATCCCGTTTAACAGGTGCCTTTACACTCTACGAACTTTACCTTCGATTACCACCCTCGAAAAGCCTTCGTGAAGCCTTTAATATTCACGTCGACTGTTCGGGTGTTCTAGGTACTTATCTGTTCGCCTGGGTTCGGGGGTAGCGCTAGTGTCACTTTTGATTTGAGTTTTTCCCCAGTGACAGGAGTTGTTTGTGATACTAGTGTCATTTGTGATACGTTGTAATTCGTCTCCTATTTTTTTTTTTTTTCAGATAATATAAAATATATTGATAATGGAGATTTTTTCTTTATCATAAGCTAGCGTTGGGTGCGTCAGCCATATTGGTTCGCTTAACGTCACGTGAAGTATAAATGGCTGTTCGTGTAACGCAGGTACGGCAAGGTTCGGGTGAGAACCTGTTCGAAGATGAGGTTCGTAGAGTGTAAAGGCATCTCTAGGGCCACCGCGGGACGCGAACCGCAATGGCGTGAAATACTTGCTTTCAAACCCAAAAACCAGTAACACTACTGTGGGTTTAAATCATTATTATTAAAAGAAAATTATAACTCACAATGTTAGACAAACAGTAACTACTCAAATTATTAAGAACGTTACAAAAAGTATCAACTTGTAACGACACCGTAACACCAAAGTAACCGTATACTATCTTCATTCAAGACTAATTCTGCAGTCCATCGCTCCTAACCTATATTTAGTCTGAATTAAAACATTCCAAATGGTTTACGAATAGCGCAGATTGTTCTAGAACAAAATAACAGGTACTAGAACAGTTTGTCCCAACAAAAAGTCTAGACCACTCCTCAATTATATTTTTTTTTTGGATTCTTTTCACATTAAAATTTTGCTAATTTAAGTGACTTATCTTCTACAAAATTTATTAAATCTATCACAAAAAGAAGAACAAGAGTCAGAAAATGAAGGAAAAATAAACCAGATCGTTATGTGGACTGTCCTGTGTTTTAGTTTACAATGTTAGGGATTTCATTGTTTTTCAATTACTTTGGGAAAAGTCCGTTAAATATTATACGGCAAAACTTTTGAAATTTTTTGGTTATGGAGATTTAATATTGTTATTAATGCTATTTGAAGATGCGCTGTTATAATTAAATTGTTTTATTCTGACGATGCCTGAATATGCGAAAATTTGAGCTGCGAATTTATATTAGAGACTGTTTCTTGCCCTTCCTTTCCCCTTATCATGATCTAGGATTTAAGTCTGATAATTAGCACGAAATTATAAATTAGTTCGGTAATAAATATAATAAATCTTTTGAATTAAAAAAATTCGTCCGATAAGAACAATCGACAGGCTTTGGCTTTTGGCCCAAATATATTGCAACTAAGGGTCTTAATTAACAGTGGTGGGTCTTAATTAATAAATTCCATTTTTTCCTGCCTCGATATCGATTTAGAATTATTTCCATAATCATTGGCAAAAAAAATTGTTGGTAATTATTAAAACCCGATTTTTCGGCCCACGCAAATCTAATTCTGAATCCAACGGTACCGCATATATATAATTGAACTACACCACATTTAAGCATAACAGAAGTTTACGTATTAAAGAAAGCCAATTTTTTAGCTTTGGGAAGTAATATATGAGCAGATATATAAATAGGTACTCAACTGGGTCTTAATATGCTGATTTTAATTGATACAAACCCAATTTGTTCCACCTTGATTTAGCGAATAACCATAGATCAAACTGTACACATTTTGGATACAGTAGATTTCCGATTATCGGTCTTCGTCGGGACTGTTATATTGCTGTTTAAGCAGTAACCTAGTTTAGTGCCTCATATGTCGGTTGTAAATTTTAAATATTTTATTCATATTGAATTAAAAGATGAGTTGCAAAGAATTAGTAGATTAGATTGTGCTACTCTCTACATCACATATTTCTCGTTTATTCTTCTATTTCGGATTGACATCTTGTAGAACCGACATTCAATGAAATGAAGATCATCCCTTCAAGGTTAAAGCGGAGGCGATGATCCGTGGTATTGCAATCAAATGGTTGGCTGGGCCCTTGTCACCGTTGGCTGCTTCATTCTCATTGGCTCATTTCTCCTCTGAATTTGTTTATCTTTTGGCTTAAGAGTTGCCATAATGCAATGCAGTAACTGGAAGAGAGTCGCTGTGTTCGCGAACATTTTCTAATCTCAATTTTCAACTTAAATACTCGTTTTAAAGTTCCATGAGTGATCTTTACCTAATATTATTAAAGAAAATTTCAATTTTCATATTGTGGAAATGCATTTCTGTGTTTTGATATTGACATTTCTATTTAGATTTAGAACATTAGATATTTAGACATTTCTTATTACTAAGCATAATGAGAGACTATTCCCTATGAACCAAATCAAAGGTAGGAAACAAGTTTTCCTTCCCCATTTAAGCCCCATCAGAACATTTCTATGATGATTAAACCTACCTGATATTAAATAATATTTGATTCATATTAAACATGAGTAGTTTGACGAAAATCGTTAGAGCCCTTTTTGAGAAAATCGAAGAAAACGTAAATATGATACAAAATATATTAAATAAATTGCCCCCTCAGTTTGACCAATTTAGATGAAATTTTTAAACTATTTAATTAGAAGATAAAAGATTCGACCACGGCCGGGAATCGAACCCAGGTCCTCCGCATCTACGTTGCGGCGCTCTTACCACTGAGCTGACCGTGGCACAGTGGGGTGAGTCCACTGTCCGGCCGGACATTGGCCCAAAACATGAAAGTTAAAATTTAGAGATTTCATTTTAATATTAATAACTTAGAATCCTTTCCCCGTCATGTACACTAATTTTTAACTCAATCTTTGCGTTAATAGTGATACAATATGAGTTGAAACATGACAGTAAGACATTCATCTTTTTTATATTTAAAGTTAGTGAGCCTATATTTTTTGGCTAAACCTAATGTAATGTTTACAGTATGATCAAGCATTACTAATAAATTGTAATACACCAGAATTATAGTTTTGGAAAAACATATGCAACATATATGACGGTTCAAACAAATGTAAACTATTTGGTATAATATAATAAAACGCCGGAAATTGCCCGGAAAACTACATATACCCTATTGTTAGCAAAGGTTTGAACTTTTATAAACAGTTTTCTGATCTTGCCACAATCTGCCTATACTCATTTAAATGAGATTTTACCACGCGTGAACACTAAACTCATGAGTGAATTTTGTTATTAAGAACATCTTCTTAGCATATTTGGGTTTTCATCAACTCATAATCCTTAAATTAATAAATTCCTAAACTGCAACAATTTATTCACCAAATTACGATTTCCAATAGAATAGCTTTGAACATTTAATAAAATTGTTAATTTTTTTAATATTTTTTGTTTGTACTGCACTAGAATAATTAGTAAGTTAAAAGAGTACACTGTACACGAAGTATTGTTAACAAAAATATTTCACTGTCTTTAATTTACATAAAATTATAAATAGACAGTAGTTGCTTGGTTAAAGTAGGTAGTTTGGAATTGACTAAAGTTATAGTTTTGTTAGCCTTTTTTTTAAGTCCTGTCAAACAAAATCAAACGTAGTTATTATAATTATATAATAAATTATTATAATTTCTCAGGAAGCAAGAAGCTTGCTCATAAGGTAGAATGTGAAGCTAATGAATAATTTCATAATTTTAAAAAAGGTATATCTATATCTATAATAAATATTTGTTATTATTTAATTACATTTTAAATCATGGTAGTTATCTATTTATTATTGTTACAACATACTACTGTAAACCTAATTGCTATAAATTTTAATATAAAATTGTTAATGCATTTTGAATTTATACTAATATATTTTATAATTATAATGTACGTACGATATATATATATATATATGTAATGATTATAAATGCAATGACAATAATTAAGATTCTGCATTTTCAAAAACATAAACAGACAAAATTTGAGAAGTCCAGCGAAATTTCTTTTAGAGATATAGCCGATGTCCGACGGGAGTGTGGACTCGTCCCACTGTGCGTGGGGCCGTCCCGATAGTGATCGAATCTTCCTCTTCTGCGATCCCACCCACCAGGTCTCGCAACATTGTAGCGAAGTACCGGACAGCTGAAATGTCCAGACAAACGGGATCTGATTGACGTACGACAAATATATTCATGTAATGATGTTATTTATTCGTGGTCATTGGTTATACAATTACAATACGACCATGAATAAATAACACCATTAAATGAAGTTTTTGTTGTCACACAGCGGGCATACACCTACATACCTAAATGAAATACCCAATTTCAGGTTCGTACGGTTTATAGTTTTTGAGCTCTTCTGTTCATACACAAGACAAAGATCATTTCATCGGACTTGTTTATTTGGAAGCATGGGACCCCAGAACGTGTATTTTCGTTGAAAATCGGAAGTAAAAATTTTTCACGATCGCAATACTTTCCCTTACTAGATATATATTTCTTAGAAAAGTGAAAACTATTAAATTGTATTAGTTCCTTAGTGAGTGAATGCGTCTGAGTGAGTGCAAGCATTCAATGCTAAAAAAATGTAAGTAAGTAAATGGGAATAAAAGCAATTTTATATAGATTTTTACTTTCACTTACCTATATATGAAATTCACTTACCTATATATGAAATATATAGCAAGTGGAAGTATTGCGATCGTGAAAAAATTCGACTTCCGGTTTTCAACGGAAATACACGTTTTGGGGTCCCCTGAGTCGAAATGACCAAGTCCCGCGAAATGGTCTGTGTGTGTGTGTGTCTGTGTGTGTGTCTGTGTGTGAGTGTGTGTGTGTGTGAACAGACTAGCTCAAAAACTATAAGCCGTGCGATCCTGAAATTGGGTATTTAGTGTAGGTATATGCCCGCGATGTGACAGCATAAATTTCATCAAAATTACTTAAAGGGAGGGGGTACTTTACTTAGTAACTTTTTAGGTTTTTTTCGATTTTCTCAAAAACGGCTCTAACGATTTTGATTAAACTGAGTATTTCATCTATTTATATGCCCGAGATATGACTGTAAAAATTTCATCAAAATTGATTAACCGGAGGGGGGACTTTACTTAATAAATTTTGTTACATTTTCACGTGTTTTTTTTATTTACTCTAAATCGGCTTTAACGATTTTGATCAAACTGGGTATTTGATGTATTAATATGCCCGAGATATGACTGTAAAAATTTCATCAAAATTGATTAACCGGAGGGGGGACTTTACTTAATAAATTTTGTAACATTTTCACGTGTTTTTTTGATTTTCTCAAAAAGGGCTCTAACGATTTTGATTAAACTTAGTATTTGATCTATTTATATGCCCGAGATATGTCTGTAAAAATTTCAACAAAATTGATCAACCGCAGGGGGCACTTTACTTAATAAATTTTGTATCATTTTTACGTGCTTTTTTTATTTACTCAAAAACGACTTTCTCGATTGTGACCAAACTGGGTATTTGATGTATGTATATGCCAAATATGTGATAGCCAACATTTCATCAAAATTGATCAACCGAAGGGGGGACTTTACTTAATAAATTTTATATCATTTTCACTGGGTTTTTTATTTACTCAAAAACGGCTTTAACGATTAATAAAAATAAGATATGAATGTAGAAAAATGTGTCTGAAAAAACTTATCTAAGTAAGTTGGTAAGTGAAAGTTGTGTGTTGCGCGCACGCACCAGATTTTTTAAATTGCGTTAGACCTCTGAAGGGTGGAAATACATAATGGTATAGGTGCCAAAAAATATATAAAGATTTTTTTTGCCAAATTATTGTGTGTGTCAAATCATTCTTCAGAAATGGATGTAATTAATTTTTAGTTGGTAATAAGCAGTTCATTGAACGTTTGAAAAATAGCATGGGTGTAAGCTCCGTACGTAGTTCCACATCATTTCTGGCAAATTTTCTCAAAGGCACTCATACCCTTATGCATTTCCAAGCTTCAATTATCAAAACACGTCGGTTTCTACCCCAAGTAGGCTGGTAAGTGAAAATTGTGTGTTACGCTATCGCACCAAATTTTCGATCAGGTGCCGATCCAGGGTGGTCACGGGGTTGACCCCCTTCAAATATTTTGACTTATATTGAATATTCATTTTTTTTGTATTTTTAAACGAAAAATGCAATTAGTTCATTCAAATAAATCTTGATTTGAAAAAAGGTTTAGGGAATTACCGAAATCCCGGTTTTGTGTAAGAAATATATCATAAATTGAAATTTCTTAAGACACATAGATGAATCCATTATTTCTATATTTAATGAAAGACTCATTAAATTTTCTAAATCAAAAGCGAATTTATTTAAAATAAAAAAGAAAGCGTTTCCATGACCAATCGAAAGCCAGTGGATGGCTATAAATATATATTTATGGCACCATATAGGCGGGCGCAATCGACTATAGGGTGCGCTAGTAGCATTTTCAAAATGTCGGAAAGAACGGGGATAGACTTAGTTGATGTAATAGAGATAGTTGGTAATTTTAAGAGACCATTAATTGAAGGGCAGGCTATTCTTGATGCAAACCACATAATAACATGTGGAATAATATCTAGAAGTAAAAAAACAGTTATTTTACAAGCTTTGTGCCTTCAAACTAGCAATTTTAAAGGACTGCCCCATCAAATAAAAGTGGAAATCAAATTTATTAATAATAATAAGCAATTTTCTTGTCATTGTAAGTGTAAAGCTGGTAGTTCTGGTAAATGCAAACACATCATTGTAACTTTACTCTAGGTTTTTCGGTTAGTAATAACATTAATTACCTATTCATACAATCATTGTTATGACAGCTTAGATTCTTTGTCATATTATTTATTTATTTGTCAAAACTTTCAGGCTTCGCATTGAAAACTTGGAACAATTAAGCACAACGGATGTAAGACAAAAATGGGGAACATTAAAAAAGAAAAACAAATATGACACCATGGTCCCAATGTTATTTGCTTAAAACCAACATTTTGGCATAATAAAATGTCAAATACTAATATTTACCTGGATAAACATAGTCACTTTCTTTAAAATGAAGACTAAATATCGTCATATGTTTCGAAACAGGCTTGTCTATTCTTAATTTTACAATCCACTCTTTAAGAAGCTTTTTATTTTTTGGAAACAAATGGAATGACACATCTTTAGATTTTTTTGAAGAATACTGAGGGACTGAGCAATACCTATTAGACATTTTTCCAATAATTTTTTGCTCAATCGGGTTTTAATTAGGGAAAAATAAATTAAAAACGGCAAAAAACCCTATGAATCCCAGGTAATCGCACGGCTTCTATCCCCGTTTCTCTAGTTCCTTCTAGTTCCTCAAAGAAGCAGCACCGTCGCTTGCGCTCGCCTATTTTTTAAGTTTGTGGAGGAGGGAATCCTTTAACTCAAAGGTTCTCTATTATGCTTTTAATTTTACTTCACCTACCCTCACCTCTCGATTTTAATGGACTCCATGCCCCCACTAAACTATATTTGTAGATGTGCATTTTTATTTTATAACACTTTTCCTTTTAAAGGTGATAAAATCTTATGATCATTCGGATAATGGGTTCCATGTTAAAATTACACTCTATATTTAATTTTTTACAAAAAAGATTATTTATTTGTTTCAAACATGGGGCCTCTAAAACCAGAAACCATCTTTGCATGTCCCTCAGAATTTGTGGCACTACTTTTAAAGAGTCATTATTAAATTAAGATGGAATTTCCAATAAACTGTCAAAAAAAAGAAATACTTAAATTTTTTTAACCAATTTAATTACTTCACTGGGACATACAGATTCGGACTATTATGAACATTTTAAAAGAAAAAGTAGTTAAATCCATCCAGCAATTCTCAAATGATGCCAACAAACATTATTTCATTTTTATTATATAGACAGCATTAATTTTCAAATTAAAAAATGAACTCACCTTAGTATTCACATTTTTATTTACACCAGGGGAAGGTAATCCTTATCTTCCCACTAAGGTAATATTTTACCCAGATAAAATTTTAAGGAATGCCTCTGTGTATTCCAGCAGCCAGCAGCCAGCAGCCACAAGACTAGCAACTTCAGCATCATCTTAATATTCATTAAAAATGAAAAAACGATTTAAACCTTTATTATTTTTTTATGAACACTATCTGCAAAAAGTTATGAAAAAATCAAAAAAATCATTTAGACTGCGAAGAAATGGTTTTTCAAACATTTTGTTATGCCCCTCAGTTAATATAGTAATAGGCCATCATCTTCAATTAACATATTGATACAAAATATTAGAACGAAAAACTTGTGTATTTTGTTAAATAAAGCGATAATTTCATAGTTATCAAGTTAACTATGCAGTGTTAATTGTCCTTAATAATAAACATTAAGAAAGAATTTAGGACATCAAAACAAGAAAAGAATCTATGAAACTATTCTTCTAAACAATCTTATATCCTATTAATGGCTTAAACAATCTTATATCCTTATATCTTAAAAATAAATTTGTTTCCTTGTTTTGAGTTCCTAAAGTCATATTTTCGGTCAGGACACTTAACCATGAACACCCTATATATCGCTCATTGGCGGATCCAGGGGGGGCTGTGGGGGCTGCAGCCCCTCCCTTTGGAAAATTTTTCGTCATTTAAAGATAGAATTTGACTTTCCTTAATGTAAGGAAACAAGTTAAAGAACAAATAATGTGCAGTACAAGTAGAATTTTATCCAGTTGTGGGAAAGGAACATAAAGGTAAAAAAGCTGATTAGCAGATCCAAATGAAGGACCGTGGGGTTGCAGCCCCCCACTTTAGGACTGCAGCCCCCCTTTACGACCGGCTGGATCCGCCCATGATATCGCTTCAGATATAGATATGAGCAACCTGATTAAAAGAATCCCAGCATCATTTACATTATTAAATGATTAATTTGAATTTTTTTTACTGAATCATTTTTGAAATAATAAAGAAGAGATCACTAACAGCAGGAAGCTCAATATTGTTATATTATAAATATGAATTTCATGATAATATCATAACCAGAAAAACATAACTAAGTTGCATAACTAAATTAAAATAGATTTTTCACAGATATCTTTTATAAAATTAACTCCCATTTTTTTAAGGCAATCTGCTCTAAAGATCGCATCATACTTTTACATATGTTATTATGTCAGAGTAATTTTAATGAAATAATCACGGTCACTTAAAAAAATTACTGCCTTACCTAATCTGAAACAGACCCAATTTCTCATCTTCATTCTATGATGTCATTACTTAGTCTCAAATTAAGGCTCTAAGTTCATTGATTAATATGGAATACGAATTATTCCACAGGCCAACTAGTAGTTTCATATTGTCCATGAGGAATTTGAAAGAATAACTGATTACCCAAAAAATTAATAATTAATCACAGGCAAAATATTATTTATAAATCAATAAATGTATGTTATCTCAATTTCATTCAAAATATACTATCAGAAGTGGTCCCAGAATTTTTTTTTTGGAGGTGGGATATTGGTCGGTAGATAAAATAAAGATAAAGCTATGTAATAAAAGATATCAACACGAAGAATGGAGAGCAATAACTAGTCTCAATTTAAAACTAGCCTTCCAATTCAAAGTTGTAAGATATAACAGATCATGAAAACCAATCAGATCCCTCATATCATTTTAAAGGTTGAATTTATAAATTTATTGCATCCTGTTGCAGTCTCAGAATATATTCATTTATATTTTTACATTGCGGTGGACGTTTCGGAAATATGTGTCCATATTCATCACCTAAATGTACAGTGCATGATTAATTTTATCATAGTAATTTATACAAACAATTATAAACAATAAATATATACAACAAACTCATATTAACCTTAAATAACTATAAAAATTGACATATAAGCATGTAAAGTTATTCAATTTAAAACACAAGAGTTACATAAATTAAAATCAATAAAATGGCAAGATCACTCACCAACTCTTTTTTCATGTAAATATTTAAAGAATTCTGAGACTACAACAGGACAGGGGTCACCTGTGGTATAGTGGTTAGCATAGCAACCTACAATACTAAAGGTCGCAGGTTCGCACTCAGCGGTGGCCCTAGGATTTTTTAATGGGAGTAAAAAATCTTTAGCCATGCCGTCCCTCGGATAGGACGTAAAATTGAGGTCCCGAGCCTGTACGATGCCAGGTACTCGTTAAAGATCCCTATCCTAATTATACCTGGATAGGCAAAATTTAGGACTCCCAGTGTAGCATCGTCCAATTAGCCTTAGTAGCATAAAGTGACGTTAAACAAACAAAGAAACAAACCGCAACAGGATGCAATCAATTTAATAATTTCAAGTTAATGAAGCAGTCTACCAAGATAATAGGTTGAATTTATATGAAAATGATTTTTTTCAATTTTTAATCTTTATTTTTAAATTAGTAAAAGATAGCTCTTCAAAGAACATTAACATGAATTCAGCTTAGTTTCTGTAACTACAACATTATACTTATACATTTGAACAAACAACATGGTTAACTCTATCTATCACTTATAACTTGCGAAACTTGATTAATGCAAAAAGTATCACTTTAAAACAATTGACTTCACATACGATATTATAAAATGGCAGTAAGAAGTTCTTTTTGTAAGAATAGCCAAGACTCTTTTTTTTATTGTCAATAGTTAATTTTTTGATAATTGTTATAAAATTAAATACTTATCAATAAAGCTATCTATAATTTGATAAAGAATCTTCCGTCAGCTGATTCCAATGATTATACATAAATATGTATATAGTGTACTGTAATTATTATAAAAAAGGTTAGACAATTATTACATATGACATTGGTCTTTTGTATGATACAACTTTAAAAGTTTTTTAATTTTTTCATAGTTTGTATGAAACATTTTACTTTTTGCATAATTTTCTTTTGTTTCAATACTTGGCTCATGATTTTGGTAACCATCAAATAGTTTTGTAAATAACAGTTGTTTAGCAAATAATTAAAATATTTCACATTTTATAAATGACATATGTTATACATCTCCTGAACAATAAGCTCATCAAAAATGTCATTTTAACAAGAAATAGTTAAGTTTTTATAAATTTGTTCTATTACTTTATGTACATATATATCTTATATCAATAAATATAGAGTTGGAAGGATATGCAAATGTTGCATATTTATTGATAACAAATTTTAAAAGTACTTATTTAAAGAGTTTTTATCCGTTAAAAATCTCTTTTTTTTTTCCAATTTAGCATTTATTTTTCATTAATCAGTAGACTTAAAATTAAAATTTGATTTTAAATGTTTTCTAACTAAACATTATCAAACCTTAAAATTCTTATTCCTCAAGAAAGAGATTATTTTTTAAAAATTATTACGTTGTTGGATTAAATGAGCAACAATTCAAGACATTCTCTAAGTATAACTGATTAATATGTAAGCTACAACAACATTCTTACATAAGTGTATATAATGTGATAAATGAAATTCTTTATTTGACAATAGGTTGTAAGAAGGGCTAAGGGGAAGCAGCATTGTGGACCACTGGATCATTCGCAGCCGTCGGGATGGCAGCTTTCTCTGGGAAGGCCACGATGACCTCAATGCTAGCGCTCATGATGGCTGGGGTGAGCGCACTCAAGAATGGCAAGGGATGCCATACCGCACATTACATAGATGCAATACATGGGCGAGCGATGGGAACAGAGCAGTTTACTGCAACAAAACCAGCAGAAATTTCTAAAGGTGATGGGATACAGCATTCGGCATCATTAGATCTGAAACACGCCATTCCATCCTACAAAATGAATCCATCAATTTGATCTTTTTAAAAGAATTAGATAAAAAAAAAAATTCCATTAATGCAGATAGAGGATTAGTGGTAAAGCTCATGAGAACAAATAGGTAATTTGAAGGAATTATTCTAACAAAACAATTTAAATTTTGAAGGGCATAGTATCATTATTTATTATTTCTTTCTTTCTGTGCACAATCAGAAATTAATAGCATTGAATAAAACCAAATACAATACTTTACTGTTTAATACAATATCAGGAATAATATTTTGATTAGGTAATCACCAAGCTATGAACCTTAATATGGAGGCCATAATTCATGTATTGAGCCAAAAAAATTATCATCCATTGTCCCATAGTCAATTGTAAACTTACTTAACAACTGAGAAATTTTAGAACTGCACATATGAATATAAATGAGTAACAAAAGTTATAACTTAAATTTTGAAAATATTATTTACTAGCTGTATATTCCGGTTTCTCCCGGGGAATTTCACTTGTACAATTCTATAAACAAAAATAGCACTAATAGATTATTATTACAAATCTTTAAGTATACTATATTTTTAGTTTACCCAATACTATTAGGTCTTTAGATAAACCTACTCTATAGCATGCAAACTAAAGCTGACCATGGGAAAAACATGGGGATTCCAAATTTCATTTTATGGTTGATTTCGTAAAAAACAATGTAAAGCGAGATCATAACGATTTTTATAACAATAAAGAATATACCCAGAGATCGGCTGAAGTTATGCAATTTTGATATGGACAGGTGTTCGCACCTGGTATGAAAGAACCACTGAGCGAAATTTGGAGAATTTAGGACAAACGGCATGGATTTCTATAAAGAACAAACAGAATTTCACCTTTATTTACATAGATTATTCATTTAATAAAGCCATTAACTAAATATGTATTTAATTTATTACTTATTATTCTAATCAAAGAGGTGTGGCTGTTTAATATTTTTTTCTTCTTTTTTATAGTAACCATACAAGAGGGTAGTGTATTTTTAAATTGTAAAAGCTTCAGGCCCTAATGCATGCTACCTATTTAAATTTTGAACTTTTTTTAATTTATAGATGGTAAAATTATAGGAAAAATATCAATGGAAATAAAACCTAGACACAAAACAAAGAATACAGTAGGAAGAAAAGAAGAAAGAAAAAAAAAAAAATAAACCAATTGAACAATATAAAAATATGAAAACAATACTCCAAGATATTACATGCAGTCAAAAGTTATTTAAGAGTAAATTTAATATAAGTTTCAAAATTTTCCTAATACTGAAATGTAATACATTTTTCTAACTTAGATTTAAGATGTGTTACATTAAATTCCAGTAATCTTTTGACAAGGTCATTCTTATTGGAAAAGCTATTTTTAAAGTATTCACACAAAGACGAACCAAGTTTATTTAATGGATATTTTGAATGTTGACTTAATAATCTAATAGAACTAAACCTACAAAAGTAAACTAAAGCAAACCTCAGCATCTTCAAGAGTTAAAAAACTTCATGAAATATACTTTGTATCGAGAAAAATACTTCAATATTTGGCAGAGCCAAACTAGTAACCAGAAAAAAGCTTGGGCTAAATTAATCTGATACAGATTTCAAAATGTTTCAGTTCCGCAACATAATTTTTCAAAGAAAATCCCATATTCATATATAACAGCTTAACAACGAATAAAATAATAACTCTAATTGACATAAAAGGCATTGACTACTTACTTAGTTAGATTTGAGAAAAACTTCTATCTGACTAAACACCACCAATATTGACAGGAGCAATAATTAACAGCTGGTCATTGTGCAAAATCATTGCATTGTTTCTGACAAAACCTATACATGGTATTTCTTTAAGTTTTGAGGTAACTCTTTAAGAACACGCTTAACATTCCTACCACAGAATCGCTCAGCATCTGTTACAAAAAAAAAAAAAAATTAAAAACAATACATGTTTCATATTAATACTAAGAAAAATGTTTGAAGAATACTGATTTAAAATTTTATTTTTTTCATTCTTATTTTCAGTAAGCAATTTTATTATCAAGCATTGTTATTCCTTCAATTATACCGATTTTCTCTGATACCTTTTATTTTACTTATTTGTACATTCATTTTACTCATATATTTGTTTGGGCCCCGATGAGGACCCATATGTTTGGGGGTAAATAAAATATTAAAATAAAATTAAACTTATTAACTGTAATTGGTTGGTGTAGCGGCAAATTGAACTAATCGCCAAACACCATACTTGGAGAATTTGGAAGTAAAATCAAAGTTGAAATTCGTGAAATAGGGTTATATTTACTTCTATCGATTTTGAAGCACAATATATTTCACTTTTTCTTTTATATTACTCTTTTATATTTATACCACTACAAATATATAGAAGCATGATTAAAAATATAACAATAGGTAATTTAAAGAAAAAAAAATAAAGAAAGTATTTAATTAGTTTGGAGCTTAGTTCACTATGGTTTTAGACCGACCAATTATAATTATAAATTGTAACTATAATTAATAATATAAAATTAAACAATTGTTATTTATAATGTAATTAAATAATGTCTGTTCCTCGAATTGAGAGAAATGATGTAAACAAAAGATTATTCGAACCCTGACAACATTAGTTTGGACAATCGATGCTCTATTTATAAAATTATTCTTTTAATAATTCATAATGTTATTTTAAAAATTCTCTCCACAATAATAAAAGTACTTTCTTATAATCAGGTGATACATTACCTTTGAGCAAATATCCAGAATCCTTGATTGTCTTGTTCTGGGTAATCCAAATATTAAGAATGTAGGCTGTAACTGCTGCATAGAAACTGTTTAAGGTATCAATAACAGATTCTCGTATATTACATTCCCTGAAAGAATTAGTCAGTAATTTATCATTCATATTAGTAAGAAAATTTAATTTTTACGACTAAAACTATTGAACTAGAACAAGTGAATGATTCCCATTTTAATCTTAAAAACAAACCAATTACTTTTCTTCTTCACTTCTAAGGCTTAGCATTATCCAGAATTTCAAGGATTACTATCCTGATCTTCAGGGAGACATTTTATTCTTTATAATTCTTTCTATAGCGATAAGTTTGATCTCAAATTAGCCATATTTCTCATCGGATACAATGTTACTTTATTTAGTATGTATAATTGAAAAGGAGGAAATGTACTTGATGGCCAATTTGAGTTTTAAAAGAAAATAATAGAAATAATAAAATATATTCCCGAAGATGTAGGAAAAATATCCTCAAAATATTAGACAAATGTGAGGCATAGAAGAGAATAAAAATTAATGTAATCTATACATATTCACAGTAAACATATATCATATACAATAATGTATTACATTTTTAAGGCAGAGATTATATGACAAATATATTAAATAATATTTTTTAAATACTAACTTCAAAAACTGGGTTAATTATTGAAACATGAGATGACAACTAAAAATGTTTAACCATCAATATTCGGTGAGGGGAGATGTTAATGCTTAGTCAAACAGAATACTGACATCTATCTTACAGTGATCTATGATCTTTTAAATCCAGATTTTTTGAATCAACATTAAATACAATACATTAAACATTAAATACAAATGCCTAAAACTGGTGATATTATAACACTAAAAATACAAAAAAATTAATATGGAAAATCTTTATTCATTTTACTTAGTTAATTTGGACAAATATAACTTAATGAAATTCTATGCAACACTAAAGGCTAGACAAGGTAAAAATTGCCTAGAATGTTCTATTTTTGATTGAATTAAACTATCCATAAAATCAATTGAACTAAATTAAAATATCCATAAAATCAATTGAATTAAATTAAACTATCTATAAAATCTACATTTTTGTACCTCTTTTACAGTATTAATTATATGTTTATATGTTGTTGTTGTTTGTTTAACGTCACTTTATGCTACTAAGGCTGATCGGACAATGCTACAGTGCGAGTCCTAAATTTTGTCTATCCAGGTTTAGGATAGATGACCTTTAGTATTGTAGGTTGCCATGCTAACCACTACACCACAGGTGACCCCATGTTTATATGTGTTCAGTTAAATGTTTCTTGGTTTAATATATGTATATAAAAACAACATGTATTTTTTAAAACATGCATTGATGATTTTACTCCTAATACAGTGCTCATTTATTTTTTTTTTTTTTTGCATGTATATAGGTCAAATTATAGCCTCGATGTCGATGTTATTTAAGTTGAAGTATATGAAGTTGAACGATTTTTCACCCTAACTGCAGGTATCTGATATATTAATTTCACAACTATTATCTCATTAACAACATTGGATTCAATACCTGTTTAATTTTCCAGTGTTGAACACGTTCAAAACTATATTAGTAACATTGAGGCTCAATACTGCTAGAGGAAAGGGCTGGCTTTCAGAGTTAGCAACATTGTACAACTTTCGACCAAGTGGAAGCACCTCATTGGATGTCAGGTGGAGAAGATGTATAAGCCCATAGACGCCAACAGCCCGCAAGTCAGTAGCGGGGTCTGTTCCCTGGAAGCAAGATAAAAAAACAAAAAACAAATTTAATCTTGATTTAAGATGCACAAAATTAGATTTTTTCTAATAAACACAAATATGTACAGCATTGATTTCCCTTTTAGTCTGATTCCTCTTCAATTGAGGAGATAAATATTAATTTGCAATGGGGAAAGATCAATTGGAATAAGAAATTATTAGGGAATTTCATATTAATAGGGAAGCACGAAGTAGATAGATCCATTTTTTTATAAATAAGAAATTTAACTGCAGGTTTTAGCAGTTGATAGACCTGCGGGAAGACCTTTTGAAATATACTTACAAGAGAGAAGGCTCTGCAGGTATGCCGGGAAATCTCAAGATGAGAAGAGAGGAGAAAAATGAGAACCAAAGGAAATGGAGGAGCATATTAAGAGAAGATACAACAGAAGAGTGGGACTGGCGGTGGGTGACAAGCCTGAAAGGACCTACCTTAAGAAAGTACTTTCCCTCCGTCCAGTCTTGCTTGGAAGCTAAGTGGGTCCTCTCGGATTACTGGCTCTAGCAATTCCTCACAGGACAAGAGGGATTTCCAGCCAAGCTCCACGGCCACGGGATGAGCTTTGACCTCCTATGGAGTAGACTGCCCTTGCCCCTGCCCACTTTAATCTTTGACGAGGGAGACCAGCCATGCCTAGAAGGCAACTGGCCTGAAGTACAAAATGTTTTTATGCTTCTATAGCAGCAGTGGGATACCATGCAGACATGCCTAACATCCAACTGCTGAAAAACCCGTAAAGCCTCAAGAGGCAGGGTAGGGTAAAAATAAATAAGAAATTTAACTGATGCATGTGTATAATTAGTTAAATAATACCATAATAATTATTCCATTATTTTTTTTCATATGAATCTTAAATAAGGAAAAAAATGGAAATGGACCTGGAATCCAATCTGCTGCCAATGAGACCCTCTCTGGGGACAGTCATCTGTAGAACTGGTCAGTTTACTGTAGATGGTCTGTACTATTCTGAATTGCACTTCATCATTCCAATTTGGAACACCTAAACATTTTTAAAATGTCAATGTCAATGTTTAGACAATTTTTAGGTATATTTAAAAAAAAATATTTATAATTAACTACAGCATAATAACAACTATGCACCTCCAACTTGACTAGAAAATTAACAGAACTCCAGCTAAAATAAAAAAATGATACAGAAAACTTCAGCTTTTCAGCAACGAATTATTCAAAAAACTTAAATACTGACATTAAAAATTCTTTATTTCTTGGCAAAATATATGAAGATTGTTACTGAAAGTAGTTGCTGGAGTAACTTAAGAACTTTCTATCTGTATATCAGCGTTGAAGTAGCATTTTACTCATTACTAAATATTGTAACACTTCTGTGGGTTAACAAATATTTATTGAACGAAAATATAACAATATCGATGCCAACGAATTATAACAACATAAATGTTCGAGCACGTTAAAAAATTGTAACTTTATAGCACACAAATCATGTGGCTTGAGATTCATAGTCAAGACAAAGCCTAAGACTAATTGGCCCAGTCACTCCCTCCTTATATACAGGGTGTATCGCAAGTAGATGACAATATGCAAGATAGAAAAACTAGATCAAAAATGTAGTTAAACGTCGCCAACCGCATGATTTTATCTCATTCCGTTGCACAGATATGCCGTTCCAAAGGTTATTTCGAGAAAACCGTGTTTTTAGTAGGAAAACCTCAATTTTCTCTGCTTCCACACATTTTTTTTCAATGTTTCATCACAGTTTTGAATTCAGCATTAAATTTTCTTTAAGCCTAATGCACATTCGATGTTCACAAGTATCTTTTCAAAAGCGCGATAACAGATCAAGAAATAAAAATTTTAAAAAAGTGTTATCAGCGACAAATTTTCGAGGATCACTACTCTTCCAAAAAAAATCCTGCAAGCTGCCGAATCTCACAAAAGTTGTAAAATTTAATCACCTTTCTAACGGTGTACTCAAAACTGCAATTATCTCTCAATTTTGTAATGCAATTGGAATGGGAAGGAGAAAAAACTGATGTTATGCTTATTTTGTAGGATCTGGGATCAACTGGGAATATCGCACTCTACAGTCTTTAGAGCTCTCAGGGAAGACAATCAATATCCTTATCACCTGACTACTGTCCAGGAGTTGCTACCCCGTGATATGAAGCTACGGATGGTTTTTGCGCGATGGTATGTTCAACAGTGGCACGAGAGGCGTAACTTCCCTGATCGCATAATTTGGACTGTTGCCTCATCTCACCATTCACACATGCGGGAATTTTTAACTCACGCAACTGGTCTCATCATAATCCACATGGCACTAGGGAACACTACTTCCAATATCAGTTCAGTGTGAACGTGTGGCTAGGAGTCTGTGGGGAGCATATGTTTTCTTACCTCGTCAGTTAAATTCAAATACTTTTTATGATCTACTTCATATAAGATGATATAAGTGCGGCACTCCTCGAAGCAATACCACTTGAAGAAGAGCTATGGTGGCAAATGGACAGGTGTCCAGCGCATAATGGACGAGCTGTAACGAACTGGCTCAATCAACAGTACCCAGGGAGATGGATTGGGAGATATGGACCTGTGCATTGGCCGACCCGAAACCCTGATTTGACGCCACTGGATTTTTATATTTGGGGTAGGCTTAAATCGGAAGTGTACAGAGTACCCATTCAGGATATGAACCATCTGAACGCAAGAATTCGCAAATCATGTGAAGCAATGAGAGCTGACCGCGATCAGATTCGAAGGGCTACATCAGCTGAGTTAAAAAGATGTCGTCAGTGTGTACTGCAAGGAGGCCAGTTCCAGCAACTTTTGTAATGTTCAAAGACATCTTATTTACTATTTAACTTTCATGTAAGAATTAATTTAATTTTTCTTTGTAATTTACATAAAAAAAAAATAAAATGTATTGGAGATAAGATCCTACAAAATAAGCATGACATCAGTTTTTTCTCCTTCCCATTCCAATTGCATTACAAAATTGAGAGATAATTGCAGTTTTGAGTACACTGTTAGAAAGGTGATTAAATTTTACAACTTTTGTGAGATTCGGCAGCTTGCAGGACTTTTTTTGGAAGAGTAGTGATCCTCGAAAATTTGTCGCTGACAACACTTTTTTTAAATTTTTATTTCTTGATCTGTTATCGCGCTTTTGAAAAGATACTTGTGAACATTGAATGTGCATTAGGATTAAAGAAAATTTAATGCTGAATGCAAAACTGTGATGGAACATTGAAAAAAAATGTGTGGAAGCAGAGAAAATTAAGGTTTTTCTACAAAAAACACGGTTTTCTCAAAATAACCTTTGGAACGGCATATCTGTGAAACGGAATGAGATAGAATCATGCGGATGGCGGCGTTTAACTACATTTTTGATCTAGTTTTTTCATCTTGCATATTGTCATCTACTTGCGATACACCCTGTATAATCGTAAAAGGACCGGCGTGGAAGGCTATAACTGCATGGAATAGGCTCGAAAAATCTAGTCCCATGCACATGCTCTGACGGTTCGCTTTTTTTCCCAGTACCCCTACCTGGCCATTTGTGGCAAACGGGAGGTTACTCTACAGTTGTAACCAACCAATTCTAACCATGGTGGATAGGTCGAGATTTATTCCGTGTGGTCTCCAAAAAATAAAAGTCAACCCTTCCAAGGCGGATTCGAACCGCCGCCGTTCGGCTCGAGCGTGCTAAAGCGGGTCGCTCTCAAACACGCTTGGTTACATAAATATTCGAGCACTTTACAAATATTATAACTTTATAGCACAAAAATCATGTGGCTTGAGCTTCATAGTCAAGACAAAGCCTAATACTAATTGGCCCAATCACTCGCTCCTTATACGAAACTCGTAAAACGAACCTTCTGGAAGGTTCGAGGTCTTGGTGGAAGGTGGTGGAACGATGTAGATGGAGCTCAACAATCTAGATCCAAACAGTTCGCTCCAACCGCTTAGTTTGTCCCAACAAACGGTCTGGGATTTCAAATCATATGTTTTTTAATTTAACGATTTAACGTTACAATATATTTGAAAATAGTTGAGCAGGTAAGCAATAAGTTTCAGCTATTGATAAACTTAAATTAACCTAATGTATTATCTGCTATTGGGTTAATACTGATACAGTAGATTAGGAATTTTGTTTTCTCTTTGCATTATTCCTATTAACCAGTGTTTAAAGCCCAAAAATGAGATTAACAACACAGGGTTTTAAACTGTGATAATAAGGAAACGTGTGGCGGAGAAGGCAGCCAAAAAAACCGCCTCAGTCCTTTATTATAATGTTTAGACACGCATAACAAGTATATCTCTAGCAAAACTTAAATAGCCGTAAAAATCGAGCGTGTTCCAGGGCTGCACCCTCTAGATAAAAATCCTCCTAGGGCAGTTATAAAAATAATTCGGTGAAGGACCCACAGAATAAATTCTGACCTTGAAGATTTTATACTCCTCCTGTCCGGAAAAATAGTCAGAGCCTTCAGAAAACCCCGGAAGTAGAACTATGAAGAAAATAAGAATTTATTTACGCTTAACTCAAAATCTATCGACTTTTTGTAAATGCGAAAATGAAAGGTCTCCACATTCCCTAAAAAAATCAATAAGAAAATCCTAAAAATTGGACTGATATGATGAATAAAAAAGTTATCAGTTTACGCATTTCCTGTAAAACGCTAAAACAATCATGAAAATAGGACTTATAGTTACGAAGTCACAGCCTTTTGAATTTATGTTATAGTTTACAAAGCCAAAAAAAAAAACTTTTCTTATTTATAATACCGTATGTCAAGTCTCGTATTAGGAAAATATGATCATAGATCAATATGGTATGCGAATATTGAAAAGGGCTAATCTGTGTTATATGGTAGCCATGGCAATTATAATATATTTCTTTTGAGATGTTTAAGCATCAATCATATGTTCAAAAAGATATAGATCAACCAAATTAGTGTCATTAACCAAATAATTGTGGCTTAAAAATTGCTTTAGCTGATTAGAAGAGATGCAATGTAAAATTCGTAATAATGAAATAAAAAATGGCAAGAAGCTAGATAATGGTGACCCGATGGTTGGGTGTAACATATCATTGGCAAGCCAAAAAGATTTTCTCCAGAAAATTGTTGATGAATATGTCCCATACGACTACATAACATCAAGATCTTATAAATATGAAAAATTCAAAAAGAAGAAAGACATTAAGTGTAAATAAACATTGAAATACTTTTGAATTTACATGAAAAACAGCGCTTAGAATAAGAAATTATGTTCATGATATATAATACACACATGGAGCTTCTGTGTAATGAATATGAATGACTACATCACAAAAGGGAAACACTAAAAAAAAACCAATGCGTCTAACTAAACAGAAAAAAAAAGCCATTGTAAGCGAGTAATTTGATTTGCATGTGCCAAATTAAATATTCATCACATGAGGGAAAATATGAAACTCTTAAAAAAAGAAGCTTAAAACGAGAAAAATAATGAAACTTTCGTCTGCGATTTTCCATTTATAAATGGGAATGACGCAGTTAAATTGTTTTATTGCTAACGCAATACTCTTCTCTTTGCTTGTGCCACCGCCTTTATCCTCTTGGCATGCATATAAGCGGGCGCAAGCGACGGTGCTGCTGCTTTACAGGAACTAGAGAAACGTGGATAGAAGCCGGGCCATTACCTGGAATTCATAGGGTTTTTTGGCGTTTTTAATTTATTTTTCCATAATTAAAACCCGATTGAGCAAAAAATTATTTGACAAATGTTTAATAGGTATTGCTCGGTCCCTCAGTGTTAAATTAGAAAATCAAAAGATTCCATTTATTTCCAAAAAATTAAAAGCTTCTTAAAGAGTGGATTGTAAAATTAAGAATAGATGAGCCTGTTTCGAAACATATGACGATATGAAGTCTTCATTTTAAAGAAAGTGACTATATTTATCCAGATAAATATTAGTATTTGACATTTTATTATTCCAAAATGCTAGTTTTATGCAAATAACATTGGGACCATAGTGTCATAAATTTGTTTTTCTTTTTTAATTTTCCCCATTTTTGTATTACATCTTGAAAGTTTTGACTAATAAATAAATAATATGACAAAGAAACTAAGCTGTAATGAAAATGACAGCTGCCCTAACAATGATTGTATGAAGAGGTAATTAATGTTATAACTAACCGAAAAACTTAGTTTGATTTCCACTTTTATTTGGTGGGGCAGTCCTTTAAGATAGATTGTTAGAAGGCACAAGGCTTGTAAAATAACTGTTTTTTTACTTCTAGATATTATTCCACATGTAATTATGTAGTTTGCATCATGGATAGCCAAGTCAATTAATGGTCTTTGAAAATTACGAATTATCTCTATCACATCAACTATGTCTATCACCGTTCCTTCCGACATTTTGCAAAACTACTAGCGCACCCTATAGTCGATTGCGCCCGCGAATTGGTAACGCAATACTCCTATCCTTGATTGTGCCACCGTCCTTATCCTCTTGGCATGCTTATTATTCATGTGGATATCCTCATATGAGGTGGAGGTCGAGTTCCTGGCCTTCTGATGCGCCCCCAACTCCTACCAGAGGTGTTCCACGGAATAGTGGTCGGAGCTGTGCGCTGGCCACTGTATAGTGTCTATATTATCATTACTGACATTCAAATATGCCGTAACCCCATTTGCAAGATTTGGATGATTCATAGTTATTAAAATGAAATCATCGTCGTTGTATGATTCACTTGCAGACCTGGATGCAGTTAAACTCCCTCTCTGGAACACCAGGGAAACAGTCATCACCTCTGAGGTAATTGTACCCCAAACCAGTAGGCCCTGTTACGGAGATATCGCCAGGCATTACACTCTCGCCGAATCAAGGCGAGCACGATAGAGTACTGGTGGGCTTGCATTGACTCTTATCCGCTCTGCCCGGGCCCCTAGCGCTTAAAAAAAAAAAAATCGGTCCCGGGAAACGAGTCAAAGGAAACGAATGTAGCTAGAGGAACTATTGTTGTTCATTGAATTGTAAATCATGAAGGCTTAAGGGACTAGTAAACATAATGTAAAAACATACAGTTTATCACAAGAAAAATACTGGGTTTGTTTTGGTTTTTTGCTGTTTAGTTTATATTGGATTGCACTCACACAGCATGCTACATGCCCACTCTAGTTTTTTGGTATAATTTTAAGATAAAATACTTAAAATTTAATACACACTCTCTCTCTCTCACACACACACACACACACACACACACACATATATATATATATATATATATATATATGTATATATATATATATATTACATTATAAATATTATCTATTAAAAATAGGGGAGAGCGGGGAACAGAGAAACGCAGATAACTGTGAGACAGTTAGTGTAGGATTTGTTGAAGTGTAGAATATTGGTCAAATAAGATTTTTCCAGGAAAGAAACCAACATTATCATATGTTTCTGACTATTTTTTTCTCACTTTGTTTTCAAGGTTAGTCAATTTTTTTTTTTTTTTGTGACATGCGTTCTCGTTGACAGTGTGGGTACTATTGTTCATTTCATCAAATTCCTGTTAATGCCTTTTATTCACCAACTAAAACTCTTTTTATCAACCTTTAAACGGCCAATGATTGCTCACTTCAGAAACATCCTCGGCTCAGCTTCCCCCTCCTCTTTTCCTTGATTGATTCTTTTAAATGGGTCAAAATATTACAATAGTATTCTCCTGTGATTGTTACGCCTTTATGCCTTCTTAAACTCAAAATTTCATCACAACTCTGAACTCAATGTTACTCATTTTAAAGACAAGAGCAAACTGGCAAAACTAAAAGTATTATAAATAATAGACAAGAGACAGTAGCATTATAACAGTTTGTGTACATTTAACTAACTATTGAATAGGTAAACATGATAAGGGATTCATAGTCAGGCCGAGAACTTTTTGACCAGCACTTGGATATCTGCACTCACAAGTGTTTGTGTAACTATTCTACTCCATTTTGGTTTCAGTATCAAAAGTGAAACTAGAATGGGTGCAAAACAGATGTGATACCAGCAGACCAAAAACCAAAGAAAGGTTGGTAGCAGAATGGGATCCTGAAGGAGCCCCAGAAATTGAAGAACTTGAGAGAAACCTGTTCGATGATGATTGGACTAGTTGGGTTCCAATAGAGAGTTCTACTGTGGACTTGACGTAAGTATAAAGATAAACAACTTTATTTAATGGATTTACTCCATACTTTATTTACTTACTAATTAATTTATTTTTCACCATCTCCAGTTTCAATATGGGTGGTAAGTTATTTATAAAAAAAAAAAAAAAAGCATATCCATCTCTAACCCTATCATTTCTAAAATCACCAGTGGCCAAAAAGGGGAGGTCTACTCACTTACCAACTGATAAAACTCCTCCTTCATTGGCTGAAATTTGAAAAGTTGAATTGTAGCAGGTCATGATAACACTAAATTATATTCATTCTTGAAATTTAAGAAAAAAAAATCAAAATGTTTAGAGAATCCAGTTATTTTTGCTTGTTTTAACTTTGGAAAGAACTCCTAGACATAATTGATGGCTTGGTTCTATTTTCCATCAAACAGGTTGATTTAAACAATATATATAGGCATCTCGGCCTGACATAGTAGGGAATGAAATAAAAACACAAATCATATTGTAAAACTTCTGTGGGTTAACAATATTTATTAAACAAAAATATAACAATAGTCAATGCCACACAAATTATGAAATTCACAGTCACAGACAAAGACAAAGACTAAGGATAACAGGTCCAGTCCCTAGCTCCTTATTTAGTCGTAAAAGGACCGGCGTGGAATAGGCTCGAAAAATCTAGTCCCATGCACGTGCTCTGACGGTTCGCTCTAACTGCTAGTTCGTTCCGAATCCTCACTTTCTTCTCGGATTGTAGAGCCAAAAGAGGTCTCTTTGTACCCGCCCTGATCCGCCCTGCTATTGTAGTGTCTCTTCATCCGGTCACTGGCGAGGCGAAGGTTCTTGCGAACTAGCTCTTGCGTGTATTCTATTCTCTTCTGGAGTCCGGATACATAGTCTTGCCCAGATACATCCAACCTGGATTTGCTGCCAAAAATGAGCTCACAGGGTAACCTCATCTCTTGACCAAAGAGAACTCTTGAAGGTGTCTGTCCAGAGGATGCGTTAACTGCAGAGCGGTAGACCATGAGGAAGTATGGGATCTGACAGTCCCAATCTTGTTGATGGTCAGAGGTTACCTAGGAAAGGTACTTTATGAGAGTTCTGTTCATCCGTTCTACCATTACGTCAGACTGTGGATGGAGGGCCATTGTTCTGGTTGAATCCCGAGCCTCTTGCAGACTTCCTGGAATAATGTGCTCTCGAAGTTCCTCTCCTGATCTGAATGTAGTCCAATTGGTACTCCGAAACGGCTGTTAGCAAAGGTAGCAGCCTCTTGGTTGGGGGCAGCATATGGTTCCACCCACTTGGAAAAACAGTCCACGATCACAAAGACTAACTTATTTCCAGTGTCACTATCTGGGAATGGTCCTAATATGTCCAGTACAACTGCCATAATTATAATATCTTTCAGACAGGTTTTGGAAAAGATCCCCCAATTTTATTTTTTAATAATTTGTTTATTTAAGAAGACATGAACTAACGTTTCAGGGTATCATTGTTCCATCGTCAGAATTGATACATTTACTGTGTGAATGTACAGTTGTCCATAAAAATATGTAGGGTCGATAGTTAAGGAATGGTAATTGTACTAAAATATTTCTGGCCATATACAGTACAACTGCCAGTTGGTTTTATATAGTTTGTAATTGGTGCTTTCAATCCAGCAATGATATATTCAATATGTTAACTATAAATGCTGCTGTGTTCGAAAAATTAAAAAATAACTAAACAACTAAAACTCATGAAGGATGGTCTTGGGTACAGTGCTGTGTTAGGAAGTACTGCTTCTAGGTCAGTGGTCGTTCAAGGAGATGATTTTCACTAGATGGTGGGCAAGTACACGGAACGTTCCAGTTCCTTTCCTTTTGTGAATCTTAATTCGTAATTAATTTTTATTTTTTTTATTCAGTATGATTTAGATTCACAGCAATGAACTTTGTCCTTTAATATGTTAAAGAACAAGTTTTTTGATCATTGTTTATTATTAGTGCTAACTTGTGTCACTAATATATTGTTGTTATTATTAATTTAACTAAATATATTTAATAGAAGCTGTAAAGCAGAGTGGAAATGTCAAGAATCATTTTCAACACAAATCAAAGATAAATGGCATAAAGACACGACTACAATACGAAAAGGTACTATAAAGGGATATTCATGTAAACTAACAAACAATGATCTGTTCCGCAGGTTGACTGACAGACAATTAGAAAACGACATAGAAGTCATGAGATCTCCATACAGGACAACGGAGAAAAGTGTTCTAACAATGATGCTACCAATCAAACCATTCCCTCTCAAAGAATCAGATGAGGAAAAGTGGAATAGGTTTCCTATTAAGAGGCCTCCGGTCTACTCAAAATCAGCAAAACCATCTGGCAAAAAATATTATTCAATGATGCACAAGTAAGAATTTTAATTTTTTTTTTTTTTTTTTTTTCGTATGTAACCTTATTAGAATATCTTTCAGACAGGTTTTGGTTTAGTTTTTAATGTCTCAGTAGTGTGTACTCAGATCTTTGGTGTTTGTTTTTTGATTTACAGTTATATTGTTATTTTTTGAGATGTACATAATAGAAATTACGAGAAGCAATACTGCCATTTTATGCCAGTACAGCCTACGGGTCATTCCATGTCAAACCAACAAACTGATTCAGACTTGATGTCTCAGATATTCATGATTTTTGGTATGCAGCAATATATCATAGAATTATAAAAGATATCAAATTTCAGTTATATAGCCAATTATTTTTGAAGTTATTAATTTTTAAAGATTTAAATTTTTATGAAAAAATTTCAGGTTTTGGCACCTTTAGATGTCTGTAGGCTGGCAACCAGTGGTGATATATACCTAGGAGCTGTCTCATTTATAAGCAGTTGAACAGATAGGGGTTATATTTTCAAAAAATTGAAAATTTAAATTAAATTTTGAAATTTAAATTTCTTAAAAAGTGGCAATTTTAAAAATTTCAAAAAATTATCAAAAATACTTTGCAATGACTTAGTCGGAATAGCAAAATTCTATCATGGGATCTGTTATATATGTGTTGATAGAATAATTGTAAATAGTTAAAAGTATTATTTTGAATGACAGATGTTAATTAGATTTTAAAAAACCTTATGACTTGAATAAAATAAGATTATTGATCTTGGATGTGCTAAGAAAAGTTGTTTGATTTACCTATAAAATATTTAGTGCATAAAACATGGTGTCAGGTGCGTAAATTAATCAGAAACAAGATGGCACAAATTCCAGTTCCGGAGAGATTGGAAATAAATGGCAATGTCCATGAAAATTGGAAAATTTTTAAAGAGGTGTGGACTAATTATGCTGTGGCCACAGGAGTCGAAAAAAAGGGAAACAGGGTTCAAATAGCAACTTTCCTTTCAGTCTTAGGTAAGGATGGCTTAAAAATATTTCATTCTTTTAATAAGCCTCAAGATGAATTTACAATAGAATCACTCATTAGCGCTTTTGATGATTATTTGGTTCCTAAAGTAAACGTCACATATGAGAGATTTGTTTTCAGCTCCCTTCGGCAACAGAGTGTAGAGTCTGTTGTTGATTTCGCAAGGAGAGTTAGGGTACAAGCCAGTGCCTGTAATTTTAGGAACATTACAGAAGATGAACTATTGCGTGACCAATTGATTTAGGAATTTACGATAAGCAAGTCCAAAAAGTTTTATTGACAAAACGCAATCTGTCACTGTCAAAAGCACTAAACATTTGCAGGGTGAGTGAAGACGCAACCCATCATTCTTATAGTATTAATCCAAGTGGTAAGGAAGCGGACTTGGTCCATAAAGTTAAACATACAAATAAAAGAGATATCGTTCAGGATGTTGCAGCATCCTATCCGAAATGTAAATTTTGCGGAAGTAAACATGTACGGGACAAGGGAGCTTGTCCAGCTTTTGGCAAAGTGTGCAGCAGATGTAAAAGAAAAAACCATTTTGCTAAAATGTGTAGGTCTAGCATAGTTAGACAGGTAGTTGAAAAGGAGGAACCCGCAACCTCTTTAGAAGAAGGTGAAACTGTTTACTGGGTGAATGCTCTTGTTAAAAAAGACAATTTTTTAAAAGAATATTTGTTGAATAAAGGTGATGTAACCATATGGCAAGAAGCAAACGTTAAAGCATTATTAGATGAAGCCAATGAAGAAAAGATGGGATTGACAAGGAAAATCAGTTCTCTGCAGCAAGAGTGCAACCTGGAGCAAGAAGTTGAACAAGCTCAATTAATACCTTCATTACAAAATAAAATCGAGAAGACGGTAAAAGAAAATATCAGTACTTCAGAAAAAATAGCAGAGTTGGAAAAAGAAATAAAAATATTAAAGGAAAGTTTAAAAGGAATTGTTTCTAATAATACAAAAAATGAAGTCTATTTAAAATATTATGAAACTGAAGTTAACAGATTAAAAACTGAAAATGAGTTGTTATTGAAAAATAAGAAACTTGAATGTGGTAAGGAAATGGAAAAGCTTTTGACAGAATGTGGTGAAATGAAGCAGCTTTATTTGGAAATGAAAGCTAATAAAGATAAGGTAGTCGAAAGTTCAAAGAAATTTAAAATTAATTTTGAAGAAAAACTCAAGGAAAAACAAGAACTTCAAGATCAATTATTAAAGAAGAAAGAGGATGTCAAACAGATACAAGATCTTGTTGAAGAAAAGAAATTGATTGAAGAAAAAATAAAGAACGATTTCCAAAAAGGATATAGAACCCTGTATGATAAAGAACAGATTCTTAAAGAAAAGGAAAACTCAAATACGAGCAATCAGGACTTGATTAAAGCATTTGAAGAAACTAAAACAGAACTAAGAAATACCAGAAAAGTTGCTCTTGTATACAACCATCGATTAAATGAAATCAAAACTGAATTGTTTGAAAAATACAAAAATTTACTACTGCACATTCACCAGAAAGTAGATGATGCCGTAGCAGGAAAAGAACAGGAGATAGAAATCAAATGGATAGAATGTTTAAAAATAAAGAAAAGCTTTTAAGGCTGGAGTACGATAAGAACTTGGTTAGTTGACTCAGGATTACGTTTTAAAGGGCTAGCGCCGAGACGACTTTGAAGCATCTCTTCGGAAGAAGGAAGATGTTGATAGAATAATTGTAAATAGTTAAAAGTATTATTTTGAATGACAGATGTTAATTAGATTTTAAAAAACCTTATAACTTGAATAAAATAAGATTATTGATCTTGGATGTGCTAAGAAAAGTTGTTTGATTTACCTATAAAATATTTAGTGCATAAAACAATATGATTGAATTGTTGTTCAATCTCTATGGCATATATAACCATGTGATTGTTTTTATTCGAATTATATTCAGTAATAAATATTCTTTCTAGAAGTTAACTTGATTAACTTTATATCTAGTACTTTAAAATGACGCAGTCTTAAAGCTGAGCCATAGTCAGAGAAACTGATATGAAATCAGAAGATGTAATCATTAGTACCGCCTCCGAGAGAACTGAGCTGGAGCGAGGACCGGGCTGGAGAATGACTTACTTCGAGGCGATGAGAGCTGAGGACCTCTATTCAGATAAGAGGAGGTATGCCATATTCAAGATGATACTAGGTGAGAGAGGACTCCATATACTTAGTAGTTTACCTGGGGGATGTAGTACAGTAATCGAGGCAATCAAGGCCTTGGATACGTATTTCTTACCTCAAAAAAATTTAAATCGTCCCCAAGGCGGGATGAAAGTACGTAACTTAGAACTCTCCGCATCCAGCTCCATGTGCCAGAAGCCTGCGGTTGCATCTAATGAGGAAAAGTACCTAGCTCCATGCAAGTCACTAGTGATCTCATCTACAGTGGGCAGTTGATAATGCTCCCTCTTAATGGCCTTATTTAAATCTTTGGGGTCTATACAGAGCCCAACATCCCCGTTCGGCTTGTATGCGATTACCAGAGGACTAACCCAGTCGGTGGGCTCAGACACGGGTTCTATAACACCCTCCTTTTCCATGCACTCCAACTCTCCCTTCACCTTATCCTGAACCGCAAAGGGGCGTGCACCACCGGCGTAGCACTAGGGTCTATTGTAATGTGACACTTGCCGGACAGCTTCCCAAATTTTATAAATTTTCCTTAGTGATCTTGTCTACTCTGACTATGAGACCCAGTGCTACCGAACAGTTCAACCCGAGAAGCTCTATGGAAAACAGTGTATCTACAACCTCAAACTCAAGACGCTTGATAAAACCTTTATAGGAGCAACTGAGTTTACAGGTCCCTATCACGTTCAGCTCACCCCCTGAATACGTAGACAACCTTTTGATAGACTTTCTACAGGTGACACCTAGCCGAGAAGCTATCTTATGGGGAATGATGTTTACCTGTTACCTGTTATAGGATCAAATGATAAAGGTCTTCAGAAATAAATGTTTTGTGAGAAATACCAGAATTAGTATTGTTTCATAAAATTTTAAATAGTTTATTGAATGAAACAAGCAACACATTATAATGAAGCCAGCAGTGGCTATTACTTTTACATTTTTATAATACTGGAAAAGTAATATAGACACTTACTATCAAAATCTAATATTATGAATAAAGTTAACAAATCAATTCAATGAGACTTCAATCCCGACTTCAATCGTTGGAAGATATCCACACATTTGTTGTTCACTTCACTGTCTGGTAAAATGTATGTTCAGGTAGTTTCTGTGATGGGTTTTACTTAACGTATCACATCTGCAAAAGGTATCCACAGTGTATTAGGTGGAGTGGGATATATAAATGAGGGTGACAGACCTGAAGGATGGAGGAATGTAACTTGCACTGTACTGGAACTTCAACTTTATCCACAACATCTCTCCACCAGTACCTGTTGTATGCCCTGTAAATATACTTGAAACAACTGCAAAAGAAAATAATTTCACATTTACTTTGGTTCCACGGTTGAGAGGTATGAAGGCATGAAATTTCTGGGTGCCTGATATAGTTACGGCTGTATTGTACCGGTTGGCCAGTTGTTCTTCAGCTTTAATGTATTCTTCAATGTTAACAAACACAAAGTCTATGTTAGATATGCTCTGATGTGACCATTCAAGCAGTTGCCTTGCATCCATAATTTGGTCCTTGTAGGCTTGCTCTGGCTGCTAGTCTGAAGTGGTCAAGAAATGGGTTGTGTACTTTTTCGGTTGGCGCATTAGGCCTATTGAGACCTTTGGCCACGCATTGTGGTCTTCTTACAGACATTTGTGTAGCTTGCGGGAGCACAGACAGCCTGGAGGGGGTAGCCCGAACCTCACGTTGCTGCAAGCCATGGTCACCATGGTGCAACGGCAGACTGTCCGTAACTCCATAACCTATCCCATTGGGGCCAATTTGACAGTGTCCTTCCCACTAATGGCGTCAGCTCTCTCGGGTTCAAGGACAGTGACAAACTGGTGTAGGTACAAGGATTATGGCAGCCTGGAGTCAGCAGGCCCCGAGGACCTTTATTTCTTTCCACGAAGCATACCGTCCTTGTACCAAACCTCCGGGCGGTTACGGTAACCACGATTCTCGATGAGATACACGGGGAAGGTTCATCATTCCTACGCCCGGTCGGTGTGAGTCGCCTCCAGTAAGCTGACGGGCCTCACATACCCGGCGGTGGGTATGTGTAGGCTTGGACTGCGTGGCGTTTTTTGGTGAGTGGTTACCCGAATGGAGCAGTCACCCATCCAATTACTAAACACACTCGACGTTGCTTAACTTTGATTACCTATTGCAAGCGCTTTTGTCCGCTCGGCCATCCTGGCCCCTTAATTACAATTTAATAGCATCCATTTATATAATAATAAAGTTATAATATGTATATAATTACAATATTATAATTTATAATATAATCTGACTGCTCCCCCGTCCATTTCCACAGCCTTGAAATATATGTAATAATAAGTAATGAATGAAAACTACATGTGTGATATGAAATATTATACATAGATATATTATACATATACACAGATTGTTTGAAAGTGAAAATAGAATGAAATGAAAATAGAACTCAGATGCTACACTGGCTATAAATGTGTAATGTACCATGTGATAAAAGATTTCCCTTGACTTGTTCAGTTATCTTTTAAAGAGGCATTTCCAAACATGGTTGTATAAAGTAATCATTGTATTTTATTAATTTAATAGTGTCCTACACACTGCATAGCAAAATAGGTAATTAAAAAAAAATGTTAACTAATTTGGTACATAAGTCCCAAGACAAGTGTATTTCTGAAGCCCTGTATCTCCTGATCCCTTTGAGATCCCATGATAGAATTTTGCTATATGTATTAATAAGACATTACAAAACATTTTTTTTTTTTTTTGAAATTTCTAAAATTGCCATGTTTGAGAAATTTAAATTTTGAACCTTAATTAAATTTTTTTAAACTGTAACCCCTATCTTGTGGCATATCATATTAAAGCCCCATTCAACAGCTTTAAAATGAGACCACTCCTAGGTTTATATCATCATATTTTTTCATAAGTTTATGATAAATTGCTCCATACAAAAAATCATGAAAATCTGAGACATCAAGTCTGAATCAGCGTGTTGGTTTGAGACACTGGATCGTGTCAATGGGTATGGAACGATCTATACCAAGGATTTTTTATTCCTTTTCAAAAATCCTCGGCCACAACACGCAAATTAATTATTCATTTCAGAATAATAAAATCAGTTTTTTTTAACCTACATGTGTTGAATAGAAAATTTCCTATACCTTAAAAAAATGATTGAAAACTACATTTGATTAAATTTGTTGCTGGTCACCTTGTTCATTTCGTAGAATACCAAATTATTAAGTAGAATAATTACATGCCACTAATACATTTTTCCTTTCCAGATATTATGCATCAAAATGAACTGGAACGTATATTGTAAAAAAGAATCATCCATAAAACTATGAATTACTTAAACCTGTTACTTCAAATCAATAAACAATAAATCTTTATTTAAATTTTATTTATTATTGTTTCACAAAATTGAAGTATTTTTCCAAGCCTCTTATATACTCCATGACCAAAGACTTCTTGGAACAGCAAAAGCCATCAAATCTCATGAACCAGTTATAGAAAAGAACTCAGACAGTAGAATAAATCTTGTACGAAACATTGATGTCCATACAGTTCATCAAGGTGGTTCATCTGGGAAGGGCATGTGACCTAAGAATATTATAGAAGAGGCTAGAGGGAATGAGGAGAAGGAGAAGACCCAGGTTGAGATAGATCGACAGTGTGGCCGCTGACGCGAGGAGAATGAATAAACAAAATAACTGAAAGGCAGCAGGGAGGGACCGAGCTGGATGGAGAAAGCTCTTGGAGAAGGCAGAGACCCACCCCAGGTTGTAGAAGCCATAAAATAGTATAAGTTAAATATATCTCATACTGCCCATTTCTTTCTATGACAGTATATTTAATTATAGGGGTATCACTAATTTAATAATCAGAGTGAATTAATTAATCAATTTTTCATAATTCAATACTTTCCTTTGGTATATATTTAATGTATAGGTAAGTAAAAGTAGAAAAAGAAAAAGGAAAATTGTTACAAGTTTGGCTATGGAAATATTTAGTAATTTTAGTCCACAGAAAGCTTTTGTGGAAGAAGGGCTTTTCCATGTTAACTAGCCAAGATCTCATCATCACTCCCTAGACAGAATCCCCAAAATGTATGAGTGGTTCAAAAATAGACCGATATGATTGAACCATTAGTATTCTTGTTTATTTAATGTCACTTTATGTTGCTATGGCTAATCTGACAAAGCTACAGTGGAAGTCCTGAATTTGGCCCATCCAGGTATTATTAAGATAGGGATCTTTAACGAGTGTCTGAAATCATGCAGGTTCAGGACATCCATTGTATGTCCCATCCGAAGTAAGGTACAGCCAAGGATTTCTTACACTCTTTTAAAAATTCTAGGGCCATCTTTTTTTGTCTTTCCTTTTTTTTTTTTTTATACCTTGAAACATTGAAAAAGTCTAGGCAGTCATGGAAGCATGGTCCATTCATGAAATACAAGCCACTCTTCAAAAGTTGTAACATAAATTATTTATAAGAAAATGATTAGCAAATTATTATTGACCAAATGTAGCAAAGAGTGGCTACCTAAGACAAATAAATATTTAGGTCCTTAAGGAGGTAATTTTACTTCTTTATTGAAGGAAATTAACCATCTTATATGACACCTTTATTCAACCTAGTCAACATCAGGGGCCCACTTTGCCCTGTCTCAAGACTACAAATATATCAATATCAAAATATTATACTTTACAATGTAATTAATTAATTACATTAATTTACTATTCCACTATTGCCTTAGTATAAATAAATACAATTACATTGTAAT
This sequence comes from Aelia acuminata, assembly GCA_911387785.2. Lineage (NCBI taxonomy): Eukaryota > Metazoa > Arthropoda > Insecta > Hemiptera > Pentatomidae > Aelia > Aelia acuminata. Next base: position 24,374,453 of record OU426983.1, read on the forward strand.
GTATAATGTTATGATACTGATATGGTCAGTATATTTTATTCGTCATTCCAACACCCTCCCTATCTTCAAATCCAGCCGGTACAATCACTTCCTATCAATCCAGTTTCCCGAAAAATTGTAAATAGAAACTTCCAATTTGGAATCCAAATTTTAAAGCGGAAGTTGTCATTACTTTTCAATTTAAGCTCTGTTTTTTTTATTTATAGTTATGTATATACATGCACATTTAAGTAGTTTCGGGCCGAAATCGAAACTTATTTACGTGCCTATATATAATACATATAAGTATGTAATATGTCTAGTTTAGCAATAATATCAACGAAAGCTTATAAAATAACAGTAATTTAATTCAATTATTTATTTAATAAGTGAGCTGGTGTACAAGAGTGGTAAAACAGGTGTATTAGTTAAGTTATAGAATCGAATCCCAGTCCCCTCCTTCCTAGTACGGCTGGTCACCGTAGGATGTTAGACCATACCCCCTTAACTAGTACACCCCAAAGTTTAAATAATCTTGAAATAACAGGCTGATATTAATACAAATTCATATTATTATGTATAAATAATAAATTACATAGTAAATCTTTCCATAATAAAGCCGACAGAATACAAAATGACGGCCTATTGATTACGTAAAGCTGTATGTCAGAAGCTGTTTAATCTACTGAGTCAGTTTTGGTCTCAAATTTTAGTGGATTTAAGCTAGTTTGAAAATTTATAGAATAGTTTTTGGTCGAAAACATGCTTCTTCATGGTAAAAATTGAGACAAATTTTTGGGATGTTATTGGTAAACCGCTGGGCTGCCAAGGTTGAAAAATTGGTTTTGCATCTGATTCCCATCCATACAAGAACAAAGACCAAAACCTACTACCACCATTTGATGCAACTTTTAATAACAAGGTAATGCAACGTTTAATAACAAAAATGAAATATTTTTTTTTATTTTGAATTGAATCTGTGGACATGTCGACTAAATTAAGTTTAAGTATTTAGAATATATATTCTTATTTATGTTAATCTTTTTTTTTTATTTTAGAAAACAAATTTCATTATTAATGAGGAGATTATTAAAAGCACAAAAAGGTTCTTAACGCTCAAGGTAAAGAATAAATACTATTCTTTACACTTAACGTAAAGAATTCTGTATGAAGAGCATGCTTAATTATATGTTAAGACTTGATGTGATTTACGAGGACATTTCTATTTGTCACTCTCAAATTTTTGTCTCCACACCACACTTAAAGTTTTCGATCATGTATAGATACCAAAAGAATGAATAAAAATCTATGTTCTACCGAAATACAATACAAGTGTAATTAACTAAAATAACAGATACCTCCCACTATTAAATTCAAGGGTGTTAAATGCCATGAAAGAGATCGAGCTTACCAGCTGAAATCACATAGTCCTACTTCCTTCTTGGAGATATCAGACACAGGAGCAAGTTTCGGCCTGGCCGAAGATTCGGCCAATGTTTGGCTGAAACCAAAACTGCGGCCGAAACCAGGTTTTTCGGCCAAAACTGGCATAGCCGAAACCGGTCAGTAACTAATTATTATGTTTAATCTTAGCACAGGAAGTTTTCTTTATAATTTATGTTTATATTATTCTTCCAATTTGTTTTATTTTAATCTTGATCTAAGGCTTTTATGCCCATAAAATGTATAATATAATTTTGTTCCGAAGGGACTTGTCCCGGAACAATCTAATAAAGAATTTATTTATTTATTTATAATGTCAAATTGAAGTAAGCGCTAAACACCATATTTTGAAAAACTGAAGTTAAATTTAATTTTGTGAAATATGGTTGTGTTTGCTTATACACATTTTGAATTACAGTACATTTCACTTCGTCTTTATATCATTTAAATATAAAGAAGCATGATTAAAAAAAATAACAATAGGATTTTTAAAATTTATAAATTGGCACCTAGTTCACCCATGGTTTTATAACGACCATATATTTCGTAGAGTATTGGGCAAAGTGGGCCCATCGTTGACTAAGTTGAATAAAGATTTGATTTTATAAAAGGGTTGATTGATTCCAACAAAGAAATAAAATAGAAATAAATAACAGTATAACCCAAGAAAAGTAATTTCATCATGCAGTAGGTACTTACACCGGGTCAATGAAAATATTAAATCCACTTCATGGGCCAGAGCTTCATTTAATTTCACAGGACTTCTAACCCACCTCAACAATTCACCAAGTTTTGTCTTTTGTGGTGGCAATGTGATAGAATCCTGTAAACAGAAGGCTATTTATAAATCATAATTAAATGACCATTCCATATCATGGTTAGGTGACATCAAAACTAGCATTATTGGCATTTATGTATCTCATTTAAGATAAAATGATTTGTTTTTTCATTCAACTTCTACTTTGATAATACTTCCAGCAATTTGGATTCTACTCCAATGAATTTAATAATGTTTTAACTTCATGTCAACTTTTTTTAATTAGATACGTAGATATATTCTAAAACTTGAATTACCATTTTAAAATAAATAAAACCTTTGATAAATTTTATTAATAACAAAAAAAAAAAAAAAAAACAAGAGGGCAATTACTTGAAAAAATTAGTCGTCAAACTGAATTTCCTGAAAATATAAGAAAAGAATGGTAGAACCTTGCTAAGTTAAGCTAGTAAATGAGCTACTTAAAGAGACCAACCTTGGGTAAATTGAGTGATTTAAAATGGCTCAATGCTTCCTTAACTGATATAAACTTTGAACAAATCTCATCACACACCTCTTCCTCAATAATAGAAGGAACTTTTGACGAGTCTGATTGCTCCCTGCCATAAATTAAAAATATATTTAATATTTTTTAATCAATTAGAATCAGACATATTCTTAAATAACTTTTGAAGAACCTTACATATCTATAGAATTTGTTAATTTCTATGACTAATGCATATTTATTTTATCACTATGATTGTTCAATGGACCAGTATTCACCACAGCATCTATCACAGTTAATGTTTTTACAAGATGATCTCTCTTTCTTTTTGTCATCACTCTGAAAATTAAGAACACTTTGTTTATGTTTGAAAAATTCGAACAAGGTGAAAAACCTTAAAGGAACGTGAAAACTTCATTACTTCTGCAATAAAGGCATTCAGTGATAACATTTGATAAAATCATATTTGATAACAATGCCAAAGAGCAACAAATGATCACTACAAAATAATCATAAAGATAAAGAAGGTATATCGAATAGATTGTAAGAATGCACAAACGAATTTCTTTAAAATTAAAAATAATCAGCATTCATTTTTATTTTACTGAGGATCATTATTTTTTAAACGTCTTTACCATGTTAGTTTTCCTTTTTCATCACTTTTAATATGCTCATATAAATATCCATTCTTTTTTTGACAATCCTGGCCAAAATCCATTTCTGCTGTCAAGAATTTTTTATCTATGCTCTGTTTTTGTGAGTCCACAACTCAGACCCATACAGCGTTATACTTTCGACTATTCACAACTCTAAGTTTTTAGTTTTGCTTGGGACAATCCACGTTGTTCCTCAGCTACTCCTAATTTATTATTCACTACTCTGTCCAGTAGCATCTTGATTAGGTTTTACGAACACACGTATAATTGATAAAATTGCCAAAATCTTTTCTATCTCCTTTTCTTATACAAGCCTATGGTATATCACTATTTATTTGTTTGAAATATATCGTCTTGTTCAAGTATACGATTGATAAGGTCGGTAAGAAGCTCTGCTACTTTCTTATCGTAATACAACAGCTAGGCACATAGAGCTCTTGGGCCAGCAGCTTTTCCATTCCTTAGTTGTTTTTCTTGATCACAATTCCTCTAGTGTGCTGGCTACCTGTATGTACTCATTTTTCTTCAGTGAAATATTTCCTCTGTTTTTCAAATGACTGAAATGGACAGACCAGTCACTCATTTGTATCAAATTCAGCCTAGCATCCTGTATTACGCCTTTTCTCATTAAGTAATTATAATGCTGCTCATGTTTACTAGAAGTTAATTCTTGCACATCTCTTTTTCCAGCTCCAATTTTTTGCACTTCTAATTGTTTTAGTCATCGTTCTCCTTTCTATCACATTGAATTTTTCTTTCTTTACCCTTTTTTTTTGAGCTTTTGAGAGATATGCTTATTTTTTCCCTATGCCCTTCTTATTAAGTATATCTTCTATGAACCATTTCCCCCTGTATATTCCCCCTTTTTTTCACCATTTAATTTAAATTTGATAATAATAACAATCGGTTCTAGCCAGTGATTTTTTTATGATATATTATAAATATTCCACAAAATAGGAACATATTATTAGCTGTAAAATATATTAAGAAGTAGACCGACATCTAAATATTCAGAACGTCATCAACTATTGCAAAACAGTGGTTTTACTCGGGAATAAAGTTATGGATTGTGCAAGTTCAGGTTAAAAACTTGGTAAAAAAATATCGAACTTATTTATGAATAACAATAATAAGGGATAATTGCATAGATTTTTCTACTAACAGTGTGTTAATTTGATCCATAAAAATAATAATGACATTATATTGGAGGTGATTTACTGTTGGAGTTAAGGTAAATGTATTTGAATTGACTCAAAATATATATATTATTTAAAATTTGGATCTGTATATGAAATACATTTTTGTCTGCTATTTAACGCCTACATTTCAAATATCAGTATTATCCATAGCTTTAAGGAAATTCATTGATTGTTTTAATGAGTTTAAAATAAATACATTTGTAAAACAAACAGAGTTCACCCGGAAGTGGAAGGATCACGTAATGGCTACAAAATTGACTGGATAATTTTATAGGAAGCTAAACACATATGAATTGCACCAATCATATGTTATCAAAATACATATATCTCCAGAGAAGTCATGAAATCAACCGGGGGTAAAAGTAACTTTATGTAATTTGTTATTCAAAAATGGAAAGTACTCCCAAACAGGGTCATTTGACGAATAATGATTTCAGAGAAATAATAAAAAATCACATTCCTACCAAAAGAGAACAAACTGAGGAAAATACGACAGACGCAAAAAAAGGGAGAAAAGAAAAAAAAACTAATATAAAAAAATATGACAAAAAGAAAAGGGACGACTCATTGGAATTGTTATTATCTAGATATAGAGACAGGGCACGAGAAAGGAGAGAAGGAAAGAATCCAGATTATTTATGTATATCTGACAACGTTACCGAACCTATTGCTTACCACGCTGTCGGTCCCGATGCTAAGCAGAATATCAGGCTGGAAGAAAGAAGAAAGCAACTAATCCAAGAGTCTAAATATCTTGGTGGCGATATGGCGCACACGCATCTTGTGAAGGGGCTCGACTTTGCTCTTCTTAATAAAGTCCGTAGCGAAATCGAAGCGAAAACTAAGGAAGAGGTTCCAACTGAACCCGTAGAAGAAGAAGATACAGGATTAAAGAGCCAAATGGCCAAGAATATAGACCATATTTTGTTTAAATCTAAGCCGGTAGAAAAAAATCCCCTGTTCGCTCCAGGGAAAATGTGTTATTTAGTAGACCTCAAAGAAGAACAGATGGACTCAGATATTCCAACAACCGTTATCCGAAGCGAGATTTTGACCATAGATGATTGCAAAACTATGATTACAACGGACGCTATCATTGATAAAATTAGAGAAGTTTTACATGGTTCAAGAGAAGATATCAAACACAAGAAATTAAGGAAGATGGAACCTCCTCCTGAGCATCTTGAACCAAAAAAAGAGGTATCAAATCATTTTTGTTTATTTATTTTTTTGTAGTAAACGCTATAGTTTACAAGTTACAATACACTTTTCTATGTAATGTTTTTTTTACAACTGATTTATATACCATCAATATGTTTGTTCTAACAAGCAGTATAACCGCCAAGAATTCGTTACTCAAAAATCGATCCGGGAATCGATTGCTGAGACAAATTGTGAGGCGCATCAATAATCCATCTTTACTTTGTCAGTGAGTACAGCTCTTCTCAAGCGGAGAACGCAGCCACTAATGGTGGTTATGGTGATACCATTCTCTTCGGCGAAAAGAGTGGGCCATGAAAAACGTGAAAGATACTCCAACGACTTTCGTTTGCAGTCCATATCCACTGGCCGCACTTTCAAATCACCGTACAAGCTTACCGGTTCCCATAGGCCTCCAATATCTTCCTATCTTATGTCCATCACCGATTAGTTTCGCTGGAGAGGAAAGTCTCTTTCGCATGCGCAGTACTTCTTGACTAACGTTGTAATGTTCTAACAAGTGCCAAACACAAGGGAAAAACCATTACTCCCTCCCCAGAGCTGCAGGCATGCGACATTGTTTCCTTTTCTACACCCCAACTGATAAGTGGATTTCACCAAACCAATCAGTTTACATCCTACTCCATTGAGTAGAGTCCTACTCTACTATCTCACTCGTTCTAGTTTTGATTCCTTAATATACTGCCAAAGTTTGTGATACTTGAGTAGAACTAAATCCTAGTTGATTTGTTTGGTTACTGAATAGTAGGATAAATATCGGTGGATTATTCAAGGATTTCAAAAATGGTTAATACCTTTAAAGTCTTTAAACTTTCTGTTTTAATTTTAGTATCCACTTTATTTTTTCACCTCCTGCTCTTCCTAGCATCTTCAGCAAGATGACAATGCAATAGCAGACATATTGTCTTAACGGGTTCCTTAAGTCGTTTTTATCCCATTCACATAAATAAATAGAGCTTTATCAGGAGCAATAACTTACCAAATTTCACTAGTCAGTTCCAGTACTTCTCTGATTCTATTGGAAGATAAGTTGATTTTATTTACTTTATTATTCCTAATTCCTTAATTACATTTTTCTAAAATTCATTAGAATAATATGGGTATGGAACAGAGTTGAGCAAATTGTAATCTGAATAATGATAAATGAATATGAATAATTGTAATCATAATACAAATGAATAATGAATAACCATTATTCATAATCATTGCTGAGTATTTTTAAGGATTATCGAGAGTTTATCGTATTCATTTGAAATGAATAATAAATAACTGAATACTTATTCATGATTACGAATACTGATAAATTCAGTTATTCATTATTCATGAATAAAATATATTCATGTGCTAGGATTAATATAATATTCATCAATCATGAATACCTAACATTTATCAATCATTAATAACAAATATTCACCAATCATCAATCATGAATTTGATAAATTCATAATCATTATTCATTTAAATTTAAAAGACGAGGATGCATTTCTGAATTAAAAGTTGTCCAAATGAGCAAGGACAAGTCCTAAGGGTGGGTGTAGTCAACTGAACAGCATTTGAAGTCACAAGTAAAGATTTAGACCCTAATTCCAATGGGTATCAGTAAAGGTCTATTGACAATAATAGAAAGAGCAAACAAATTTTCAATCATCATTCATGACTAGTAAGACTCAGAATTGTGTTGTTTTTTTTGTAATCATGATTAATGAATTTATATTATTCATGATTAATGAATGATCTGTAATCATGAGTAGTGAATTCCCATTAGTCATGATTAATGAGTAATGAGTAATCATGAATAATGAATTCTTCTTAATCATGATTACTGATTATCATTTAGTAATGAAAAATGGCCATTCATGATTGTTGAATACATTATATTCATGAATACTCCACGACCAGTGATACTCCACGAACAATTCATGGTTAATGATTCGGCGCTAAAGAATGATTTGTGAATGATGATTACAATCATTATTTACATTTTTGATTATTAGTCATAATCATGATTACATTTTTATTTAAATATGCCTAACTCTGGTATGGAAGGGATTTCAATTTGTTATTGAATCGTTTCTAGGACAAAAAACCAGAGATTCGAAACATAGAAAAAGTAGGAACCTCTAAGACAGAGGCGATGTTGAAGAAGCTGCTGGCGGAGCCGACAGGATACGCGGAGTGCTACCCAGGCGCGGCGGCCACCCTGGAAGAGGCGGACGACAGCGACCAAGAACATGAAGACATGAAGTCGGAGAACGCGGCTAGGGGTGCCTACCAGTTCGGCCTCAAGGTGGCAGCAGGGAGGAGGACCAGGCAGGCGGGGAGGGACAAGAAGGCCAGCTTCGAACGAGAGTGGGAAAGCATCAAGAATCGTCTCCAGCTCTGAATTATTATTTAGCTTAGCTAGTTTGTATAAGATCTGCTCGTAAAGGAACTACAAATATCTTGAATGACGTGAAAACCTTCATAAGCCAAAAAATGGTTATATGATTAAATGATGTATTATGATCTCTTTTTAATTATTTATTATAGTTACATATCATTTACCTATATATGTAGCTGTAAAATCCCTCTCCTGATCCGCTGTTGTTAATTTATATGTAAAGAACCTGAATGAAAACCAAGAGGAAGCCAAATATCTTAAATGATATATCAGTCATCACAGTGAATTAATTCGCAATCAGCCCAAAATGGGCGATGTGGTTGAAAATAAGCGTGGAGGCGGTCTCATCGCAGTGAATAAGTATCAAACCTTATATTCGGTAAACCGTGAGTCAACTCTAATATCTCATAGATCTACTGGTAAGATCTACTCCGTTGGTGTTATGGCCATAATCAGTAGCCACTATTATGGTATGTTAGACGAAATTTCAATGCTTAACGATAAAAATTTTATTTTATGCCAATACTATTCAAACTTTTAAAGGCGTCCTTTGAAATTTTACTTAACCACCCGTCCACTGAGATGACAGATGTAACAAATCTGTAACATGGTTGGTTATTTTAATTTACTTGATATTTCCTCCTGTGTTATTTTTTCTCCGAGCAACTTTTCTGGGAATCATGGCGTATACCTCGTACATAAGGCTTTGAGTGGGATAATTCAGCAAAGTTTCATCGAAATTTCGAATGACAGGCCAATGGACCTAATTTTTATGGCACTAGTTCTGAACAATGGCTCCCGCGCCGTTCTCCAAGGTGCCCTTCAAAGTAAGACCCGATCTCCACTGAAAACGACCCCATTGGGGGTTTATTTATCTCTGAAGAGCGAGCGTACTTTTATACAAAATTTTAACATGCCTCATTTTATACAAAATTTTAACATGCCTCATTTTATACAAAATTTTAACCCTTTGGATACATTACGAAAAGTTGTAGATGTGCGCGAAATTTCAAAAACGGGAAAACCGTCATAAAATGCGGAAAACTTGACACAAATATTAATTCTATTATTCAGCCGGGATAGCGGCCTTATATTGCTCAGGGGATTGAAAATCTGTATGTCAATCAGTTTGAATGAAATTGCCATTGGGTGGGGGGATCTCATTATTTTATTTGATGTGGGTGTTAAATATTTATTAGTTTAAAAATGGATTACTAACCTTAATTTTGCAATTTCTTCAGATTGCCTGCAAAGCCCTGTCATAACGATTTCGATAAAACTTCGCGATGTTTTTTTCTCCCTCAAATCCTTTTAAAGATATGCATATGGCATAATTTCCCCGCGTGAATCTTTGAATAAAGTAACTGAAAAATTATTTCTCAAATCATTATATCGTTTGTAATAACAAATTTAGCTAACCCAAGTTTTAGTAAACAACAAACAACAACATAAGTAAACCTAATATTCTTATAAGTCATACCATTGATATTACTAAAACGTTAACAGAATGCTTTAGGAAAATTTTAGTGATTTCTGTAATAATACATTTTTAATAGTAATCTATAGAAAATTCTATAACCTCTTTTTTAAATAACGAACTTATTGATCAAATAATGTAGGCATATATTTTTACCTCTGCCGTAAGAGCTTATCAAATTTTATTTCCTACATAACATTTTTTTTTCATTATTCTTGTGGATGTAGCATGTACGAAAATTTAGCAGTCTCGGAGAAAAGACGCGGATAGCGTATAGTGGATAGCGAACATGAGGATTTTTGTTTTTATTATTTTAGATCATTAATTTTTAGGACATTTAATATTTTATTCTCCGTCGATTATTGAAGTTTTTTATTTGAAATAATACACCAAAAAAATTAATATTACTAATTATATTAAAATAACAGGAACAGGTTTAAGAATAAGTAGCAGTTTGAAGGGCTTATTGGGCCATATTTATTTATCCTCACGCCAGTCAATATTTTTGCGGCCGAATAGTTGAGTTAATGATATTGTAATTAACTAATATTATAAATAAACATTTCCAAAATTTAATGTAACATGAAACTAACCCATTAATCGCTTACCTTTCATTCAACATTATAAGAAGTAAAAAATAAGTCTTCACTTTGGCTTAAAAACAGATTATGAAATATGACGAATGTTTTATACAATCATATATTTTTACAATCAATTAATAAACTCTAGTTATCGCGGCTTCCAGGAAATATTGCCCATTCCTTGAAAAGCTCTTTTCAACCTCCCTGTTTCCGCCCAGGGCGTTTCTTCGTACTCGTGTTGGTTCTCTTCCAGCCTCTTCATTTCTTCTTCTCGCTTCTTAGCCTGTATCAACAGCCTGTTTTTTTCTTCTTCGGTGCAGATAGGTTCCCTCGCTGGTGCCCCATATCCACTTTTTGAGATCTTGACGGTGATCTTGGTTTTTTCATTAGAACCAACGTAATCTTTCAGTTTTTTTCCTCTTAGCATCTCCTTCCCTGAGAACCAGAGGCAGGCACGAGATTCCTCAATTACTTCCAATGAGGCCTGGGTGCCTGACAGGTCTTCCTTACTCTCGAACTCTTGGCGAATGGAGTCGTGTGGTGGCAGACCCATCGGATAAACGATAGTCACGGCTCCCCTCAATATATCCAGTGCCTCTTTGATCTTCTTTCTGTCCAAGGTCTTGTTGGCAATCACCAGCTTCTTCGACAGCATGGCCCTCGCTTCCTCGACTGTGTTCGTCAAGACTTTGACCATATGCTCGTTCGGCCTCTTGCCATTCCTTCTTCCTACCGGGTCTTTTTCGTACGTGTAGCCTCCGCTAGGCTCGCATATATCTCCCCATTCGTCTTTCAGACCGAGTTCTTTGACTTGTTCCTCGTAGAGTCCCATAATCTCAGGCGGGAACTGAGTGCCATGCTTGGCTAGTTCTTCGATTTCGTAACATATTCGGCTCACCTTCAGCCTTCCGTTGTACAGGGCTGTAACTTCCGCTATAACTTTGTCCATATCCTCTTCGACACTCACGCTGTACAAAAACTGACTCTCATCTCCCTTTTTCACATGTAAGATCACCATAGTTTATTTGATTGCCTTGATTTTAGTAATACTATAAAAGGACTGCAACTAATTCTGAATCAAACTGAAAAGACACTGGAGTGAGGTTATTGATCAAACAAATTCCCTGTCTCTATGGTTACGCATTGTACTAATGTAATTCTGTATGCTTCAATTGCATATACCTACATATTAATTACTTAAAAAGTTTTTGAGAAAATTAATAAAGATACTAAATAATTACTTTAGCTGTCAAATCTTGACAAAATAACAATAATATTTATGTCATTATTTGTAAACTTAAAAAAAAAAAAGCATAAGTACATTTTACGTTTTATCGTAAAAAATGATGTTTAGCATACCAGGTCTTAAAATTTTGCTTTAAAATTCTTTAAAGACTTTTACTAAAAGTCTTATTTTTTTTTTTTTTTTGTATAAATTAGTCGATTGCTGTTTCAAGGTCATGTTATGGAAATTCCTTTATACATTAAACATTAAAAAATAATTGGACAATCTTGTTAAATTAGCTTAAATAAATAAAGATGGTTTCTTTTTTTGGTATTTGACCTTATTTGGTTATTATTTTTCTTATTTCATGAGTTACGGGTGTTCGGCCCCATAAGTGGTTTTTATTATCTTTCCTTCTAACAACCAAAGTTTACTTAGACTGTTAATGGATTAATGGAAATAACTGAGTCATTTTACGTTTTTATATTAAAATTCTGTTATTTCCATTGATTTCAATAGGCTCTTATCTAATTGAAAATCCGATTACTCAGGTAGCCTGAAAAATACTACAAATTAAATTAACAGATTGCAGGTGCCGATCCAACACTATCTTCAAGATAAAATATGGTAATATAACATTTTTTAAAATAATTAAAAATATTATCTTCCATGAAAAGTATATTTTCAATATCCATAACACATATTAGGGAATTTAGTGTGGGAAGTAACGTATGAATGCATTTCTCAGTGTGAAGGCCCGTTTTGTTTATCGCTCGTCCAAACCAAGACTGATCTAACTAAAAATCCCATTGTTTTACTTTTTTCACGAATTATCTTCCAATTTTTTTCAATTACCTTTGTGTCATACCGCTTGTAGGACGCTATATTATAAATTTATGAAACATTTTAGCAATTGGCTAAAAAAGGGATTGTTTGTTCTGATTTTTTTTTTTTTTTTTGTTTGACCAGCCTCCTATTGTAGTCTTTGGGCCAATCTATTCTAAATTATCATTTTTTACATTGATGCAATCTGCACACGAGTTTTTATGCGAATTTTGTGGTGTAAATACACGTTTCCAATAGTTTATCGTAAAATATAGGATCCTTAACTTATTCGTTTTAATGAACTTCCTAAGCTTGTCAGGGTTGTATAATGATACACAGGAAGGCTTGAAAAACAATGAATGACTGTGAAACACGTTATTAAAGGTCTTGTTGCATAGTACTAGAGCACAGATGTAAATCCCTCTTGAAGCAGTGCAGGAACTAGAAGTAGGTGGGCTAATGGAGCTCTTATAAAAGGTGTGACCATAAAAATGTATAAACCAAAATTACAATAAAAATAAACTCCGGAGAAGATTGTGGAAGATACAAATAAATATAGGAAATAATTCGAGACCGTCTACTCCCCACTGTAAAACATAAGTTGTGCTTGAAATTATTCCTCTCCGAACATTAGGTTTCACAATTCTTCATCGGACAGGGAGGTTTTTGGATCAAGACTTAGCTATGGCCAGGTCATAAATCCCCACTGTCGGCTTTCCAGAGACTGCTGTAAGAAAACGGATAGGATATTCAGAGTAATATGTCCTTTGGCATTGGTGAAATATTGGTTCTAAATAACGTATTATCACTTATTTTATAGCAAAAAAAAAAAAAAAAAAAAGAATGTAAAAAAAGATTTATGACAGCTATGCATTCTTTATACATATTAATCCTACACGGAAAACGTAAGATAGCGAGTCATGGAAATCTAATTATTCACACTAGGAATTTAATTATGAAATTTCAATCCAATAAATCGTTTGTTAGTATGTTTGTTTTAACGTCACTTATGCTACTAAGGCTAATCGGACGATGCTACAGTGAGAGTCCTAAATTTTGCCTATCCAGGTATAATTATGATAGGGATCTTTAACGAGTACCTGACATCGTACAGGCTTGGGACCTCCATTTTACGTCTTATCCGAGGGACGGCATAGACAAGGATATTTTACTCCCTTTAAAAAATCCTAGGGCCCCCTCGGGGCACGAACCCGCGACCTTTAGTATTGTAGGTTTCTATGCTAACCACTACACCACAGGTGACCCCTCCAATAAATCGTTAATCATATTTCAATTTACTTTATTATTATTAATTGTTACCTGAGACGTTTCAATTGGTGTGGAAAGAAGTTATTTTAATTATTAACTGATAACTTGAAGTGGTCAATACCTCTTCAATACTTGAAAGATTAGCACTGAATCTACTTCATGTGCGTACCATACGATTTCTTAGAAGATACCGTGAAATAAATTTGTATTCTTAAATTTTAATCAGTCAAACTTTTCGAATAACTTGCAAGTCTTCCAATCTAGAACGATTTTTAAAATTGACGAACATTGAAAAAACTTTATCACATTGCACAAGTTGTTTCTTCCTTTAGAATCGTAACTTTTATATTAATGCATTTAACTCTGACACTCAAAGTTTAAGCTTGCATTGAATTAAAGTCGGGAAATATCGACTGGCTATATATTCGTATAGTATCGATTTATCTATTATTACACATTTTAATTGAGAACCAGTATTAAATATCGACAGTAGTATTTTTTTTTTTTTCATTTACTCATAAACTTTTCCATTTGCATACAATGTTATATATATAAAAAAAAAGTAAAATAAAAAAAAAGTTTTTATTTATAGATTGCGTTCTACAATGTAGCAAAGCTATCGAATATGCAAACTTCTATGTCTGCGATTTGCTTGATTTAGTGCCTATGTACTCTGCGTAGGCCTAAAGAAACGGCCCATTGGATTTGGATGTCAACGTGACCATCTGAAAGTATAGTCCATGAACTATATACGCTCCAAATAGTTTTTGGCAGAGTTGGGCAAATTGTAATCTGAATAATGATTAATGAATATGAATAATTGTAATCATAAAACAAATGAATAATGAATAACTATTATTCATAATCACTGCGGAGTATTTTTAATGATTATTGAGTGTTTATGGTATTCATTTGAAATGAATAATGAATAACTGGTATTCAGTTATTCATGAATAATTCATATTCATGAGCTAGGATTAATATAATATTCATCAATCATGAATACCTAATATTCACCAATCATCAATCATGAATATGATATATTCATAATCATTATTCATTAAAATTTAAAAGACGAGGATGCATTTCTGAATTAAAAGTTGTCCTAATGAGCAAGGACAAGTCCTAAGTGTGGGTGTAGTCAACTGAACAGCATTTGAAGTCACAAGTAAAGAATTAGACCCTAATTCCAATGGGTATTAGTAAAGGTCTATTGCCAAGAATAGATAGAGCAAACAAATTTTCAATCATCATTCACGACTAGTAAGACTCAGAATTGTGATTTTGTTTGTAATCATGATTAATGAATTTATATTACTCATGATTAATGAATGATCTGTAATCATGAGTAGTGAATTCCCATAGTCATGATTAATGAGTAATGAGTAATCATGAATAATCAATTCTTCTTAATCACGATTAGTGACTAACATTTAATAATGAATAATTGCCATTCTCTTTGTTGAATACGTTATATTCATGAATAATTCATAACCAATGATTAATACAATTCATGAATAATGATTCTGCGCTAAAGAATGATTTGTGAATGATGATTACAATCATTATTCACATTTTTGATTAATAGTCATAATCATGAATACTTTTTTATTTAAATATGCCCAACTCTGGTTTTTGCAAGGCACTGTACTGGTATAACTGTTCACTTCACACATGTACTGGCACTCTACTGTTCAATCAAAACAGAAATAATAGTTTATGATCAACTTCATTTCATTATATGAATAATAATGAAATGAATGATGTAAACAATTGTATTTCTATTTTGTTCGGGAAAATAGATACGTACAACTGGGCAAGTTTAATTATACTACTATTTTTTTTAGTTGTATAAAAAATATTGCAGGTAGTATTTTTGAAACAAAAAATATATATAATATCTTATAAAATAGCATGGGAAAAAATGAAACGAGGAAAAATCATTTATTCTAGAGTGAATAAAGACAAATAATCAACTGCGGATCATTATGAAAGTTGATTTAATGGTAATAAAACCGTGTTATTTGATAATATTATCTTTTAAGAAGCGTCTCGAGTACTTACTATATATAATCAATGATAGATTATCAGTTAGTTGTCACCGATCATACTCGTAGCACTATGATTGTTCTAATATTTTTACTGTTCACAACAGCCTTAGCGGAGGAGTCGCCCTTGGAGCAGCTCATCAGGGAGGCCATCTTCCAGGCGAACAAGGCGAACGTCGAGAATCACCGGGACGTGTTGGAGATAACTGGCTTCCAGTATCACGATCTTGTTAACCTGGAAGTGGGCACAATATCAGCCGGTAACTTTTCCACGATCGCCTTGAAAGGAACTCCTGACGTGAAACAATCCGAGAAGGAAGATGGCACCAGCTACTACTTCGACCTCGGTGTAGGACTGGACGTCTTCAAGCTGGAATTCGACTACAGGTTCAGTTTTTCGTTCTTATCGTCATCCGGAGCTATCACGTTGAAGAACACTGGGAACGAACTGAGGACAAGAGGAGTGGTAAACACGTTCAATGGTAAAACAAAGCCGTGTAATTCTGTCCTGCAAGTAGTTGAAATAGTCAGTTTGGGAAGACTAGACGTTGAGTTCCAACGGTCGGGAATTTTCTCTTGGTTCCTCGGCCGTTTGATCCAATTCGCTTACGGTGTTGGGGAGAGCTATATGACACCTATAATCAATCAGGTGATTGTGGACAAAATCCAAACTGCTGAATTTCAATCTATGTTTTCGAAATTAGCTTGTTCTCCTTTTGAATTTTGATTTCTTACTTGAATGAAACATGTATCATTAGACATTTAATATTGATTGTATATTATTGAGTTTTATAAAATAAAGAGGATTTATACACTTTAAACTTATATATATTATTACACAGGCCCTCTACAATAGAAAAAAATATTTTATCTTAAGTATATCTTTATTGATAAACAATCAGACATAAACATCACATGAGCTAAGTATATTGAGATGATTCCAGAAGCCTTCTGAAGTCGTAATCATAAAGACCACCCAAATATTTAGAGCAGTAAGTTAACGACTTATTCATATTATGCAAGAGGCTTCTAAAATAATCCCAACATACATAACTCACATGGAACATTTCCCAACTTACCTAATTATTCTTAGTGGTCATAGATATAATACATTTTAAATGTTTTTAGGGTAAAAAATAATTTATTTATTGATATTTTAAATTATTAGCTAATCCAAGGGAAAAGTAAAGAGGAAATTTTTCTTCCAAAAATGTTCACGAAAAATGCGATTGTTTAAAAAATACCAAATAGTAACATTGCTCGTGAATACAATATGATCTTATTACTAACCACTAGGAAAAGAAAAATTAAATTATTGACTAACCTTGAGTAAAAATGATCTGCGTAAAAGAAATTAGTTAATAATCACTCTTATGAATACGAATGTCGATTGTAAGAAGTTCGATTGCGAAATATGATAAATTTGGTGTTACGCCCAATAAATTCCCCTCAAAGGATCCCCATGAATACCCCCCCCCCCCAAAATAGAATCATATCCATTTTATTTTTTGTTGAGTAACCATTAATGCAAAACTTGTAGTAACCTAATATCTAATTACTTCTTTTACAATAATTTAGAAATACCCGTTCCATAAGAGTCATAACTATTAAATATTTTCAGAAATTGATTTTTAAAAAATATACATCTTTAAAGTATTAACAAACGCTATATCATAATTAACTAAATATAAATGATAGTAACTAAGCTGTTAAATCTCTTCGTAAGATTGTAACCACTCAAAGGGTTTACGTAATCTATTGTCAACAAACCTTTATTTGCTCGACAAATTCTGGGTTAGAAATCTAGCCCAATATTTCTATTAACATTGAGTCAGATGGCCTCGGGACTTCCTATGTTAAATGTATTAGTTGATTGCTACCTATGGGTGGTTTCTCTTCATGTTTGTTCCTGACATTCCTTTTTCTGACTGTTATCTTATTTACTGGATGTATTTGTTGTAAATACAGATGTAAATTTCAATAAATTAAAAAAAAAACACATTGAGTCTGATTCCATATATGAACATAAAATAATATCCTTTGATATCTTCATGAATCAGTAATATATAAATGCATAATGTTGTTTTTGGTTTTTTTTTTTTTTTAAATGTTAAAAACAGAAAAGTCAGAGCATTGTTTTGAAGATATTAATTATAAATATAGAATTACTTACACTTGAATCGCACAGTGTTCATGAAAAATATAAATGAATTACAGTTACAATTTTTATTATTTTATTTATTTATTTTTTATTAATGTTTATAACCATCTTTAGCTAACGATAGCTTTGATGAATGACGTATCAAATTAAAGATAATTTTAAGTTGGCGTGACGAATCTCAATTGCAATACGTTAATTTTACTAGTGCTTAGATAAAAGCCCTGAAACAAAACTGCAACGAAAAATTTTGTCAATCGTAAAGACGTCGAAATGACATAAAATATTTTTTATGGATTTTGGGAAGATGCGATATTGTTGGAACTTATTATTTATATATATATATTTTTTTGTCCTTCCTTCCTAGCCGTTTAGGCTATACGGGGTTTTCCGGGCCAGGTTTGGGATTTTTGGGATATTTGTGTTCGAAACTAGTATTGATGTTCCAATGGAACTCGAGTATTAGTGTTCCAATGGAACTGTTTACCATTCTTAAACCACTTAAATACAGTTGAACCTGGATAACTGGAATCTCTTGGTGACAGGATTTTAATTCCACTTGCAGAGGTATTCCACTTAAACAAGGTTTCACTTATCCAGGGTGCAGGTACCATTAAAAGAGGGTTTAAACTTGTAATTTAAAAAAAAAAAATATTACAGCAAACACTTAAAAACCACATATAGGTACATAAAATATCGATACAATTATTTGATATTTTTTGTAATGTGAAAAGAAAATAATGCAGATTACAAGATAATTATGTACAAATGTATTAATGAAAGTATTCACTTATTTTTTCTCTACTTCACTTTGGCACTTAAAAATGTTTTTTTCTACGTCATATAATTTATGAAAGATTTCACCTTCAGCCCCTTTATTCATTTCAAAAAAAAGTCTGCGGTTGACATAAATTAAATAGTTGACATAAACTTCTCAATAATATTTAACGCATCATTTTTCGTGACTGGTAACCTCCCTGGCTCTTCTGAATTTTCCTTTCCGTCTGCTATTTTAAATTTGTCAAGGATTTCATCATTCAGCTCTCCTGCTGTTATAATTTCATCATTATCATGTATAATATTGTCTATTAAAATTAAAATTATCATGTATAATATTATCATCAAGATCTAATAATATTGAGCCTAGAATGCTTTAGGAACGCATAAAATGAGTAAAATACAATATTTTTATTTATTTTTCAGTATGTGAAACATGGTTTTTATTACTTTTTGACGTTGTATCTGGTTGTGATATTAGTTTTTCAAGACAATATTTCAGTTCCGAAATAATAATTTTATGAAATAAAAAAAAGAATGCTAACGTTAATAACATTTTGTAAATATTAAAATAAGAACAACTGAAAACTTTTATCATATTCTAACTAGTTATCACAGAATTATGGTTATTTGAACTTTATGAGCATTGAGACTGAGCGCGAAACCGTTTGTATGTGTTAGAGTTTTCAAGTAAAATTAATAACTGCCGCTTTGAGATCAGCAATTTAAACGTTGCGTTCCTACAATAGGATGGGGGGGGGGGGGGTGGAGGTTTAAAAATTGTGCCATCAAAGCTTATGGAGGGTACCTTGTGAAGTTTTTAGGCACGAAATAAGAGCTTAATGCTTAACAGACTTCAGGTTAATCTCTACTCTTGAGAGGTAAGGAATGATTATAACACATGATCGTATATTTTCCTACAAAATATTAAACAATTAAACATTTATTTACAAAACAAAATTAGGATAGAAGTTCATGCATAGATTTCATAAATAAATAAAAAAAAATTAGAATAAATTTGGCGCGTGGAAGTGTGTCTATATGTACAAAATGGCCCTTCATATTGTGAATTGAAGTTTGTCGTCATTCATATTTTTTTTTTTATTTGATGCGAATAGAATTTATTCCTAATTTATTTCCTAGGTTTCTGAATCTTTTTTGCTCGGGAATGCTAGGGATGAACCATAAAGATTTTAAGGAATTGTTGGTTAATGTTGGGTGAATCTTGGGATTCCGTATTTGGCATCAGGATCTGATAGGCCATTAAAGAAAATAAAGAAAAACACATGAGTAAATCCTGTCATTAATTTGCATTGGCCATTCACCAGTACCAACCTGCGACCATAAAATTCTTTGCATTCAAATAGACTACCTTCCCTTGTCAAAGAGAAAAATTAAAAATTTTCAATAATAGTCTATAAGTCTTATTTCACCAAAGGTTGCTCTCCGGATAGCTGGGGTAGCTTGCCGTCTTCTTCTCTTCTGCGAAATTGAATGGTCTTGTCCTACCCAACCAGGGCTTTGTAGTAACGGAAATGCTCCACTGAGGTGAGTAAAGGAAAAACTGGTTTGGAAAAAATAAGAAAGATAATATTATTTTCATCGGTTGCAAAGAAAACATTTGTTTCCATTTTTACAAACTGCCTTTTTGACATACAATGACTTAAAAAACGTTTGACACGGCTGACCATCACCAGGGGTGCCGCAACGCAGTTTCGCATCATAGTCAATGTCTAAGTCCCTTCAGTGGGACTAGATAGTTTGAAGAATCTTGTGATGCTCTCGAACGAACATGAAGAAGTAACGATATTGGATTTGAATGTGCTAATCAATGATTTCGCGTTAGTCGATAAGTTGTTATGTATATAAAGGCGGAAAATCAGCTGGCCATCAACGTCTATCGCGTCACTTAAACCGATAAAAGTAAAATTTAAATGAATATTTTTTTTTACGTTGTTGTCTTACATAAGCTCTTATTTCTTGGCAACTGAATTTCTGCAGCTGCTCTGCAATCCTTAACCTTTGTACATTTAATGGTTTTTTTTTTTTTTTTTAAGGAAATTTGGAAGTTGAGCTAACTTTGATTAAGTTAGATTTGAAATCTGTTATTTTTATACACGATTGTATGAATGTAATTTTTGAAACCGAACATAACTTATTTTGAATGAATAAATGAAAATATAAATTTATTCTGGGACTTTTAGTCTCCTAAGAATAACAAAAAGGGAACTTGCGGTAGTACATTTGTCTTACTAAAATTAAATCAGTGGGATGAAATTATACATTATATATAAGATAATAAAGTAGAAATAATTGTTTACTCATTGTTCTAAATATTGACCATTTTTACATTTATACGGAAGATTGATTATCTAAGAGATGGGTAAATAAATAGTGTTTAAATGAAACCAGGGATGCGCTGCGAATGGCGTTAGTAAGGAATTCCAAAGGTAGGTGGCACGTACAGTAAAGGATCGCTCAAAGGAGGCTGTTCTACGGGTAGGAACATACAGGTCGGTGGGATGGGATCTTGTGTTTAGTAGCTGGATGGACGAACGGGGTGTAAGGAGGTCGAGGATATAGGTGGTTTTTTTTGTTCTGAAGGATTGGAATAGAAAGGAACCAAGGAGATATTGTCGTCTGGATTCAGGAAAAAGAAAACATTTCTTAGTATATAATTGGGATAATTTTTTCAAACCTTTTTCCCAATAATTTGTTATTTTTAATGGGTGAAGCCAAAACATATTTACAGTAAACATTCTTAACAACTTTATTTAAATTTATGAAATGAAATTATAAGGTCTCATCCTTGATAGAGATCCATTAAAATATTTATAGAGGCTAGGCTAGACCTAGGCTGGTTGCACCAGACCTAGAGAAAGCCCTCGGCTGTGTTATGAAGCTACATGTTCAAGTTGAGAATAAGGACGATGAGGACTCTTGAGAGAGGCAGGGACAAGTTAATTTGGATTGTTAAATTGGATCAGCTCAACGCTGAATGCAACTATAGAAAATAGTTAAAGAAAAAGAAGAAGTTTTTCAATTTCTTAGGGAGTATAAAATGAAAACAATATTATATTGTGGAAATAAATCTGCTTTGCTGCAATGAACTCACATTTCTTTATTTTATACTATGAAGCATCTGTAATCGATTCTTAAATAAAAATATAATTGCCAAGATCCTAACTTAAAAATATGTTTTCCAATTAAAGAATTTGATAATAACATCAGTTTGACTATATTTACATTTTTTAAAGTAACTTAACACTCCCCCCTTTTTTATCAAAATGAGAGTGACGCTTTCAAGTTTGCCAGGGGCACCAATCACCTTAGCTACGGCACTGTTTGCATATCGTTCGATTTTTTAATATTTTTTTAAGAGATAATTCTGCAAAGAGTATGAACTTCTTAGAACTTTAAGAAGAAAAAAATTGTGAAGCTATAATTTTTTTTTTATATAAGAAAATGAATAAAACTTTTATCTTTTATAAAACACTCGAGATTATGACAAGATTGATTGAGGGACTGCAGGTGGCAGCTATTTAAGATAGGTGGGCTGTTCGTCTAGCCCAGTCGAAATGCGCTCCCCGATGTTCCTCCTGGTCCTCTGCTGCCTGGTGCTGCCCGGGGCCTTCGCCGACGACGAGCCCCCCTACATGGACACCTTGAGGCAGATCGTCTACGAGACCAACCAGTACCTGGTCGAGAAGCACCTCGACGTCGTGGACGTCCCACAGACAGAATTCGGTAATTTCTTCAGCAGCTTTAAGGTTATCGGGGGCAAGGTAGGAAACTTCAGTACGGCCGAACTCGTCGGTGATTCATTCCTAAACCAAACAGACGACTCATCTTTCTACTTCAGCATCGGAGTCGGGCTGAAAGACATGAAGATCCAGGTGCAGTATAAAGCTAAATTCTTAGGTATCTTCTCTTCTTCAGCGTCGATCAACGTCATCAACACCGGAAACTCCGCAGTAGCTGTCGGCGTTGTTACTTCCACAGGAAAAGGTGCCGACTACAAGTGCCAAATGCATCTTGAAAGCATAAATGTGAAGAAAGTAGGTGAAATATCACTCAGTGTTGAGCCAAGCAATATTTTTCACTGGATTCTTGAGAAGTCCGGCAACCTCTTTCTCCGTTTATTATCACCATTTGTAACTAGTATGATCAATAGCACAGCAAAGAAAATTTCAGAGCAAGACCAAGTTAAGGATTTACTAACAACAATAATGTGTAGGTACTTTTAAGTAATGTATATCTTCTTCTTCTGTATTATTTAAACTGTATTTATGAACTTTTTAAACCAGTTTTACAAAAAACTGAAATAAAATTGTATTAAAGATTTTTCTAATATTCCTTCATTACTTTTTATATATTTCCTTTTACACTATCAGTAATATTCCCAAATTACCAATTACTTTGTATATCAAGAAACAAAGATTGTAGCCTAGGAATTAAGAAAGATGATAAGGAACTAAATCAGTGCGCATTAATTTTTTATGTTAGCTTTATATTCATTGTGATATTCAAGGTGAGGTGGAGAAACTGTCCTTCGCTTTCAATCAGAGAAAAATTAAATATAAAAAAGTTATTTTTGGAAAATTGAAACAGCCATAGATTGTTTTTTATTTACCAAGTTTTCTTTCCATTTATTTTTCTTACTGGCAGTATTTAGACATCGTTTTATAATGTATTCCCCTCAATGTTTTCCACATTTTTATTCATTCTATTTTTCTTTTATAGAAGTTTTTATAGGTTTTCTATTATAATTATTATAATAAAGAAAAAATCCTAAAAAAAACTTCCAGGGAAGAAAAAATAGGATAAATAAAAATATGAAAATCAAGTGGAGAATAAAAGAAAGTAATGTAGCTATTTTCTAGCAAACTACGCCTATAATCATTGGTGGATCCAAGGGGAGGGCATTGGGGCTGCGGCGCCCCCCACCCCCTTTGGAAAATAATTTTCTATTTCAAGCTAGAATTTAAGTTTACGAAAGGAAATAAGGCGAAGAACAAATATTATGCATAACAAGTAGAAGTTTAGTTTTGGGAAAGGAAATTAAACGTGAAAAAGCTGATTGGGTAAGTGCTGTGGGGCTGCAGTTCCCCCTTTACAACCTGCTGGATTCGTCCATGCCTACGACTGCATTCTTCTCCTCAATTTTTATCAAGAACTAACTGTTAATTTAACTGGTGACTTTCAAGAGTAATAGTATGAATCTATCTAAGAAAAAGGTAAATTATTAAATATTTCATTATATATAATTTAAAGCTTTAATCAGTTACTTAGTCCAGAGGAAATAATATGAAGTAGATTAAGAATCTACTTTTAGTACTTACTTTTAGTTTTTATGCTTCGCCATAACTAGAATATTGGTGGCAGATTTACATTTGAGTTCCCCCTCCTCCCAAAAGAAGGTTTTGTTTGGTTAAAAAATTGTGTGTAATTGTTTCTCAATAAATTTATCTCTTGATTTGTAAAATAGAAATGTGTTTGGGTTTTATGGTCACCAGTGTTTTTACAAATGTCTTTAAATTAAAACAAAATATATATTTAAAAAATGCATTTTTACAGCTATATAAAAAAAATATTCATTTCATTAATTGAGATGATAAAATATATTTTCATTTTTTCACAATAGGCTAGTTATATTGACTGACTGTAATTCATATAAATAATAGCTTGTCCTTATTATGAGATTTGTTTACAAATTATCTTCCAATTTTTCTCTATCTCTGTGCAATGCAAGTAATAGATCACATTTGAAAATTTTTAACAATCAGATAAAAGGTAAAACAGACATTTATCAGGAAAGGAATGAAGGACATTAAATTGGCTCTCCTGAAAAATTGCCTCTTTAAATTTAGACCAGTCTTGTACAGGATGAGAATTATGCTCACATTTCTCCCAATTTTTAGTTCTACTGCTCTTTTTGTTATTGTTTTTTCCCGCAATGGAAAGCTATGAGTAATCAATTGCGATATTTACTTTTGAATAATTCAAAACTTTTAATATTTAAAAAACGACCAAGAAGAACGCATAACTCTTCCATCCAAATAAAGAACCAAATCAGGACTCTGGGACATACCAACACTTTTCTTCTAGGTTCTAGTTAATCAGAAAATTCAACGGAGGCTGTTAAGCAGCTGCAAATGCTTGCAACCATAGAGACGCGCTTGAACCAAAATCACATTATTGGTCTTTCGCAAAAACGTAAGTGAACAAAATTGGAGGGTTCTTAAAGTATCTGGAGACAAGATACAGGAAAATGAACATCATTGTAGGAAATATATTATGCAGTGAAGAGGGCTTCATCCAAATCTAGGGGCTTCATCCCCTTTCCGTCTTCTGTTAATAATTTCTTTTATTTACATGAGAAAATGAATATTTGTGCATGACATTTTTTTTTTTTTTTTTTAATAATGAAAAAGAATTCCCTCTTATTAAATAATAATCAAGTTTATTGCTTCTGAAAATCAGGCAGAGAGGAAAATTATCAGGACGGTGTTACCATAAGCCCCATCTAAATTAAAATTCTGCCTATCTCATGTCATTTCATGTCTTAATGGCCATTTTTTAAAAGATTTTAAATTAAAGGAACTGGATTCGTTCAATATTATATGCATCCCATACTTTGCTCATGTATGAGCAACTGCAATTGGATTAATATAATTATATAAGTAATAATTACAATATCCTAATAGTTTAAGGAACCAATGATATATTGGAAATAATTGAGAATAATTATTGTAAATAATTTGTGAAATTATACAAATATTTATTGGTCTTTTTAGGCAAGTGGATTTAGGTAAGTGGGAAAGAGGAAGTTAATTCCTCAAGCATTCTAGAAATAAACAGTTTTAAGCATGAAAAAAAATAAACAATATCATATGTTCGAAGCTTTTATCTATTCTTTCATATTTTCATATAAGAAATTTCATCAGAAATCTTTTTATGAGCTGTCACAGACTATCAATTAAATGAATGTAATGAGTAGGTATGTATATCGCAGTTTCAACTTGATTATAAAGAGCTTTAAGTAATGGCTTTATTCATCAAATGTTTAGCATAAAGAAAGATTTACAGCATTTTGAGTCATCAATCAAAATTTACAATATTTAA
This sequence comes from Aelia acuminata, assembly GCA_911387785.2. NCBI lineage: Eukaryota > Metazoa > Arthropoda > Insecta > Hemiptera > Pentatomidae > Aelia > Aelia acuminata. Next base: position 24,400,078 of record OU426983.1, read on the forward strand.
CTGATTTATTGAGTCTTATAAGGAATTTTATTGTTTGTATAACACATGCTATTGTTATATGGCTCCCAATTTTTGTTTTAATCTAATAAAATTGTTGATTTTTTTTTTTAAATGTTGACCTGGTCACTCACTAGTGACTTGCTTGTCACTTATTTCTTTATTCTTTATCTAGTTCATTCAGATTTACAAAAAAAGATTAAGTTAGTATATAGAATTATTAAAAAATTGTTGCCACTCTCGTTATATTTTGGGGGGAAAACATTGTCAATATAGACAGGCACCTTAAATTGTAATCAGTCATTTGAGAGGCCTGACATTTTTAAAAATTCTTCTTCCACCTTTAAGCCACCCGATCCTTCCACGTCACCAGTGGTCTACCTCTCGGTCTTTCGCCTGTGGGCCTAGTTTTAAGGAACTTGTGTGGATCTAAATTATTAGTCATTCGGCAAACATAGCTATACCATTTTAACTTCTCTAAAATCTCTGATACTGGTTTTACTCCTAAATGCTTTCGCATTTCCTCATTTCTAGTGAGTTCTCACAGGATTGAGCCAGATACTCTTCTAAGATGTTTCATTTCAGCTGCTGTGACTCTGCTCAAATATTCGTCCAGAAGAACCCAGCTGCACTTTCATATAACAATGTGGAAAGGTAAATTTTGTTGAAGATAGCTTTACCTTTTTTTCGACTTCAAGTTTCCCAACAATAGTGTTGCGGATTTGGTGAAAAATGCTGTTAACTATTTTCAATCCAGTTTGATATTTCTCTATCCAAAAGAAATTATGTTTGTGTTTTAATTTATTTTTAGACAACTTTCATGCCAAGATTAATAGCAAGGGATATGTGTCAGAGAAAATAATTAAAGTTATGAGAATATCGTAGTGCAAAAGTTGACTGACTTGCTGTTCCTTGAATATATTATTAACTATCATGTAATTAGCTATTAAAGTTAACGATACATAGATTTATAAATAATTATTCATTAATTAATTATGATTATTATTACATATATTGATGGTCAATTTACCAAATAATCTCAATCATATTGTTCTATTTCTGATTAATCAGTAATCCAAAACAGTTTGTAATGTATTCACAATTTTTGTTTACTTAAGCAATGGCTAACTATCAAAGACAACGATTACATATCTAAGATATCGTCAGGATGCTTGAAAATATTGTTATAGTAACTTATGCTCACAATAACACGTCCAATTATCTGCCTCATTCATTACTTCTTGACTCATTTGTTACTCCCTGCCAGTTAACTCATTTATTACTTCCAAATGGCTATTACAACATTTCGGGGACCCATCATCAGTTACATTTATTCATTTTACAATTACATAATAAATGAGGCTAGGAAGTAGGTAAAATAACATTCTTTAGCCTATTCTGATTGGTGACCTTAGCTTATGTGACATAACTTCATTGGCTTTCAAACAGCGTTATTTTTTTCGGTTACGGTTTCAGCAGAAATCCTGAAATCTCCTGGAAACCTGCTTTTTCAAACATGAGAGTGATATTGGCTCAGCAGTCAAAACCTTGAATTGATGGTTATTTCACTCCCCAGATTAAATGGTTCATAAGATTAAACTTTTAGTATTTTAGTTATTTAATGTCTCTCCCACATTTTTTTTTCAGTATTCTTTATTAATATGTTTTATTCTGTTGATTTACTCAAATCATTAGCATTTCTTGTGAGGAAGATAGAATGACATGACAAGGTAAAGAAAAAATGTTTAATTATAGGAATTAATTTTTGTGAAAATTTTGTAAATATATTTATACCCTGTGGCGCAACCATGATTACTAGCTAGGTAGCTTAAATCATTTTATAGAATTTTATATTTTATTTATAATAGATGAAAGTCCTGCTTTAATTTAATTCAGATTTAATTTTGATGCATTAAATGATTTTAGTGAGAAAATTTTTTTTCTTTCTGTTGCCCGGGGGGAAGGGGCTCCAACCCCTAAGCCCCCCTTGGTTGCGCCAGGGCTTGCAAGGACTTAAAAAAATCTAGTAAATGCCTATTTGAGTATGCAAACACAAAAAATGAATTTCACAAAATATTATTGTCAAAAATTAATTTACATATCATGAGGTATATTTTGTTAATATATTACATCGAAAAAACTATACTTAATTATATTAATAGTGATAGAGATTTAATTATAAACTATATTTAGCTATAGTTTTCGTCAAATTAGATTTAAAAAAAAAGCCTATCATCTATAATGAATTATTCTGATATTGGAATTCTTTCTTATTTTTCCACCTTGGAAGGGGGAAGCAGCTACCTTAATTTACCACTCTTCTGTCTCAAGACAGAAATAAATTCAGGGAAAATCATAATCAGATAACAATTTTCTTTTTAAATTTTGTTATTACTTTCAATAGAATTAGAAATACTAAAGCTTACTTATGAAACACATGGAAAAGGCAATATAATTGTTTTTATTTGGGCTCCATCTCATTGTGGTATTGGAAAGAACGAAAAGGCAGACACTTTGTCCAGGTTAGCTCGGACTGGCAATAGTAGCCGATAAATGCATTGACTTCATTCCTCAATAAGTTTGGTGAGGTGAGCTCCCTTAAAACCCAAACAAGGGTTTAAGAAGGAACCCTTCTAAACCACTACGGGTTGATGCAGATTGTAAAGAATGAGTAACCAGCAGCAAAAAATCCAGAAGCAAAGAAGTGATAATGTGTCGACTCAGAATAGGCCATTGTTAATTTTCACCATGGTTGTATCCTATTTCCTCATACGACCTCTTATATCCAACATTCATTAAATACGGTGCTCCAAGAAAAGTTCATCATATACTGGTAGAATGCAGTCGTTATGAAGCTGTAAGGGAAAAATGTGCTTAACAATACAATACAATAATTAAAGTACTCTTGAAATATTGATGGATCTTTTAAAAATCATCAAATTCTATAACAGAGTCTAAAAAAATAAATTATAACCATTGTAACAATGATCCTTTCATTAAGAGACAAATTCTTTAATATATAATTAAATAAAATATTTTTTTATGGAAGAATAAAAAGTAAATTCTTCCAGTTTATAGGATTCATTAGGACATTCTATTTTCACTTTCACTTATGTATATGTATAATATATCCATGTATAATATTTCATATCACACATGTAGTTTTCATTCATTACTTATTATTACATATATTTCAAGGCTGTGGAAATGGACGGGGGAGCAGTCAGATTATATTATAAATTATAATATTGTAATTATGTACATATTATAACTTTATTATTATATAAATGGATGCTATTAAATTGTAGTTAAGGGGCCGGGATGGCCAAGCGGACAAAAGTGCTTGCAATATGTAATCAAAGTTAAGCAACGTCGCGTGTGTTTAGTACTTGGATGGATGACCGCTCCATTCGGGTGACCACTCACCAAAAAACGCCACGCAGTCCAAGCCTACACCCACCGCCGGGTATGTGAGGCCCGTCAGCTTACTGGAGGCGACTCACACTGACAGGGCGTAGGAGTGATGTACCTTCCCCGTGTATCACATCGAGAATCGTGGAGTGGTTTTCCATTAGAAGTAACCGCCCGGAGGTTTGGTACAAGGATGGTATGCTTTAGGGAAAGAAATATAGGTCCTCGGGGCCTGCTGACTCTGGGCTACCATCATCCTTGGACCTAGACCAGTTTGTCACTGTCCTTCGACCCGAGAGAGCTGACATTGAGCCATCAGTGGGAAGGACCCTGCCAAATTGGCCCAAATGGGATTGGTTATGGAGCTATGGGCAGTCTGCCGCTGCACTATGGTGACCATGGCTTGCAGCAACGTGAGGTTTGGGCTACCCCCTCCAGGAAGGCTGTGCTCCCGCAAGCAACATAAATGTCTGTAATGAGACCACACTGCATGGCCAAAGGTCTCATTAGGCCTAATATGCCAACCGAAAAAAATAAATAAATAAATTTTAATTATAATTTTCAATTCTTTATTCCATCCCACCGTATCCACAACCATTTCCACTGCAAAATATCCTATGGTCAACTATAACATTATTCATATTATCCGCATTTCTTCTTCCAGGTTTGACCATGTCACAGGTTTTCCAACAGCCAAGCTTTCACCCATCTTGCTGTGGGCTTCTTCAGGGCTAATACAAGAATGAGAGTGGAGAAGGGGATCACTAACTTATAATCTTCCGTCTGGGGCGAAGTCTGTGTTCCCATTGGCTAGCGCCCGAGGGGGCGTGGTCAGGTGGAGGGGGTAGGGGAGGGGGGATGTCATCCGCTCTCTGAGATATGTTTTGTTGTCTAATGTTGTTTAGTGCAGGGTACCAGTTTTTGCTAAGTCTGTATCCGTCTTCTTTGTTTATATTATTTGGTTGTTTTATAATTTCTATAGCTTCCCTGATGGATCTATGGTGGTAGTTGTCAATCCTAACTATGGCTTTGGTGTCTTCGAAGGCTATAGTGTGTTGTGTATTGTAAAAGTGTTCTGCTATGGCTGATTTGTCTGTTTGTATTTTCTTAACTGCGGCAATATGTTCTTTCAGTCGTGTGGTAATGTTTCTTCCTGTCTGTCCTATGTATTGTTTACCGCATGAGCAAGGGATACTGTAAAGTCCAGGTTTGTTGAGTCCAAGATTGTCCTTTGGATTGGGCAGGATCTGTCCTATTTTCCTGTCTGTGGTGAAAATTGTTTTGATGTTGTTTTTTGTAAGTGTTCTGGCTATTTTTTCCGAGGTGCCTTTTACGTAGGGGATGACGGCTATGGGCTTCTTTTCTGTTTCAGTTTCTTTGGGGTGATGGTTGTCGGTCTTAAATTCTTGTTTAGTGAATTCGGAAGTTATAGTCTCGTCTGAGTATCCGTTCTTTTTGAGGGCTGTCCGGAGTTTTCTTTTTTCTTTTGGAATTTTTGTGGGTTCAGTTATGTTCAATGCTCTGTGTATTAGTGTAGCAATGATCCCTCTCTTTTGTGATGGATGGTGGTGAGACTCTGCGTGTAAGTATCTGTCCGTGTGGGTCGGTTTTCTATAAACTGAATGCCCTAGAGTGAGGTCTTCCTTCTTTTCTACTAGTACGTCCAGAAAGGGTAGCTTGTTGTCCTCCTCGGTCTCCATGGTAAACTGTATGTTGGTGTGTATGTGGTTGATATGTTCAAGAAACTCTTTAAGCAATTTTTCTCCGTGCTCCCATATTATGAAGGTGTCGTCTACGTAGCGATACCAAACAGCTGGTTTGAACTTGGCTCTTCTTAGGGCTTCTTCTTCAAAATGTTCCATGTATGGATCTGCTATGACAGGACTTAGTGGGTTGCCCATGCTTGCTCCTTCTTTTTGCTTGTAATACTTCCCGTTGAAGAGGAAGTATGCTGTCTTCAGACATATCTTGGCCAGATCCAATTCCTCTGCTGTAAGTATCTTCTGTAATAATAGTATAGTTTCATCAATAGGAACCTTAGTGAACAATGATTTTACATCAAAGCTCACCAGGATACTATTTTCTGAAATTTTGAGCTTCTTAATTTTCTCGATGAAGTCCTTAGAGTTCTTGATGTGGTGTTCTGAGTTTCCTACGTGTGGTTTGATGATTTGTGTGAGGTGTTTTGCAATGTAGTAAGTGGGTGATCCTATTGAGCTGACTATGGGCCGCATAGGAAAATTGTCTTTATGGATTTTGGGTAGTCCGTAGAGTCTGGGTGGAACTGGGTCGGATCTGGTAAGTTTCTTTAGAGACTGGTTGTTTTCAGGCAATTTCTTCATTATGTCTGTCAGTTGTTTGTTCACGTCTTTGGTGGGGTCCTTGTTTAGTTCTTCGTATGTCCCGTCAGAGAGGAGATTTAACATTTTAGAAATGTAATCTTCTTTGGACATTACTACCGTGGAATTCCCCTTGTCCGCTGGTAAAATAACGAGGTCTTCGCGGCTCTTGAGTTCGCTGAGGGCTCTTCTTTCTTCTTTTCGTAAGTTGGGTTTTGGTGGTCTGGCTTCTCGCAGGATCTTGCTCACGTCTTGACGAATCGCTTCTGCTGTGTGTTCTTCCATGTCCTTTACTACTGCTTCGACGCTGGTGATGATTTTCTCAACTGGTATGCGTTTCGGAGCTACAGCAAAGTTGAAACCTCTTTGTAGAACCGAAACAGCTTCTGAAGGAAGTTCTTCCGACGTGATGTTGATGACGGTGTTCCTTAGCGATTCGCGGTAAGGATCGAGTTTGTTTCTCTCCGAGGCAAGCTTCATGAATTTCCGTTTCTGCGTGGAAGTGTGGGTTCTTCTGATCTTCTCAGCTGCACACCAGATGGCTCTGTCGGTTTTGGTCCAGTCTGTAGGAGCAAGTTTGTTGCTCAAGAACAGGTGTTCCTGTAGCAATGACCGTTCCAGATGGGAAAGTTCTCTTCTGGTGTCATGTATCATGGTTCTTAGAATCATAATACTGCACCTGTCAGCTGTTCTCTGCATCTTCTTGGATTTTTCTCTTCTAACGATCTTGGAGCAGTCAGGCATTATTCTGTTGTCTCGGCAACGTTTCAGAAATGCTAATTGGCTCAGCATTCTGGCCTTCTTAGATCGGAGCTTCTCCAGTATTCTCACTCTTCTTGCAACATCCTCCCCGTACAGGTTTCTTAAATGTTGTTTCAGGCTTCCATGGTCTGAATCCATTATCCGCATTTCTTCTTCCAGGTTTGACCATGTCACAGGTTTTCCAACAGCCTTATTTTTTATTTATTATTTTTTATTTATTATCCAACAGCCTTATTATTATTCATATTACTTTTAATACAATTTATTAAAATTTATGATCTACATCAACTTTGTTTACTATAATGTATCTAACAAATCCTAATTTTTATTCACATACATCTCTGTATTAATATTTTATTTATGAATTATCTATATAAATAAAGATGAAATTCTGTTTGTTTGTTCTTTATAGAAATCCATACCGTTTGTCCTAAATTCTCCAAATTTCGCTTAGTGGTTCTTTGATACCAGGTGCTAACACCCGTCCATATTAAAATTGCATAGCTTCAGCCAATCTCTGGGATTATTCTTTATTGTTATAAAATTCGTCATGATCTCCCTTTGCTATGGTTTTTTTTTACGAAATCGACCGTTTGAGTCGAATAAACGGCCTTAAAATTCATTTTATAGATTTTGAAGAGGCCAACAAGGCCCGGTAAGACCGTCCCTTGGCAGGCGTCGAGTTCTGGGATTTTTAAATCATATGTTTTTTTTTACATTACAATACGTTTATTCACATGTATGGTAAATTCATTTTTTAAAAATGCCTCCTAAGAAGCGAGCTTCAATAGGAGTAATGAGCTCAAAAGCTAATAAACAACGTCAAATACGAGCAGCTGAAACTCTCGACGAACATCAAAATAGGATTGAACAACAGAGGCTTAGACAGGCCGATTTGCGAGAAGCTGAAACTGCAGGGCAATATTTCTGTTTGTTTTTTATAGAAATCCATACCGTTGATCCTAAATTCTCCAAATTTCGCTCAGTGGTTCTTTCATACCAGACGCATATTAAAATTGCATAACTTCAGCCGATCTTCAGCTGATATTCTTTATCCTAATAAAAATCGTAATGATCTTGCTTTACAATGGTTTTTTTACGAAATCGACCGTTCCATTGGAAAAATTAAATTTCCCGGGTGAAACCGAGACATACAGCTAGTTAATCTATATTTTTTCATTATTTACTCTATTATAATCAATGTATCATTTCTATTTTCATATAATTTCCATCTGAATTCAAACCATCGTCAGCGAAACATAACATGTTTTGCATATCAGGGTAACTATTACCAAAATCTCAGTAAACTGTTTTTTCCACATTTAATTTACTTATTTTTTATTCTATATAAGATATAGCCATCAAAATTTTTCAATTATTTTTATACAAATAAAATTAAAAAATAAATTTTATTTGTATTTTATTTGCCTGCGTGTCAACTTTCACTTACCACCCTTCTTTCTTTGAAAAAAATAAGACAATTTTTTGAAGTGCTATTAGAGAAGGAACACAAACCTTCTTCCTCAATGAGAATTTTTTTTATTGGAAAGTGGGGTCAATAATTCATAAGTTGGTGTACCATTTACCCATGGGACTCCTTACTTTCCAGAAATTGTTTAATTTTTTTTTATATATATAAATATTTTTGTAGGAGATTATAGAAATAATAATCGAGTTTTAAACCTATCATGTTTTTCGACGATTTATCGTAAATGGGAATCGATATAAAGGGTTCATAAATACGGCCGATAACAAACTGGAACTAAATTTTCAATTTTGAGTGCTTCAGTATTTTTCAGAAAACGACAGCTATATTTTTATCTTCTCAGGAAGAGACATTAAAACCGAAAAGTGTTTTATTTGAATCAATATTTTGTTCCAAGAAGCACTTAAAACACCTTGAGAACTCATTTCGCCAGCAGAGTACACCTTTCCACGTTAACAATGTGCAATTATGCGCATGTAAAAGAGTTACCATCGTATTTTGAGTGCTTGCTGGAGCCTACTTTTGATTAATTAGTAATGGACTTTTTTTTCCCGATCGATTACATTTTGAGCAGCACGCACTTCGCCTTCATAGATCATTTAAACATTTTTAAAATATATATATATATATGTATATATATATATATATATATATATAATAATAACATTTAATTTAATTTGAAACTACCTACAATAATCTCGTTTTCCAATTATTTCCACATCACAAGTGAACAGAATATCATCCTATTTTATTAATATTTATCTTTATCTTTATATATAAAAATCTCGTGTCCCGATGTTTGTCGGAAGTAAAATCAGAAACTACTCATCCGATCTTTATAAAATTTGGTTCACTTTGTGTAGGTTTGTCCAACTTAAAAGATAGGATAGATTTTATCTCGATTATTGGCCTCAATATTTCTTTTATTGCAAATAAATCTTATTATACTATCATAACCTGTTTCAGGTAGATCCTACTTATATAATTTCTTAATCATCATGTGTTATATTCTGAATTTAATTAATATGTACTATGGCAAAAGATTAAATTGTTACATTTTTGCTAACTGTCTATTGTGATTGTAAGAAACCCTATTCCAATTATATTCTTTGTTAGTTCCTTTTACTGTTAGCTCATTTTAGTGTTATTTATATTTAATTTCGCCTCTGCTAGAATAATCCATTCCGTGCTAAATGAATGTAACATTAGTACTTACTATAGTCAAATATGAGATGTAAAAAATTAAAACTTTAACTTTAAATCCCAATGGTTTTTAAATAAGCTGAATCTTTTTTATCTTTATCAGTAAATTTTGATTTTACTGTATTAAAAAGAATAGGTTATAACTAATTCAACGCATCAATAGCTACTGAGCCACAGCAACGCATGGCCGGGACTGCTCGTAGCATATATCTGATCAATTGTAAAAAATATTAAAATAATTATTTATTATTTTAATAAAGTAAGGGGGGATGGGAGGGCATCTCCCCCCCCCACTTAGAAATTTTGAGAAACATAAATTACCAACTAAATAAAATCTATTAATTTTCAATATTTATCAAGCTTTATATTGTTTATTATTTTATAAGTATTATTTATTAGCCGCTCGTCGATTAAATTGGGCGTGCTAAGTTGCGAGTCTTATTGCGAACTGGTCGAGAAAGGCTTTGCCGACTGTAAAACGTCCGAGAGGTAGACCGAAGCGAAGATGGGAGGATTCGGTGTGGGCTGATCTTGTGGAGTTGGAATTGGACGGATTATATAATGATTTATTTGTATTAATCATTATATAAACACGTATTTTAACTTTTAAATATCAATAAGTTTTATTTAAACAATTAATGGAGCCTTGAAAGGTCAGAATACCTCAACCCTTCCCAAAATTTTACCAACCCCCTAGACGAAATCCTGCGGACACCTCTGATTATAATTATTAATCATTATTATTATTATTATACTGATATAATAAAAATTACCTACCCAGCTCTTGATCTGTCCGGTATCCCTACCTAATGGCGACACATCAGGACAATTAGGTACATTGTTCCTTCAGCGGTGACAGCATTTTTCAGCTGTTATTATTTTGTAAATCCAAAAGTAAGAGAGTGGCATCTTAGCTTGTGACACCCGATTTCATTGGCTGGATATAAATTATAAAATATATAAGGCACATTTTTATTGGAGGAGGGAATAGCCCGATAAGCCGACGGTGACATTGGAATGGCGGAGACCCGTAGAGGGCCGCATTGATTTGTCCTATTGTGTGTGCAAGTTGCAGTAGACAAGTTGATGGATCGCCCATTGTGCCTCCTCCCCGTCCTCTCCGCTAAATAATACATCACAGATCCCAACGTCGTCGGCTTTATCTTCTACAACTAACGATAGTCGGCTATTTAGATTATAACTTTCCTTTATCTGCACTATTGTTTGCCACAAGCAGATACCATTTTAATTCGATTTATTATTATTTATTTCTATCTAAAAGAAGCCTCAAAAATGAATCCTTATTTCATCAAGAGTCGAGATTTTATCAATAAATTGTAAGCGGAGATCGTTGAAGGGGCTCAGAGTAAATTGAAACCTAATTTTCGTCTCTTATACCTTTCCTAGAAACCGACAACGATCATGGTTCTAACTTACAATTCAATAAAAACAAGTCGTCTGATTTTATATTTATCTATGTAGTAGTTGTGGAAAACTTCATATAGTTCCCATGAAACAAATAATTTTCATTAAATGAACAGAACATTATTAATTATATAGCATTAGTCTGTCATTAGAGGCGTACTGGGCATGCGTGAGCTCAATGTATTTTATGTGGTATCATTGTCATGCCTACGAACATTTCTTATCAGAAGTATTAGACACTTATAAAAATTGCATTAATATTTTTGCATAACATTTAGACATTTCATATTTTGAAAATTACATACCATTTATCTTACTTCATCACTTAATGTGACTGGAAAAACTATTATTATAATTGAAAACTAGTTGGTAAAGGCGTCATTTTAATATTTATTTAAAACTAGTAAATAATAGTTACTTACATCACTAATACAGAAAGTGACTTTTTACAGTACGAAGTCAGGTTTGACGAGCGAGGCGCAGCCGAGCTCGGTAATTAGACCTCGTACTGTAGAGACACTTTCTGTACAAGTGATGTAAATTATTTTACAGTATACTGAAAATTAAAATAAAATATATTATAATAATTTTATTTTTAGTAAAATTTAATAAGAAGTGTAACTTTAACAAATAATGAATAAAAATTATTTGGTAGGAGGTATTGACGACTCGTAAAAAATCTACATATTTATATTTATGTTAAATGTACAATTATTATTATTTCTAATATTGAATCCTTCTAAGAGGGTTGAGCATAAATCCGGCAAAAAGCAAAACTATGTGTGTGGGTAGAGAAGATCTGGAGCCTAGGATATTCTGTAATGGCGAACTCTTAGAAACAACAAACGCCTACACATATCTAGGGATAGTCATGAGCAAAGATGGAAAAATAGACCAGGAGGTACTAAATCGGGTGATGAAGGCCAATGGACTATACTACCATATATCCAAAACTGTCATTGGGAAACATGAAGTTAGCAGAGAGGCTAAAATTAGGATATTTAAATCTGTTTTCCTACCTGTGCTTTTGTACGGATCTGAAAGCTGGACTACCCTCGACAAACATGCAAGCAAGTTGGTAACAGCTGAAATGAGATTTCTCCGAAGAATAGTTGGCAAAACCAGGAGGGACTGTATTAGAAATGACAGGATCCGCGAGGAATTGGGAGTAAGATCAGTGCGGGACATCCTGGAGGTTTATTATATAATGAACTAGCTAGGGTGCCCGGCTTCGCTCAGGTACTTGTGTGGCTGTTTCAATAACAGAAAAACTTTAAAATTAAAGGAAATATAGAACAAAATTAGCACCTTCTTGAAAATTTTAACATTGTATCAATATTAAGATTCGAGATCTGCAGTATCCGCCCAAATAAGGAACCCTATATACTTTATAGGGTGTTGAAAATGGTGAATGAACAATTAATTTTGTTGCAACTTTGTCGAGTCATGCATCGTTTTTGATGGTTTCTGTGATTATGAATCCTATAAGCCCATTCCAAGCAGTCAGCAGATAATAAGTTATTAGATTATTAGTTAAAAAAACTATATTTGGAGTAAAGCTTAAGCGCCGACTACTGTGATGGTCCCATTAGATCCAGAAGTTTAAAAAATACCGAAGATTCATAGAAACTTTTTTAAAGACCTTTCTTCCAGTTCAACCTCCCTTAATATATATCCCCCCCACCCTAATTTGGCCGAACTCTGCACTTATCCAATCTTACTACTGTTACTAAGCGAAAACCAAAATATCATGAGGGCACAATTTTTTCATCATATTTCTTTTTATCCTGAACTATGAGCGGTGATAAAGTCTTATTGAAAAAATTGTATTATTGGAGTCAATTCATCATTTTGTCAACTGGAATGCTCATCATACATAGTAATAAAACGATTTTTCATAACTACATACAATAAGAACACTTCAAACTTGTTATTTTCGGTTTATAATCAGCTCTTCTTTTTTGTTTTATGTCTGTTTTTATTCGCTCACTCATATTGCATTAAATTTACTTAAGTATATGTTAGATATTGATTAAATGTAATGTGTTAATCAATTAACCTTCTTATGAGAAAATTAATTTTGTAAAGTATCCAGTCGGTTTTCTCATTGATTGCAGATATGTTAAATGATTAATTTATTTTAAAAGAAAAGGTGAAACTAATTATTTTCGCTTGATTTTTAGTAATTTAAAAAGAACAGCTGACGAAATATATAACCTTTACAAATATAACGGAATGAATGAACAATAAACATTGAGTGAAACACACCATAGCGCTTCCTGGTGGTCTCGAACTAAATTTTTACTTTCACTTACCTATATATGAAATATATAGTAAGTGGAAGTATTGCGATCGTGAAAAATTTCGACTTCCGGTTTTCAACGGAAATACACGTTTTGGGGTCCCCTGAGTCCAAATAACCAAGTCCCGCGAAATGGTCTGTGTGTGTGTGTGTCTGGGTGTGTGTGTGTGTGTGTGTGTGTGTGTGTGTATGTGTGTGTGTGTGTGTGTGTGTGTGTGTGTGTGTGTGTGTGTGTGTGTGTGTGTGTGTGTGTGTGTGTGTGTGTGTGTGTGTGTGTGTGTGTGTGTGTGTGTGTGTGTGAACAGACTAGCTCAAAAACTATAAACCGTGCGAACCTGAAATTAGGTATTTAGTGTATGTATATGCCCGCGATGTGACAGCAAAAATTTCATCAAAATTGCTCAAAGGGAGGGGGTACTTTATTTAATAACTTTTGAAGTTTTTTTCGATTTTCTCAAAAACGGCTCTAACGATTTTGATTAAACTGAGTATTTGATGTATGTATATGCCAAAGATGTGACACCCAACATTTCATCAATATTGGTCAAACGGAGGGGGGACTTTACTGAATAAATGTTGTCTCATTTTCACGTGTGTTTTTTATTTACTCAAAAGCGGGTTTAACGATTTTAATCAAACTTGGTATTTGGTGTATGTATGTGCCCGCGATGTGACAGTAAACATTTCATCAACATTGATCAAATGGAGGGGGTACTTTACTTAATAAATTTTGTATTATTTTCACGTGTGTTTTTTATTTACTCATAAAAGGCAAAAATAAGAAATGAATGTGGAAAATTTTGTGACTTTGTGAAGTGGCAATTTACAAAACACGTCAATTTCTAATCTACATAAGTTGGTAAGTGAAAGTTGTGTTGCGCGCACGCACCAGATTTTTCATTCATAAACTCGTATGTCATTCTCAGGTAGGCTAATTATATGTTGCGAGAGGCTTAAAATTCCAGTCCTTTTCTCTTCAATTTCACACCCTTAAGAGAAAAACGGAAACCTTCTTCTCCGTTAGGGGACATTCAGTTACACGCTGACATAAATTTCTTAATCGTATGTGGAGTCGTTTCTGAGCCTTTTCGGCACGCACATTGTACACTTTGCTTTATAATATATATTGATTAAATGTACAATTATTATTATTTCTAATATTGAATCCTTCAGATGGTAATTGAATGTGAAGTCTGGAATAGTACTCGTACACTTTTTATCATTTATATTATAAATGAATTAAATACGTCTCTAAATAGATCATCAACCGTAGTTTATTATATTCACATTCGAATCTTTGTCGTGGTTTTGAAGAAGGAAGTTCTTCTGTAGTTTCATTTGCTTGATCAATTATAGTTTTAGGAACATTCACATCACTAACTTCAGACATATTTAAATAAAAATTATATAAAGGTTAATATGTTATTAAAATTTTTAATTACACGTGTTTCCTTTACACTACTAGTATTGTAATGGATCCCTTTCGATGCTAACAGTCTAGAAACAAATATTTCATAAGCAGTATAATGTAAAATATATATTAGGTACTTTAAGTCGTATTTAAATGAAATATATGCAAAGTTTGATAGGTATAAAACATAATAAATATCATAAAACAAATTTGGAACATATTTTCTTACCCCTACGCAGTCCCCTGTCAATGATTATTTATACAGTTGATTTTGATAGCTGAAACAGTGTATCAAACAGTAATTGCAGAAAAAGTGTATTGAAGATCAAAGAATGTTGAAAACTGTTACTTCGTTTGCACAAAAGGTATTTTTTTTTTATAATTCCCACTCATGAACAGAGGATGCGAAGAATTAAGTCCACACTCTGTCAATTCCATAACTCGGATGCGGTTCATTCACTATTGCAATTAGAACATCGCTTTCCCCCCTCCCTTGTCCCTGCGAGCTGTAGTTAGCTCTTGCTTTCAAACCGTAATTAATACGGTTTTTTTTTAGTGACTAATTACCTCTCGCATAGTTAATTGGTCCAAAAATCTTAATTAGGTAAGACTATAGATTAGGTAGGGGGGGAGGGTTTTCTCCGACCCCACCAGGAACCACCACTATCGCCAACTCGATTCCCTCGCGCTCAAGTTAGCTCTCGCACACGTAAATTTTCATTAACTAATATAGGATACTATTTTCTGTAAGTAATTAATAAGTGGGAAAACACCAAAAATCGAATGTCCCATTCTTTCATCGACATTACAATGTTGTTAGCTACAAGATTTTTTCAACATCATTTTATTTACTTCCCTTCAATGAAAAACAAAATCGATTCATCTACTTATTGCCAGCCGGGCTTGGAAATGAAGTTGACATCTGGATTCTGGACAGAAGAGTAGGGAAACAAGATGGCCGCCAGAAGGTGTAAAGACGAAGAGAGAGAGTGAGAGAGGTAATAGAGCGGTGGAGGATATCACTTTGGAGGCTGCCACGGCTTGATGGATCGGCGGTCCTCTACAACTTGGTCGGCAGTGCCTCCTCCCTCGATATATTAACTTTAGGGGTTTTACCCGCAGCCCTTCCTTCCTTTACTACTCGGTTTAAAGTAGGTATTATTCAATGGGGCATGAATTGCACAGGGAATTAGAAGGAAGGATCAAAGTTTCTAAACACGAGTTATTTATTTATTCAAATCTAAATGTAAAATAATAATAATAATAATCATAGTTGTTCCACTTTATATCAATTTTTCAATTCCTCGTGAATTTTTTTTAGTCGTATTTTAACGAAAATATACATGCTATTGCATATGTTTCGAAAGTCATCTGCGAAGGGTGGTGATATGTTTTATATCCGTTTTAGAACCCTTAGAGCAAGATTATATATATCGGGGTTTAATATAGTATTATGTATATTCATAAGGTATAAAATGTATACATTTTTTTTTCTCTTGCTACATATTGTCACCTCCTGCGGCTTGTGGATTAATGGAGCTGAAATTGGGAATGTCGCATTATTTCCTAGCATATCAATACTAGTAACATTTGGGTACATTATTTATGTTTTTCATTTGAATTTACAGTGCATTTATTATAATATAAAAATGTGTAATGTTTAACTTTAGGCGAATCTAATGATGCTGTTACGTACTATTGATAGATTGATTCAGAATGAGGATTGGAGCTGTGAAAGGTAAGGAGCCAATGAAAGCGGACGGTTCACAATGATGGATGCTCTTGCGTGGACTCAACACATGTCCCAACTTACTGCCTAGTTCGCTGGCAACTAAATGATGAATTTGCCTACAACTGAGCCATCAAAACTGCTATAGGTTAATAAATGTTATAGCTTCATTAGCGGCCATAGATTGAAATCTTTATTTTTAAATTTGGAGGTCTTATAAGCGACATCCATCAAGAAAGGTTAATATTTATTAATGGAAACAATAAAACGAAAAATAAAATAATTAAATAATTTTTCAGACATTATGGTTTGCCAAAACTAAGGAGATATTTTCTCTTCTGTAATATTCATGATTATGTGCGCGATTCTACAAAACTTATTGAACTTTAGACCTAATTTTGTTTAAATGATTTTCGGTGAAAATTAAATGTTGTTTCGAGAACATGAAATGGATATAGTGTTAACCTCAGCTGTTGACTGAAGTGATTATTAAGTAACTGTAATGATTATTAACTATTAGTCCTTTGTTAACGGGTGAAAAACAGGACCCCTGACCCTAGCTGACCCTGCTCCCTCAATCCAATAGACCCTGCCCAATTCAATTTGGGAAAAAATGGACACTTCCATGAAGGAACGCCAGAAGGAAATGAAGAAGAAAAGAAAAAAAAGTATAATTCCAACGATCATCAGTAGCATCATTTGACATAATGTTGCCGAATCCGTATTGCCGAAAGGCAACGTAGAGTGAAATAAATAAGGTCCTTTGTAATTTTTCTAAAGAATTTTCAATTGTGCCGTTTACATTTTGTTTTTGTTTTCATGGTTTGCGGAACGTGTAAGTTCTACTCTGCAAATCCAAACATATCTTAGACTAGTGGAGTGAGTAAGTCGTATCTCATGTTAAGTGATGATCTGTTGTCTAGGAGATGTGATGGAAAAGCATGTCTACCGGGATCTAACCTCATCAAGTGTATAAGGTGCAAATGGAGGCTCAGTAATCCAAAAATTGGTCCACAAAAAAAAAAAAAAAACATGATTAAAAATAGCTGTTGATGTTTTCCAAATTTGACTAGGACTATGAATTTGGTGTCGTTTAACAGCGCATTCCATGCCATTTCATATGATATACAACGATGTACTGAAGAAATTTTCTTAAAATTAAAAATAAAATGTTAATTTCAATTTTCTCCAAAAAGGGCTTCTTTAAAATTTTTTATTTTTTTTAAAAATATAGGTATTATTATATGTATTCATACAACAAAATATAAAAGTGGGATGAAAATTTCTTCATTACTAAAAAAATTAAAACGTAGTGATAAAATTTCATAAATCTAGCATTCATGATTTTTGTGTGTGGTTCATGAGGTGCAGATGTTTTCCAAATTTGACTAGGAATATGAGATTGGTGTCTTTTAACAGCGCATTCCATGCCATTTCGTGTGATACACAGCAATGTATAGGTTGGTACTGAAGAAATTTTCTTAAATCCAAGTTTAAAATTTTAATTTCAATTTTCTCAAAAAGGGCATCTTTAAATTTTTTCTATGTTTTTTGTAAAAAATAGGTATTATTCTATGAATTCAAACAACAAAATAGAAAAGTGGGATGAAATTTTTTCATTACTAAAAAATTTGAAAACTAGTGGACATAAAATTAGAGATAGATTATTATAGATAAAATTCCATAAATCTAGCAATTATGATTAAGAAAAGCTGTAGATGTTTTCCAAATTTGACTAGGACTATGAGGTGAGTGTCGTTTAACAGCCCATTCCATGCCGTTTCATATGATATGGTATAGGGAGTATGACCTATTTAAAAAAAAAAAGTTTTATCTTTTTGAGAAAATTGAAATTAAAATTTTAGATTTAGTTTTAAGAAAATATCCTTAGTACCAACCTATACATTTTTGTATATCTTATGAAATGGCCTGGAATGCGCTGTTAAAAGACACCAATCTCATAGTCCTAGTCAAATTAGGAAAACATCTACATCTATTTTTACTTTCACTTACCTATATACGAAATATATAGTAAGTGGAAGTATTGCGATCGTGAAAATTTTCGACTTCCGGTTTTCAACGGAAATACACGTTTTGGGGTCCCCTGAGTCAAAATAACCAAGTCCCGCGAAATGGTCTGTGTGTGTGTGTGTGTCTGTGTGTGTGTGTGTGTGTGTGTGTGTGTGTGTGTGTGTGTGTGTGTGTGTGTGTGTGTGTGTGTGTGTGTGTGTGTGTGTGTGTGTGTGTGTGTGTGTGTGTGTGTGTGTGTGTGTGTGTGTGTGTGTGTGTGTGTGTGTGTGTGTGTGAACAGACTAGCTCAAAAACTATAAACCGTGCGAACCTGAAATTTGGTATTTAGAGTATGTATAAGCCCGTGATGTGACAGCAAAAATTTCATCAAATTTGCTCAAAGGGAGGGGGTACTTTACTGAATAACTTTTTACGTTTTTTTCGATTTTCTCAAAAACGGCTCTAACGATTTTGATTAAACTGAGTATTTGATCTATTTATATGCCTGAAATATGACTGTAAAAATTTCATCAAAATTAATCAACCGGAGGGGGGACTTTACTTAGTACATTTTGCATCATTTTCACGTGTTTTTTTTATTTACTCAAAAACGGCTTTCACGATTTTGATCAAACTGGGTATTTGATGTATGTAAATGCCAAAGATGTGATAGCCAACATTTCATCAAAATTGATCAACCGAAGGGGGGACTTTACTTAATAAATTTTGTATTATTTTCACGTGTTTTTTTTATTTACTCAAAAACGGTTTTAACGATTTTGATCAAACTTGGTATTTGATGTATTTATATGCCAAAGATGTGATAACCAACATTTCATCACAATTGATCTACCGGAGGGGGGACTTTACTTAATAAATTTTGTATCATTTTCACGTGTTTTTTTTATTTACTCAAAAACGGTTTTAACAATTTTGATCAAACTTAGTATTTAATGTATATATATGCCCGAGATATGACTGTAAAAATTTCATCAAAATTGATCTACGGGAGGGGGGACTTTACTTAATAAATTTTGTATCATTTTCACGGTTTTTTTTTTTATTTACTCAAAAATGGCTTTAACGATTAACAAAAATAAGATATGAATGTAGAAAAAT
Source organism: Aelia acuminata (assembly GCA_911387785.2). Taxonomy (NCBI): domain Eukaryota; kingdom Metazoa; phylum Arthropoda; class Insecta; order Hemiptera; family Pentatomidae; genus Aelia; species Aelia acuminata. The sequence goes on from OU426983.1 coordinate 24,419,272, forward strand.
GTGTGACTTTGGGAAATGATATTTAGCAAAACACGTCAATTTCTAATCTAAGTAAGTTGGTAAGTGAAAGTTGTGTGTTGCGCGCACGCACCAGATTTTTAAACATGAAGTGATAGATCTATGGAACTTTATGGTATCACTAGTTTTCAATTTTTTTAGTAATGAAGAAATTTTCATCCCACTTTTATATTTTGCTGTATGACTAGATATAATACAACCTATTTTTTAAAAAAATATAATTTTTTTTAAAGGATGCCCTTTTCGAGAAAATTGAAATTAAAATTTTAAACTAGGTTTCAAGAAAATTTCTTTAGTACCAACCTAAATATTGTTCTATATGATATGAAATAGCATGGAATGCGCTGTTATACGACACCGATCTCACAGTCCTAGTAAAATTTGGAAAACATCTACAGCTATTTTTAATCACGATTATTTGTCTTTCTAGACCTATTTTTGAGGGCTTTAGACACCAATAATTCAAAAACGGGTAGACATATCTCAGCATTGTTCTAGTATATACAAGTAGTACACATATACCATATTTTAAAAAAATCTGAGATGATGGGGCTCAAGCTGTTATTGAATTGACATGGAATGACCCATTAACGAACCTTCCATATCATTCATGTTAGGGCAAAAGGGGTTGTCATAAAATTTTTCTTTTGTATTATCTTCTTAAAATTGATAATTGACTATGATTTATTCGTTATTCATAATTTATTACAGTCTCTGTTGAAAAAATATAGTTTCATTTATTATTCTGGAATAAAGAAATACAATAAAAAATAGCTCAATAGCTTGGAAAATCGTTTAAGCTTCACATTTGATGATTTAACCCCTTTTGCCCTTTTGATATACTTATCGAAAATATAAATAAACAAGGAGAGATTGACGCAAAGCCCTGGCAGAGGGAAGAAGGGTTGTGGGGTTGGCGATGCTTTGACCTAACTGAAACAGATACAAGTCAAATAGGGAGCGTCAACAAGCTGTCTCCGGGCATTACGTCACTGTCTCTGCCTTGTCAGCGAGCTTTTCTGCGGGATTGTAGGAGCTTGTCCTCGTCTTGTGCAAACAGTATGTCTTGTAGGTGATTTTACACTACTGTCGAATTGAAAAACGAAGAAGTAATAACAGGATTAGCCTTGTTGGCATTGTAAAACAGCATGGATGTATAGATATGAATTAATAAAATAATTTAACTATGAATAGATATTTGAAAAATCTGGTGCGTGCGCGCAAGACACAACTTTCACTTACCAACTTACTTAGATTAGAAATTGATGTGTTTTGTTAATTGCCAGTTCTCAAAGTCGTCATTATTCCATATTAATTTCTTATTTTAGTTTTTATTTGCTCTATAATAAAAAACACTATTTTTTTTTATTATTAAATAAAAGTTTTTACTTGTGATGATTCGGCAATGCAAGCAAAATACTCCATCGCGTCTGATTTTATAAGTTTCTATTTAGTTGTTGAAAACATTATTTGATTACCATAAAAAAAATAATTTCCTTTAAATAAACAGGACGACTTTAATTATGAACAATGGTCTGTCATTAAAGCCGTACTCCGCATACGTGGGCTCATCGTTTACCTTTTTTTTTCATATTTGATATCTAACCATTTCTTATTTTTAGGCTTAACGAGTTACAGTTAATTTCTCCATATAAACAAAAACGAAGGTACGTTGTAGGAGAAAAAAAAATGGCCCTTCCCCATTAAAGCCCCCTCAGAACATTATAATAATGATAAAGCTTACCCGATATTAAAGAACACTTAATTTTCATTAAACATGACAAATTTGATCAAAATTATTAAAGCCGTTATTGAGATAATCGAAAAAAAGATTATAATTGGAAAAAAAATTATGATATAAAGTGCCCCCTCCGTTTGATCAATTTTGATGAAATGTTGGCTATTACATTTTTGGCATATACATACATCAAATACCCAGTTCGGTCAAAATCTTTAAAGCCGTTTTTGAGTAAATAAAAAACACGTAAAAATGATACAAAATTTATTAAGTAAAGTCCCCCCTCCGTTTGGTCAATTTTGATTAAATTTTCGCAGACATATCTCGGGCATATTAATAGATCAAATACAAAGTTTATTCAAAATCTTTAGAGAATTTTTTGAGAAAATCGAAACAAACATAAAAAGTTATTAAATAAAGTACCCCCTCCCTTTGACCAATTTTGATGAAATTTTCGCTATCACATCGCGGGCATATTCATACTCTAAATACCCAATTTCAGATTCGCACGGTTTATAGTTTTTGAGCTAGTCTGTTCACACACACACAGACCATTTCGCGGGACTTGGTTATTTGGATTCAGGATAAACGTGTATTTCCCTTGAAAACCGGAAGTCGAAATTTTTCACGATCGCAATACTTTCCTTATTATATATTTCATATATAGGTAAGTGAAAGTAAAAAGGAGGTGAACATAATTCCTAATTTCATGACTTAAAAGAACATAGAGAGAATTTTCTCCCAAAAGCAACATTTTATTCTACGTATTTTTATCTTGTTTAATTCACTAATTATATTTAGACAGTTTGAGTTCGAACATAACATAAACCTTCGAAAACAAGAAAGTTGCTTTCTTCAAAACAGAAGGTGGAAGTAATCAGTGATAATTTCTATGTAAAATATTTGTATGTTTCAACTCTGCATAACGGATAAAATCCTTAGGTTTTTGAAGGAGCCTCTTCTGTATTTTTACTTTCACTTACCTATATATGAAATAAATAGTAAGAAAAGTACTGCGATCGTGAAAAATTTCAACTTCCGGCTTTCAACGGAAATACACATTTTGGGGTCCCCTGAGTCCAAATAACCAAGTCCCGCGAAATGGTCTGTGTGTGTGTGTGTGTGTGTGTGAACAGACTAGCTCAAAAACTATAAATCGTGGGAACCTGAAATTGGGTATTTGGTGTATGTATATGCCCGCGATGTGACAACAAAAATTTCATCATAATTGGTAATTTATTTAATAACTTTTTAAGTTTTTTTCGATTTTCTCAAAAACGGCTCTAACGATTTTGAGAAAACTGAGTATTTGATCTATGTATATGCCCGAGATATGACTGTAAAAATTTCATCAATATTGATCAACAGGAGGGGGGACTTTACTTCATAAATTTTGTACCATTTTCACGTGTGTTTTTTTTTTTTTTATTTACTTAAAAACGGTTTTAACGATTTTGATCAAACTGGGTATTTGATGTATGTATATGCCAAAGATGCGATAGCCAACATTACATCAAAATTGATCAACCGGAGGGGGGACTTTACTTAATAAATTTTGTATCATTTTCACGTGTTTTTTTTATTTACTCAAAAAAGGCTTTAACGATTTTGATCAAACTGGTTATTTGGTGTTTGTATATGCTAAAGATGTGATAGCCATCATTTCATCAAAATTGGTCAAACGGAGCGGGCACTTTATTTCATAAGTTTTTTCCAATTTTTACCTTTTTTTCGATGATCTCAAAAACGGCTTTAAAGATTTTTATAAAATTCGTCATGTTAAATGAAAATTAGGTGTTCTTTAATATCATGTAAGCTTCATCATTATTAAAATGTTCTGAGGGGTTTTTTTTTGGGGGGGAGGGGGGTCTTTTTTGTTTGTTTGTTTCCTATAAAGTACCTTTGTTTTTGTTTATATGGAGAAATTAACTGTCTCTCGTTACGCCTAAAAATAAGAAATGGCTAAATATGAGATATGATAAAAATAAAGAAACCATAAAGAGGAGAAAAAAAAAATATTCAGTCAACTCATAAAACTCGTTGAGCCCACGCATGCGGTGTACGCCATTAATGACAGACCATTGTTCATAAATAAAGTGCATCTGTTCATTTGAGAAGTGGCAATTAACAAAACGCATTAATTTCTAATCGAAGTAAGTTGGTAAGTGAAAGTTGTGTGTTGCGCGCAAGCACCAGATTTTTTTATTTTGTTTTGCATAGAATAGACCAATGGTTCTAAATATATAAAAATAATAATTCGAAATAAATCTTATACTTATGAATAATTATGGATTATGGGTATATACTTATGGGTAATTGTTGTAGATGGAGTTCCCACTATTTTTATTTGATTTTAAGGATAGAGGTTTTTTGTGAAAGTGCCGAAAATATCATTTCCAATTTCTTTTAAATATCTATTGCATTTTAATCAATAGCATAGATTTGTATTTGCTTCTGATAAGCAGTTTTCCTCTAACTTGCATGTTTCTATGTAAAGTTTTTCCTAATTATAAAGACACGTACCCTAAAATTTTGCAAAACGTTTTATTTACAATAATTAAAAGATTTAACTTAAGGATTGATCAAGTCTTATAAATAAGAAAAAGATTCATGAGAGAAAATAATAATTTAAATTTAATTAGTGGTTAGAATAGTTATATGAGCAAAGGTAAAAATAAAATTAATTTAAGATTCAACAGACATTACTTAATATATAAAATTTTTGTAGAGCTAATGATGCCCGCAACAGGCGAAACGTTCAAAATATTTTATTAAAAGAACTAAAAGTATCGAGACCAAAACCTAATAATTTATTGTTATCCAAAGTTTCGGGTTTTTGACCATCTTGAATGGAATATATCTGGAGTTACATTCTTAATTTTCAAAGAGTATTCTATGAGTAGAATATGCTGGAGGATAATTATGAATGTATCTCCAGATAAATTCCCTTCAAGATGGGTTAAAAACTCGCAACGTCAGATAACAATGAATTTTCAAAAATATAAAAGAGGTTCTTTCATTTGAAAATCCTAGTCACAAGTAACCGTTCTTCGCATCCAGTAATCTACGAAATAAATAGACAAAATCTTATCGTAGCTGTCCGTTATAGAGAGATATCGCATATCTTTTTTCGGGTCTTTTTCATTTTAGGCAACCTGTTACTAAGTTATGATAACGGTTATTTAAATAATAACAAAGGTTACTGAAGAACGCATGATTTATTTACTATCTAACTTATTAACAAGAAATATTGCAAACAAAAAAAGTTATTGTTCTGGAGGCCAATAGGCTTTCATTGCCTTGAAAATTTCTATGATAAATCCTTGCCTTCGTTACGACGCCTCCATACATAATCACACAAGTAGGATTCTAGCATGCTTCTTCGAGTTCCATTTTCTTTTTTGTTCAGCGTTTAAGGGTCTGGCCACACATGTCCGCACCGGATCCGCACCGCAGCATTAATATAGGTTATGTTCAAAATACTTTTAATTTAACTTACATATTACCTTTAGTTATGCCTAAAGTGGCCTGTGTCTGACATGTGTGGCCTGACCTTTAGGCATAACTAAAGGTAATATGTAAGTTAAATTAAAAATATTCTGAACATAACCTATATTAATGCTGCGGTGCGGATCCAGTCCGGACATGTGTGGCCAGACACTGATGACCAAAATGAGTCAACTTGGCCTTACTGAGGTTTTTATACATTCTTTGGTACTTTTCTGTTCTAGTCACGCCCAGAGAAAATGTTTTTAATTTAGTTAGTACATTGCTTTAAATAAATAAAACACATGTTTTCTGAATAAAACACTTTCTATGAAATTTAATTAAATTATTTATTTTCATTTTAGTCTAAACATTGAAAAAAAAAATTATATGTTAGAAACGTCATTGTAAAAATCTTTAATATCTTTCAATATTCCATTAAAAGGGTCTTTTTCTGCTAACCTTTGGCGCCGCATAAATTCCGCTAAATAAGATTTTAAAAATTTCCTTCTTTTGTTCCCCCATTTAATTTTAACTTTGAATGTTAACTTCATCTCATGGTTATTTTTACATACTCTCATTTCATGAATAATATGCTTTTGAAAAAACCTGACCGCCATTTCCTCATCCAAAATATTCCTACAAATATTTTTTAAATTATACTGATACTCAACCATATTTAACGTGATTAATTATCCAGTCAAAAAAATGATTCGGCACGGAATTGTTTTCTCCTGACAGTGTTGCCAGTAAGCGAACAGTTGTGAAATTAACTGGTAGTTACCTCTCTAGCAACACTGGCGAAAACCCTGTTTCTCCTTAAAGCAATGTACTAACTAAATTAAAAACATTTTCTCAAGGCGTGACTTATAACAGAAAAGTACCGATTCTTTATACATAAAATACAGAGCACAGATTATCTTTATACACCAACTCACACTGCGATAATAACCTTTAGAGAATTTCAAATATGAAATCATATGATTTTATCTGATATAGCTAAATCACTGTTTAAATTGATGAAATAACCGTTATCATAACTTAGCAACAGTTTGCCTAATATGAAAAAGGCCCCTTTTTTCTTTCTAATTTGCCTTTTTGGCGCCCAGATCCTCAAATATTTCCTTTATATTTTACGTAACGTAACCCGAGATATAATAACGAAAATAAACGGCCCACTAGATACACAGACCAGCGGCTCCTGTTTCTCAACTATCGTGCACCGCAGCTTTAGATAATCCCCCCGCTACAAATAGAGGACCCCAGGTGCCTATTAAACGCCACATTAGGGGACCCCCTGCGTTTGTTTTTGTATAAATTATAACCGAGAGGCAGACAGGTAGCCCGGCGTGACAGCGTCAGTCAAGACTGCCTCCTACCTGGCTACCGGCACCCACACCTCCTGTCACAACACAATGTCTTCTCCTGTTTTGGGAACTGACTGCGCCGTGGGATCCCATTCTCTGCTCATTGTCCTATCTGCCTCCGTGCATGCTCCTAACCGTTTATGAACATAATAACTTCCTTGGTGTCCACTCGCAGGGAACCCATTCCCCCAGGATCCTTCGCTTCACCAAAACTTTTCGAATAGTTTTCAATGAAATTCTGAGCTAGAGCTAGTAGTTCATATTCGTAAAGAAACAATATTATTTCAATTGAAGGATCAATTGGATAAAGTTGGCAAGTAGCAATATTGTAAGCACTGGGGTTTATTAAAAAAAAAAAAAAGTACGCCGCCAGTGGGTTTGAGCTGAAAAAAATATGTATGTAAGTGTGTTAGGCAAGTTTCTTTGTTTTAATCAGTAAACACAGTGAGCAATTCGGGGAAAAATACAGGAGACGAAGAATCATTTCATTCATGCATTAACTGTTCATGCAGGCAAAAAGGACAATGAAAGAGAGGGTGGAGTTTTTGTGTCTGGAAAAAATAGAAGGTAGATTTTGAAGACGTCGGATCACACTTAGGGGAATTGGATGACATTTAACACGTTCACTCCGGCGTGTACCACCGGTGGCTCACACTAGAATGTCGCCTCTGCCAAATAATTAGATCTTTAAAGGTGCCTTTACACTCTACGAACCTCACCTTCGAACAGGTTCTCCCCCGAACCTTGTCGTACCTGCGTTACACGAACAGCCATTTATACTTCACGTGACGTAAAGCGAACTTGGTTATGGCTGACGCACCCAACGCTAGCGTTATGATAAAGAAAAGATCTCCATTATCAATATATTTTATATTATCTGAAAAATAAAAAAATAGGAGACGAATTACAACATATGACAAATTACACTAGTATCACAAACAATTCCTGTCACTTAGGAAAAACCCAAATAAAAAGTGACGCTAGCGCTACCTCCGAATCCAGGTGAACAGATATAGAAGTACCTAAAACACCCGAACAGTCGACGTAAAGGCTTCACGAAGGATGTTCGAGGGTGGTATTCGAAGGTAAAGTTCGTAGAGTGTAAAGGCACCTTAAAACTTTGACTACCGAAAAATAATACCTGAGAATCACGCTCTCGTTTCGTTACAGTTTTGATATTTAATTCTCTGACAAGAGAACAGTTACTCGATTTCAGGTGACATGGCAGCCAAATTGTTAAGAAAGCAGGAATAATTTCTATATAGATGAAAATTAAAATAATGAAAATTTAACGTAAATTCATTTATTTTTATATTTATTTGTATTTATTTATATTTATATTCATTTACTTATAAACGTATAAACATTTATTTTTTAATAACAATTATAATTAATACCGTATTAATAACATAACTAGTTGGTTAGTATTTTTTATTGCTTATTTTATTATTGTTGGATTGCCAATACTGCATAATGCACTGGAATAGCTCCCGCCCGATAGAGCGAAAAGCATTAAACAGTCCCGGCGTGAACGTCTTAAGGGAGTCAGAAGAAAATTTATTTCTAAGAAGAAGAAATTTCAAATGAAGTCAGAAAGATATTATTTTTTCAGTACCTGTTTATGTTTTCACCCACCTGAAAGCGCCTGATATACCTTCCTAATGTAACAAGTTTTAATTAAAAAAAAAACTTTTAAAATATTTGTTGCAACACTAATTGGTAATAACCTTTTGAAAATTTAAAAATGGCAGACTTACTTTTTTCTCTGTTTCATTAAGCATTATAGTTTTAAAACATTGCTAAAAATAATTAATATACTAATGCTTATTACTTTGAGCAGAATCGGATAGTATAGACATAGACATAGTATGCCTCTTGTAGGGCTGCCTAATACAATTCAAATACAGTTCGTTTTTTTTTTTCAGTGCCGTTAAATGGAATATAAATATTAACTTGCTTATTTATGCACATTTAGTAACAATATTTTAAGCATTTAATTGATTTTATGGTAAGAATAAAGGGGGTCACCTGTAGTGTATTTATTTGCCTAGAAACCTACAATACTAAAGGGCGCGGTATCGCGTCCAGCAGTGGCCCTGGGATTTTTTAAAGGAAGTAAAAAATCCTTGGCTATGCCGTCCCTCGGATAGGGAAAAAATTATCGTTCATTGTATCAGCTTTATGGAGCGTTTTGGCTGCCATAATACACCAAAATCTAAAAATTCTTTAGAGAAATTTTTAATACATGGTTGGAATAAAATAATAAAGCAATAGCTATTGTTTTTATAATTGGTGCCAGCTCACTGCGGCATAAAATAAAATAATTGTAAATTTTTACAATATACAGATTTCAAGCTGGAATATAATAGGACTGTTTTTGACTACTATAAGATTTAATTTTTGTTTGACGAGGGCATAGAGCCTATTTAATTGCAAAGAATTATTAAGGTCACAGGAATTATTACCTCGAAAATGGTGTAAATACCGAAACGTTGAACAATAATAAAAATTAAAAGAGTGAGGCTTAAATAATGGATCGTATAAATACTTGATCAATATTAGGTTTATTTCAAAAACTATCCTTTAATACCCAACAACAAAATGATAGCATTTAGTCTCCAAAATCCAGCTTGGTTATGAAATACCGGTCAATTCTGTTAACCGTCACAAATGATAAAAACTTAAGCACATATTTATACTCAGCAATCAAATTATTATTTAAATTATGAGAAATTCTATATTTGTATTATATATTTATAGGACCAAATAATGATTTTATATTTTGGACCAGCTTATTTTATACCTCTGTCTCATATTATTATAAAATCAGTCTCATTTTATTTATCTTTTATTTTATTATATTTGTATCATTCGCCTTTGAAGCTTTAATAAAAAAAAAAGACAGATTTATGACAAGTAAACATTTTTAATTTTTATCTGACATGGGTATTAAGCCTATTTAATTGAAAAAAAAAATTTATGGTCACAGATATTGTAATCTTGACAATGGTGTAAATGCCGAAACGTATATCAAAAAATAAAAAAGTGAGGCTTAAGTAAAGGATTACAAAGATACTTGACTAAAATATGTCTAACCTCAAATAAATAAAAAATTATCATTTTTAGCAAAGTCTTAGAACTATAATGGTTAATGAAACAGAAAAAAAGGAAATACCTATGCCATTTTTAAATTTACAAAAGGTTTTACCAATTAGTGTTGCAACAAATATTTTACAAGTTTTTTTTCTTTAGGGAGGTAGTAAAAGTAGTACATCAAAAAATTAAAAAAGTGAGGCTAAAACAAAGGAACACAAAAATACTTGACTAATTGCTAAAAATATTCACTTTAATAATGCTTAGCTTTAGCACAATCAGATAGACATAGTTTGTTTCTTGTAGGGATGGGGGGATACTATACAGTTCGACTTGGTTCATATTTCGAGACAAGGATGAAATGAAATCCTTTAAAAAGAATGCTTAGCGTACCACGAAGGTTGTTAACGTACCTCTTATTATCTAAGTGGGACGGAGGAACCCACGCTTTGTTCCCGATCTCCATTAACTCATATATGGATCGGAGATCTTACAAAAACTCGCTGACGTGAGCTCGGTAAGAGCAGCGGATAGCCCTGTCACCTGCTGGCCACGGAGCGGAACAATCGGGCGATAAGGCGAGCTGCAGGGAGGCCAAATTGGGTTCCGATGTATAGAGGATCCAGATAAGGCGCCCTGCCACGCGCCATTAGCTCCAAGTCGGCCCTAACTGGAAGCAATAGCTACAAGGGATTCCAGTTAGCGAGCGCCTCCTTTAGTGGAGCTTTTATTGGAGTTATCGAAAAAAAGGAAGTAAAAAATAAAAAAAAAATAAAAAAATAAGTAAGGTCCCAAATAAAGAGGTATGGTGAAGACGTAGGACGGTATAAGTTATTCTGTTTTGTAGCTCTTGTAGAATCCCATAAGTTTATTAAATGAAAGCAAGCAGACCTGTGATCGTTAAACATACCTACCTTTCTCCTGACCTGGAGACCAGGGTGAGAAATTTTTGAAAAGTAATTGCAAAAAGGAAGTGCGCTGGGCAGGAAGTGGTATATTGCAGAATCTTAAACACTCTGTACTATAGCTGCGGCGATAAGCTACACGATCTTGGTACTGGGTTTGTAGTGAGAGGGATACAAAAATACGAAATTGGAGGTCATGACTCATCACTGGGTTGTTGGGCCGAATAATTAGTTAAATGGTCATAAATCACTTTTTGAAATTTTATTTACAGTTTCTTTAGGGTTAAAAAGGACAAATTTTAGGAAAATTGAAATTCTTGATGCGGGGCCCCGGGCACTTTGCTCGACCATTCCGTACAAATATCGGTAGTATAACAAGCAAAGAACGAAGCTTCATATGAGCGTCCCCAGGAGTGCAGGGGAGGGCAGCTGCGCCCCCCTAGAAATTTTTGAAAAACAAAATCTACAAATTATATGTTGCCATTTTTACAGGCAGTGTGATCTGACTGGCAAACTCAAATAATTTCAACCTCCACTGTCTCTTCCTCATCTCGGGACAGGACCAGTATCTTGCTCTTGGAAGCATTGATGGTCATTCCTTTACGCTTGAGTTCTTCCTGCCATTCCAGTAGAGCTTGCTGCAGCTTATCTTTTGTGTCGCAAATGAGAACGATATCATCAGCATATAACAGTGACTGGCTAAGTATCGTCCTCATGTTCCACTTACCTATAATTGTTCGAGCAGTTCGCCTTTTACAAATTTTATGGATTTCATCCATAAACACTGTAAATAGAAGGGGGCTCAGGCTGTCTCCTTGTTTTACTCCTCTATCTATGGGGAAAGGAGCAGATTCTGTTCCATTAATCCTCACCACTCCTTTTGAATTCCTGTAGACTGATTTTATGGCGGTAATGAGATCTTGTGGCACATTTTTGGCTGCTACGGCGTTCCATATTTCTTGACGTGGGACCGAGTCGAAAGCAGCCTTAAGGTCTAGGTTTCGTATGACAAAGATATTGTCGTGGGTCTGCCTCCCAGGGCGGAAACCTGCTTGCTCCTCTTCCAGCTGCTCCTCCACAATTCGTCGTAGCCTTTTCTCCAGAATGTGCGTGTACATTTTGTATGCCACAGACAAGAGGCTAATTGGTCTATAATTGGCACATTCTGTTTGACTCCCTTTTTTGTGGATAGGAATAATCACACTGTATTCCCAATCTTTCGGGATTCTCTTGGTATCCCATACCGTCTGAAATAGGCCTTGCAACGCTTTAATGATCGTGAACATGTTATTTAAAAAAGAAAAAAAAGTTTACTTTCTGAGGAAAACTCTTATTTCAGCCAAGGATCGGTGAGGAGGGGGGGGGGGGGTAGTATTACTACACTTTGATGCCAGTGATAATTTGGTAGAACACTCGGTTTTGAAGAGCTGTCAGAGTGTAGACTTAATGAATCGCCTTTAAGAGACTAGAGTGCTTAAGGAATTAGCTGCTTAATGACGAGGAGCAGACAGTTTGGGGAGGGGCGAGGATCAACAGGCGAGGGGAGATCAAGGGGGGTCTTCGGAGCTCTTCCGACATCTTGAGGGGTTCAGGGGGGTGGTCTCTTAAGCCTTGTGATTACACAGATAGAGGGCTACAACTACTTAAGGAAATATATGATGAATTAATAATTTAAGGGTAAGTAAGGAAAAATAATTTCAATTGAAATGAAAACTAAAGTTCTAATTAAAAAACAACAATTTCTTAATCCTTAGCTTGATCAATACTTATATGAGGCGTTTGGTTTCAAAATCGGTTATATCCATTTTTTCGAAACATTTTTTTTTCAAGTTTTTTTTCAAGATCTTTCACCAGCACTTGTCGTGGGGCAACCATATTTCCGGAATCACCAGAAAATCCATTGCCATCCTAAACAGTTCCTTAGATCACGTGATTACATGTCCTCGCAAACCGTCATCTCCTTGTCTCCTCCCTCATATTCCCCCATTTTGACTATGGCTGCCTTGTTTATGGGGGACTGCCTGGTTTGCATTAGATGAGGTTGAAGAGTCTAATGAATCGCTTAGTTAGATTCATCTTCGGTGTCCCCAGGCGCTCCCACGTCTCCAGTTGGTATGTTGAGTTGAAGTGGCTCTACCCAGTTTTACGACGGCAATACTTCCTATGTGTTTATCTTTTCCGAACCTTCAAGACCAAGAAGCCGCCATATATCCTCAATTTGTTCACAACCTGCTCCTCCATACATTCTCTAAACACCAGATCCCAAACCTTAAACCTGTACATTCCTTTCTACCGAACTGCCGCCTTCACGAAATCCTTTGTCATCCGTGCTGCCACTTTCTGGAACTCCTTACCTATCTTTATCCGTAAAACTGTATCTCTCTCTTCCTTTAAAACCCAATTATTTCTCCACCTCCTTAATCATCAATCTTTCGTAAATATGTAAATTGTTAAACTAGCATTGAGTACATATTAATTTGATTCTTATAATAATCTTACTAGCTCAAAAGTTTAAAAGCTGATACAATTTTAGTTTTTAATATCCAAATGTTCTTTTTCATACAGTCTTTTATTTTCTATTCTTTTACTTATATTATTTTTTTAATAGATCTTTCTACACATTTTATTTTATTATTTTAAACTAGCCAGACAAATGGCTCTGGAATATGACCATGTTTTATTATTCTTAGGGGACTAGATGTCCCAGAATAAAAATTACTTTCTTTAAAAAAAAAAAAGTTTTTTATGTTAAATAAATGTATTAGATACGATTGTTTCAAAGACGTCTAGATCCTTCGAAAATCAATACTAAAAGATTTTCGATATCGAAAGTGGTTCCAATAGATCCTTTTTTGATCAATCCTGAAAAATTGTTGAAAATGGATATAGCCGGTTTTGAAACCAAACGCCTCATTTGTTATGATGGATATAAGTACTACATATTACTTTATAAGGGCTATACGTTGTATGATGAGGCTCTCATAAGCACACTGATATGTATCCATTGTGTATGGATAACGAAACACTCACATGGAGTTATTTTGAAATGCACATGTTAGTCAATTGAAGGGGTCGGGGCAAAATAGTGCCAAGCAACATTTTTAACAAAAATAAACTGTAGCTGCAGTCTTCTGTATATTACGTAGGACTATATGTCTATGATGGCAATGCCACCTAAATATTACTATAGTCCTACACCTATATAGTCATATTTAGGTGGCATTTCCATCATAGACATATAGTCCTACGTAATATACAGAAGACTGCAGCTACAGTTTATTTTGTTTAAAAATGTTGCTTGGCACTATTTTGCACCGACCCCTTCAATTATAAATAACTGACGAACACCTGAGTGGAGCAAAAGATTTGTATTGGTACATTGAGCGTGGTATTTTAACAACAATTCTTTGCCCAACAAGGAATAGTCAGTTTTTGCTTTATTTATTTCCCAGCAATCCATTCACTATAAATAGTATACCATGCTCCTGCCATTTCTTTTCTCTCCAGTATTCGATCAAAGTTAGCATACTGGATATTTAATCTAAGCATCTTTCGATATTAAATTAGCACATTTAATTAAGTCTTGTAAAAAAATATGAATGAATTAGCATGAATTTATATTTACATCAATTATCCTTAATTATGGATATTTGGTGAACTGATGAATATTTTAATTAATGCGATTCAGAAACTTTATATAATTTAAGTGTAAATAAAAAATAAAATAAAAAATACGGGCGGGATGCATAGCCATTGAAGTAGAAATAATAATAGATAACGTAAAAAGAAAACTAAAATTAGCAAAATAAAAATTAAAAAACAGCTGGAAGGTTATCTGAGTGAGTAAACACGGCCTGGTCAGATCTAGCCGAAGATACAGGAGGCACTGCTACCGATGTAGGAAGCGGGATTTCCGCTCGGAATGATATACGACCTGGCAATTGTGAGATGGCTGGTCGCGATATGTCGGCTCACGGAACGAAAACATTTATAAAAAAGACTTGTTCCATAATTTTATGAGCGAAGAACAGGGGAAAGCTTTCCCTGCGACAGCCCCAGATGGAATCGTCTTGATCTGGTTAATTGAGGAGGCCGTGTTCCTCCACGTCCAAATTCTTCGGAGATCTCAGATCGCGCATATGATAGGTTACAGGGATCGAACTTCGGTATCAGGTGTCATAGTTGAAACGGATAATACCGAAACATATTAGATGAAGAGTTATATTTAGCCATATTATTCTTATACTTAGTTTTTTCGACAAATAAACGGATGGATACTGTTATATTAGGCTCAGTCTCCTGGAATTTTACAAAATGAGATTCGGTCTGGTTTGCTGATAAATGAAATGATTCTCTGAACTATAAATTAAAGAAATTAGTTAGCTTTTAGAAATACCTTAGAGTAGTCTCGATATATTGTTTAAATAGCCTTTGTTCAGTCAAATTCATTTTATTTATTGTTGTTTGACGTTTCGCTTTTTTATTCAAGCATTATCTAAAGTTAAAAAATGTATCTTTAATAATTTCTGTTCGATATATACTACCTTTTTTAAATAATTTTATATGTTTATGTAATTACATAATATATTATATTTTAGTTTTGAAAATTCATGAAAAAAAGAGATCGACATCTTTATATGTTTGGGATGTAGGTCTGAAGAAATGGCCCATGGGAATTGTAGGCCAATGTGACCATCTGATTCTGCTAATTACATCTAAGCAATAATTGTGTTAAACGTGAATAGGTATAAGGTGGAGGTTCATAAATTTTGGAAAGGTCGTTATGGTGACATGTTAGTGGCATAGATCATAACTAATTCCCAGATCCGAGTATGTCCGTAGATAAAAAAGTTGTAGCATTAGTAAAAAAGAAGCCACTCACGAATTTTCAGCCGGGTGTTAATAATTTCACAAAAATGGCCTGTTTATCCCCGAACTTCCAAGTGTAGTAGGAATATATAAAAGTCAATCAAACGATAACATAAGCACTAAAGTCATACTACAAAAAATAAATTAATTTCGATCACGAAAATGGTTTCATTTAATATTAACCACCATGATTACTAGTAAAGGGCAATATTCAATGAATAAAAAAAAATTAAGACCCCCTAGTTTCCGACATTTCCCAGAACTATACTCATAGCATGTAAAACAACTTTCACTGATCCATGTTCAGTGATTCTAAACAATTTCTAAACAACAAACAAAAATTCTAAACTTTTTGACAAATCTGTTAATAATAAGCCTTGTTCCAAGGATAATTCCAATGGTGAAGGATTCGTGCCTAGAGTCTTTCCAAAAAATAAAGGTAGACGAGTAGACTGATGAAAATCCATCGGATGAAAAATTTGGAATCACAGTATTTCCTTTGAAATATTTGAAATAAGTAGATAGATATAATTTATTAATTTAAAATAGATCTGGTAGAATTAAAAATGTGCTTTTAAAATCTAGAACACTAGATATGTTCACCAATTATAAAACATCACTATCTGTTATTAAGATAAGGGAAGTCAGTATGAGAATGAGACACCTTTAGTTTCTGTGTCCTAGGTCAGATTCCTTACAAAAGTCTTTGAAAAAAAAGGGAAAAAAATTTCCTGGGGTCAGTTGCTAGTTGTAAAGGTCTACTAAAGGTTATTGGAAAGAAAGTTGATAAAGGCACTTAGAAGTCTAGCTTATGGTACTATTATGGCATTTGGTAACCCCATCCTAAGCAGGTGTTGTTATATAATCTGGTATAGAGAGAGATATATTTACGTGGGAAGGCAGTCAATATTTGCTGAGGTCCAGGGTTTCGGATCCCGATTACCGTTCCACGGAGTCACTCAACTGTCGGCTCAATCCCTTTATAGCCATAATGAATCACGCAATTCAGCTTTAGCTAACGAATTCAGATATAAGTGCCTAATTACCTTTCATGATTTTAAAAAATTAAAATTCATTATATAGTATTAATCTAAGCTCAACAGAGAAGACGGATTCCTCAAATTTCCCACCAACTTTCTATAACATTTAAAACATAAATCTGTTGTATTATTTCTTTTTCTTAAAAATAATATAAATTAAAATAAATTTTTTAAGTTTCCAGCTACACATTTATGAATCAGTTTCTCTAAATGAGATTTAGAGGGTTTGGGGTGGTTCCAGACATTTTTTCCTGATATATTTTTATCCAATATTATCAGTACCCTTCCAACTAAATAAACTCAGCTTCGGAATGTTGTTAAAAAAGGAAGAAGCCAGCCAGAAATTCTGTAAAATCTTTAGCTGGCCTGAGTATATTGTAACGATAAATCGATAAGCAAATAAAAAAAAAAACATATGGCGTAAACTCCCAGACCGTTTGTTGGAACAAAATATGCGGTTGTGACGAACTGTTGGAGTCTAGATCTTTCGCGCCTAGTCCACAAAGGCGTAGAACTGTCCACATTGTTCTAGAACAATCCAGGCCTGACTATTTACGATTATACATAAGTAGCAGTGACTGAACGAGTGTGGAAGTTGAAGTCTGTGTCTTTACTGTGAAGTTCAAGTCATATGATTGTGTGTTATAACGTTATCATTTTTGTAACCTGCTCAAGTATTTAATATTTAAGGTAAATATTTGTTACCCGCATAAGGGTTACAATATTAACTCCTTTGAATAGAGATATTGGAATCTTATTTGTTTGAGAACCACCTTTGACAGGAACGTGCGCGTTTAAACCACAGGGATAAAATACCTGTATGAAGATCGTTATTGGTATATGATGACTATCTTGGAATACAGGTATCGTTCAGCTCATTGGCAAAAGGAAGGGACGCCAAAAGTGGTCAACATCTGTTAGGCAGCGATATCAGCCTTAAGATAAGTTTTTCAAGAAACATAGCTTGCTGGGCTCTTCTTTCAGTGTCAGTAAGATATTTATATTTATTTATTTATGACATTTTATTTATATTTATGACTGGCATGACATGATATGAAAAAAGAAAAACACACAGGAAAAAAAAAAAAAAAACGAACAAAACGAATTAACAGACAGAAATATAAGAAAACAAAGGAAAAACGAGTTAATTGATAAATGTAAAAGAAAACGTATATCAGTTTAATGCAGAAAATCTCGTGGCCAACACCACAAAAGTCGTCTTTGAGCTAGTGGGTTGGAATTCTGAGTATTTAGAGTAAGATATGATACAAAGATAATATTTAAAAAAAAAAAACCTGTACCACTATAACCCATAAAGGGTCTTGGGTGCAGTACTATGTAAGGAAGAGTACTGTTTCTTGGTCAGCGGTCGTGCAAGGAGGTGATTTGACCGTGATCACGCTCAACCGCCAGGTTTTTTCCCCTTAATTTTTCAATTAAGGGTACCCACTTTGTAGAGGCTGGGTTTGCCCCAGGAGGGTCTCTCGGCCCACGAGACGAACTGTGGCGAATAATAAAGATATCATAAGCCATGTCAGATTCGAACTCGGGACCTTAAGCACAGCAGTCAAAGATAATATTTAATTGAGGAAATTGGATCCTTCATTTTATACATGTAAGGCAACCACAGCCTTCGCGAGGGTTTTTCCCTGATCCTTTTTCTTTGTTGAAAAACAAAAATTTAATGCATTTCATTGGCCAAAATATTACAAATGTCAGATGTTATCTGCGTTGTACCTAATTTAGCCCTACATATATTTTTATTTTTAATATAAGTAGGACGTTTGAAAATTTATTCCTCATTGTGAAAATTGAATCCTGGTCAGTTTATTATTTGAATTTTTCCACAGAAATATCTTCCCTGAAAATTATTATCGAATTTCGTGGTCGATTCCGAAGAAAATATTGATTCATAAAAACGATATACATAAAAGAACATTGGAGTAAAAATGCATTAAAATATTTGTTCAGAAGGCGATCAGGCATCCCTTTTTATCATCAAAACACTTTTTTAATTCTGAGGCTAAACAGCTGAGAGGCTGACTAGAATCTTATCTTTATTGAGTTTTTAAAATGTACTCTTTTCTCTCCTTTTAATACTTGTAGTAACTCCGATATCTCGCAGTTACTCCATCATCACTCTACAAGGGACTCAAAAGTACTGAATAAACTCCTCTAATAAACATTTAATCTTGTCTTGTTGCTGGCGGATGTCTTATCGCTCTGGTACCAACTTTATCAGAAATTCGATGAAAAGGTGTTTTTTTTTTTTTTTGTTTTTTTAACTTTATCCACACCTGTCAAAAATAACAAAGACAATCAGTGGATTGTCTGTCTATAACACTAATGAAAAGGTGTTAATAATAGTTATTTATTATACAAGTGACGAAAGTAGATCATTTTACAACTCGAGTGAAACGTTTACCCACACGAGCGAAGCGAGTTGCAAATTCTGCTTTTTTCACGAGTGTAATATTAAATTTTTTCTGTAATCGTGTAATACATGATCAGATCTAACCAGAATACGAACAAAATTAGGATGTTGTGAAGATTATGGTATGTTGTTGGTAGGTTATAAGCATGGTTGTGAAAGGTTATAAGCATAGTTATAAAACAACTAGTATTAATTTATTTTAACATTTTATTCATTATATATATTTATAGTTACATTACATTTTTTCCCTATTTTTATGTTGGGGGCGTTTGAATTATTTTGGTCATTAAATTAAAAAATTAAATTGGTCATTTAATTGGTATTTATTTAATTGGTCATTAATTAAATTAAATAAAAATAATATAATAATAATATTTAATCAAACAGTGTTTTTTGAAGTTTTTTAGTAATATCAAAGATGTCTGTTTAAATTAAAATGATTGTGAAGTAGTGCAGTTATAAACAAGTGCAGGTTATAAACAAGGAAGGTAATTATCATTATATTTAAATTTTAAAATATATTGATTATTTCCACCAATAATTCATTCAAATTTCAATTTATTTTGTTAAAATAAATTCTTACAATGTTAAGAAACATTTAAAAGCATTTAATTTCCAACTTCAAATTATTCTTCACTTGTGAAGAAAGTAATCACTTTCTTCACTCTATTGAAAAATGTTTCACTTTCTTCATTCATTTCAGTTTAGTAATGTAACCATTATTCAACGATTACAGAAAAAATAAATTAAACCTCTTTTGTGAACCAAGCCCTACTAGATCTCAAATTTATCCTTAAAACCTCTCTATTTCTGATAAGTTAAGGTAAACACAAATGATAAAAAATTTAAGGACAAAAAACGAATTTTTTTTTTAACAGTAAATTTTTAGAACAATAGAACCTTTTATACTATAATATAATTCTATTGGACTTCCTCTGGGAGCACTAAAAGAAAAAAAATCAAATCTTGATTCCGTTTTCAGAAAGATAAAAAACAAAAATTATTAAGTGAAGACACATTAATTACATAATTTATTTCATAATTTTCATCAATAACAATCACAATTCAGGAATAGGTAAATCCATATACATCAACAGTACATAGCTCAGATCAGTCAAAATAATCCAGTTGTTGATCATTCGAAGTGCAAATGAAAAAGATTATTAAAATATGTTTAAAAATGACCAATCAAGCATTTATGTCACAGGTCTATAGAAACATTTTAGCTAGTTAAACTAATTTTACTTTGGCATTCAAATTCATATGTTAGGTCAAATTATATAACAGGATACCAAGAAGGGGACCAAATTAGTCTCAACAATACATTTTTTTATTTATAAGACGTTTCGGCTCTTTTGAGCCATCTTCAGTTCAGCAAAACAGGCAGACAAATCATTTGAAGTCACACAGGGCAGATGCTGATTTTGCTGGTCTGTGTATATATTAAATACAAATTTTAGATGATTGTGTTCACAAATGTTTTTGATTGATTGGTTGTATTGTTAAATATTTTCAAAACTGAAGATGGCTCATAAGAGCCGAAACGTCTTATAAATATAAAAATCTGGTGCGATGCGCGCAACACACAACTTTCACTTACGAACTTACTTGGATTAGAAATCGACGTGTTTCGATAATATGTAAACGCCATTCCTCAACTTCACACATTTTTCCACATTTAAGTATATACTTATATTTGTAGATCTCCATAAGTTATAGAGTATCTGTATAGCAAAATTTAGTAATTCTCAGCACTTTTCGATTCATTATTGCTAATTGATATATGAAGGGACTAATTTCATCAACAGTCCAGTTTTTTTCTGCTTGCTTGTTTTTTACTACGAGTTGCTTTTTGCAAATACATCGTGAAGATGAATCGAAAAGCCTATTTAAGTCTCTTACGCCTTTCTGGAAATCAAGAACGATTACTGTTCTTATAAAATTGCTTTATATTGTCTTCAAAAAATTATTACTTATTATTTATTTATTATAAAGTTTCTAGAATAAAATATGCCTATATTAATTATAGACTATTATCTTATACCATATTCCCCCCCCCCCCCGTTCCATGTTTATTCGATTTTTTACACACCTGCGATGCTTCAAAAATTTGAGCATCAAGTATTTAAATCTCTAAAGTAACATTAATCTTTTTATTAATAAATAAAAGTTTTTATTTTCATAATACGGTTAATACAATTTTCGCTGTCATATATACATACATCAAATACCAACTTCAATCAAAATCGTTAAAGCCGTTTTTGAGTAAAAAAAATCTGGTGCGTGCGCGCAACACACAACTTTCACTTACCAACTTACTTAGATTAGAAATTGACGTGTTTAGCTAAATATCATTTCCCAAAGTCACACATTTTGCTACATTCATATCTTATTTTTGTTTATCGTTAAAGCCGTTTTTGAGTAAATAAAAAAACCCGTGAAAATCATACAACATTTATTAAGTAAAGTCCACCCTTCGGTTGATCAATTTTGATGAAATGTTGGCTATCACATATTTGGCATATAAATACATCAAATACCCAGTTTGATCAAAATCGTTAAAGCGGTTTTTGAGTAAATAAAAAAAAAAGGTGAAAATGATACAAAATTTATTAAGTAAAGTCCCCCCTCCGGTAAATCAATTTTGATGAAATTTTTACAGTCATATCTCGGGCATATTAATACATCAAATACTCAGTTTAATCAAAATCGTTAGAGCCGTTTTTGAGAAAATCGAAAAAAACCTAAAAAGTTATTAAGTAAAGTACCCCCTCCCTTTAAGTAATTTTGATGAAATTTATGCTGTCACATCGCGGGCATATACCTACACTAAATACCCAATTTCAGGATCGCACGGTTTATAGTTTTTGAGCTAGTCTGTTCACACACACACACATACACACACACACACAGACACACACACACACACACAGACCATTTCGCGGGACTTGGTCATTTCGACTCAGGGGACCCCAAAACGTGTATTTCCGTTGAAAACCGGAAGTCGAAATGTTTCACGATCGCAATACTTCCACTTACTATATATTTCATATATATGTAAGTGAAAGTAAAAATCAGAATCTGCACTGTGTGACTTCAAATGATTTGTCTCCCTGTTTTGCTGAACTGAAGATGGATTATAAGAGCCGAAACGTCTTATAAATAAAAAAATGTATTGTTGAGTCTAATTTGGTCCCCTTCTTGGTATCCTGTTGAACAATATAGTCTCAAGAACTGAATGTTTTATAAGTCAAATTATATATTCACATAATAGTTATTTCAGTTCTGAAGTTGGAGAAAATGAAAAAGGAAAAAAAAACCTAAATACAATTTTAAAAAATATCACTGTTCGTCCGTTTTTTAAGCAAAGTCGTAGGTGAAATACGAACATTATTACGGAGGTCTTCCCATTTTTATGTTTTTTATTTTTTTTTTCCTTCAAAGGAAAGATAGAATGTTTTATTTCCTTCAAACGAATGTACGATCACCTATCGATCAAACGAATCCCAGCGTTTCAACTTCCAAAGCGATAATATCCTTGAAGTACAATTAAATTGACACTAATTAGTTTTAAATGTTCTAATGAATTTGACATGTTTCGAAGTTCAATTCATCTTAATTAACTTCAAATTAACATGTCAGAGAGGGTAAGTGTTACCGAATCGATAATACTTATATCGTCAGCTTTCGAACGACATAGTTCTCTAATTAGTGCTATCAGTTAATTCAATAGAAAAATAAGATTGATCGGGAACCTCAGAAGACCAGTATATTAAGAAAATTACACCTTATTTGTATGATACAGAATCTCTGGCCAGTAATATCAATATAGTAACTTATTTTTTTAATATATCTTCCCTTTAGAACATGGATTCCCCTTTCCTACGGATACTGGCACATTTCAGATCAGAATTATCAATCCCTTGTCATATCTCAGCGCATACATTAGGTTATATTAGTATAAAACTTTCGTGCATACTTAATTTTTTTCTTTTCTGACTAAGAATAATAAAAGATAATATTTCAGTGGATGGAGGCTGCTATTTTCAGCTATCTAATTTCCCTAATGCACTGAAGAGTAACTTGAGGTGTCCTGTTGCAAAGCCACGAGATATTACCAAATGAGTTTCTTTTAGCTGCATCATGCGTATTGAATGTCACATTTATACATTGAAGGTAATAACGTCATTTCCCAAAAGAATTTAACAAAATTTTACCACGATAAGAAAGAATTTTAATTCTTTTTCGTGACCATCCAGTGTTCTTATTTTTGATATTTCAAGATTTCTTTGATTTACTGTTTTATATTTTCATATTTTTACTTTAATTTACTTTATATAATATAAAGTTATATATATATATATATATATATATATATATATATATATATGTATATATATAAGTTAGAAAATAATTGAAATTGTGAAAAATGCTGACTTCCATTTTTCAACATAAATAAACGTTTGGGGGTCCCCAGAGTCCAAACAACCAAGTCCTGAAAAATGTTCAGTGTATGTGTGTGTGTGTGTGTGTGTGTGTGTGTGTGTGTGTGTGTGTGTGTGTGTGTGTGTGTGTGTGTGTGTGTGTGTGTGTGTGTGTGTGTGTGTGTGTGTGTGTGTGTGTGTGTGTGTGTGTGTGTGTGTGTGTGTGTGTGTGTGTGTGTGTGTGTGTGTGTGTGTGTGTGTGTGTGTTTGTGGAGAAGACTACCTCAGAAACGATTTGCCATACGAAACTGAAGTTAGGTATATGCACCTATAGGTATATGTATACATAGGTATAATTCTTGAAGGTATATTGCCCAAGATGTGACAGCAAAGATGTCAAAATTATGTTAAAGTAGGTGGTATATTATCCTAACGTCTTTTTTTCTATTTAAGATTTATAAAAAAGGACTCAAACGATTTTGATTTAACCATGTTTCTAATGGTGTATTATTTAATATTTGATTGGTTTTAACAACTAAGAACCGATTTTATAGGGTTTAAATGACAAAGAAAAGTTGCCTATAAACTACCTTTAGTTTTGTTTTTCTGGAGCCTATTACAGTCCCTTCTTATTCCTAATAACAAGAAATGACTAAATATAAAGTATGCAAGGATTTAATATATGATAATCTATATATATATATATATATATATATATATATATATATATATATATATGTATGATTTCCCAGAGATAATAGGTAAAAAAAATATATATGATTTCCCAAAACTTTTTCTATTTTAATTAGCTACCAATACAAATGACACCTGTACGAGGGTACCTGTATACCTGGGTTCAGTACTGTACAAGGAACCTTTTTTCGTTTCTTCTTCAGTGGTCGTACAAAGAGGTGATTTGACCGTGATCACGCTCAACCGCCAGGCTTTTCCCCTTAATTTTTCTATTAACGGCAAAAGCCACTTTATAGAAGCTGGGTTTGCCCCAGTAGGTTCTCCCGGCCACCGAAACGATCTGTAACAGAATATTGAAGATATCCTGACAAGCGAGATTCGATCTTGAGACCTTGGGCTGAGCAGCTTAATGCCTTACCAATGAGCTACCACGCTCTCTTGTTACGTGGATATTTTTTTATATTTCGAAGATTCAACCCTTGTATTTAAAGTTTCTTTAAGTCATGGCCTTCGCTTAAAGTTAAAGGTTGTCTTAGAATAAAAGAAGATGATATATTAAATACCTAATGAATTTAATGTTAAACTCTGAAGAGATTAATAAAAATCAATGAAGGGCAGGCAAAGGCTCAATTATGTTATTACTTTATTATGTGACTTAAAATTAACTGATTTATAGCTTTTCATGCAAGCTTCCATTTCCAGCTCACGCCTCTTGACATTTTTAGGCTATACGGGTTTACCGGGCTAAAAGAGAGGGTGGGGGATTAATGCCGAGTATTATTAAATTTCTTTGTGCTCCCAGTTTTGAATTTGCAATATCTTCGGGTTTCCAATCATACGTTATCCGTGGCGAGGCGTATTTCCTACCGCGTTTACCCATTCAGCCATCCCGCCATGACTATGAGAGAAAATGGATCAAAATAAGTATTCAGTTCCAATACTTAAAACTAGATTACCCTCTAGGGTAAGTGGTAAAGAAAAAGAAAAAGTATATAGCGAGAGGAGGGGCACAATGAAACACAAAAGTTTTTTTTACCCATATCACCCCACCTAAGACTTTACTTTCATTTTTTTATTTTTTCTATGTTACCTTAGGATCTAATCTACATAAGAAATGCGTTAAACATTATTTTATGCATCATTTCTCACCGCGAGCAGCTATTTTCAAAAAAAAAAAAATTGTTTCATTTTGCCCCATGCCCAATGGGTACCAATTGTGCCCCACCAATGAAACACAAAAGTTTTTTTTACCCATACCACCCCACCTAAGACTTTACTTTCAATTTTTTATTTTTTCTATGTTACCTTAGGATCTAATCTACATAAGAAATGCGTTAAACATTATTTTATGCATCATGTCTCACCGCGAGCAGCTATTTTCCAAAAAAAAAAATTTGTTTCATTTTGCCCCATGCCTAATGGGTATAATGAAACAGCTGAAAAGAACAACACCATAATTAACAAAAAAACTTTATTCGGCTTCCACTCGGTTTTTCGTTCTTCTGCTTTAGGAAAGCCACAAAATTCTTCAGGAAATAGGGAAGTTTGACTTTAGAAGAAAGTTGTCATGAATTAATTCAGTTTTTTTTTGGTTTTCCGCTCTCAATTTCGCACCAATCTGTATGAATGAACAATGAAAAACGCAAGGATGAAACACTCGTGGTACTCTATGAAACGTTTTATTGTGCTCCGAACGCCCTTGTTTCAAGGAACCCAAAGCCATTTTGATGTCTTTAACTTTCTACGATGAACGTGAAGAGGTAGAGAAGCCAAAGTCGGGCAAAGATACATGCATAATGAAAAAGTTGTAAGAGCAGATTGAATAAAATAAGTATTCATACCGAGAGTCGAAAATCGGTTCGACCAAAATTTTTAGTTTTCTCAAACAAAACTGCACTTTAGCACATGGAGTCTGACACGAAACAAGTCGAAAGGGGACAATATGTTTGTTTGAAGCCACCCTTCCTGCTTGCTATCTGAATTTGGTAGCTCTAGACCTTTAGGTTCGCCCAGTGCACCGAATGTTTCATTGTACCCCCCTCCCTATATTAAAATTTAACGAAGAGAATATTTTTTTACTCTCTTTTAGGTTTTACCATCCGTGAAAATAAATCCGAACCGCGCAACCTGATACAGAAGCCAGTTATACTAATTATTCCGATCACTTAGTATCGATGAGAGGCGATCGGACAGCGGACCTGGAAGGCCCGGGCGAAGACAGAAGCGGTGGCCGGCTGATGGATGGGCCCACGATAAGAGGTCATTCATCAGGAGCCCTCAATGGATATGGTCCTCGTGATAACGTTATGGGCACTGGGATTCGGCCCCGCCGGGCTATCGCTGGATAGTGACGAGGTAATCTCCCTTATCGGGGCTTTAGCTCGGCAAACAGGGGCTATCTGGCAAACAGTTCGGTCCTCCTCTTCCTATCTTACTCTCATCTAGTCACTCTCCCTTCAAAAATATGTAGTCACAGACCTTGGGGAAATAAATACGAATGAGATTCAAACTTAGCGTTACCCTGTAGGACTTGAATATAGCTACCACAAAAGACTAATCAAACTCACGAAATCAATCCAAAAGAAAAGAGAAGAGAGGGTGGGAGAAAGAGAAAGAATGTGTTGTTGTTGAAAGAATGTTGGTCCGCAGGGCAGTAGCGGATCCAGGGGAGGGGCGCGCCCCCCCCCTGAGAGTTGAGGACACTCATAAAGTATTACTATTTCTATATGAAATGCGCTATATTTAGTCATTTTTCAAGTTCACTAATTGAAAATGAATTGTATTTAAACATTACAGTAATTTATAACGTCATTATGTACTAATATGTATTTTAAATTAGGGCCTTCATTACTCATGAAATGTAAAAAAAAAGAGTCCGCCCCCCCCCCAAGAAAATTTCTGGATCCGCCACTGCCCCAGGGTCCGATGTCTTACATCCCCCTCTTAATATCCGATTTTCACATGAAAATGTCTGAAAGTCCGAACACTTCAAACACTCAATGTAGTCGATTTTTAATAAGATTTTTGTATTTTAGTGCAGAAAATGTTGCTAACAGCTGAAATTCTGTTGTTTTTTAGAATCGGACTCCGAGGTCCAATACCGGCCCTGAGTAATAAAACAAGACTACTGGACGGCATCACCCTTTCGCGTCCAATAATATTGTAGCGACTACCTTTATGGTTTTCTTTAATTTTATGTGTTCGATTTTATACTATGTTGTTCTATTTAATTTCTTTCAAATTCTTTAATTGTTTTCAAATACTTCTTAATAAGTCTGTAATTATTAAATAAAATTTACTATATTTGTTTTATTTATTTTATATAAATTCATTTCTTTAAAAGAAGTGTTTTTTTTTATCATAGAGTGAGTGGTTGTAAAAAAGTAAAAGACTCCAAAAAATCGTTTTAACATTGCAAAAATTATCAATACGGATGGTAATTCAAAATTCCAGCAGTTAAATGCTATTTTCGAAGTATGGCGTAAATCCTGTATCGGACTCCGGGGGGGGGGGGGGGCTGTCCTGCGCTATTATGTCTAGTTTCAATACTTACAAAGAGCTAATGTCCTTGAGACGCTCATTTAATTCACTTTTCTGTCAAAAGATAACGCTTTCGTCAGAGCATCCATAAAAGTGTGGTTTTGGTGCTTGGTCTAATAATGGTTAAACTCGACCTCGCACCGAAACAACCACTTTTGGTACTAGTGATAAAAATAACTATTCCTTAATATGTGAACATCTATTTATCTACATATTTACATCAATATGGTGAAAATAATAATTTGTAAAAGTAGTGAATAAAACGTAGTATAATATTCACTGCTGCTGCTTTAAAATTTCTATTATATGTAGGTACTTTCAAAATCTTTCAAAATAAATATTATTTAGAGATGAGAGATGGTCAACTGTTCTTCAATTACTATAGGTTAAATGATGGTCAGGATTTTAAGTTTACAATGATTTTATTATGGTAAGCCAATCCATGTTAGTATCCACCTGGACTCAGTAGCCCTGATGAAGATCAACAAGTTGGATCGAAACGTTGGCTTACCATAATAAAATCATTGTAAACTGAAAATCCTGACCATCATTTAACCTATCGTAAGAAAATATTGAGCATAGGTTTTTTGAATTTAGACTCTATAGTATTGACTTTTTTGTCTAGTTTGTAATTTAATTTAAGATTAGTCCACGTTAGTATCCACCTGGACTCAGTAGCCCTGATGAAGATCCACAAGTTGGATCGAAACGTTGGCTTACCACAATAAAATCATTGTAAACTGAAAATCCTGACCATCATTTAACCTATCGTAAGAAAATATTGAGCATAGATTTTTTGAATTTAGACTCAATAGTATTGACTTTTTTGTCTAGTTTGTAATTTAATTTAAGATTAGTCCACGTTAGTATCCACCTGGACTTAGTAGCCCTGATGAAGATCCACAAGTTGGATCGAAACGTTGGCTTACCATAATAAAATCATTGTAAACTGAAAATCCTGACCATCATTTAACCTATCGTAAATATTATTTATCTAATTTTTCTGGTATTATTGTCCGAAAATTTACCCTTTATGAAAGCAGCTGTCTTCGCTTATATATTTTCTTGTCAATGAGTATTTATTAAGGCATTATATCTTTCATCCCAATGAGTAAGTGGCTATGGGAAATTTCTTCACTTTTCAGTCCACGACCTTTAAAGTTTGAACTGTATTGGTACAAAATCTGGATTCCATTATTGAGCGTCAAAATTTCATCAAGAAAAAAAAAAAAAAAAAGTTGCTACTGATTATGGCCATAAAACCAGGTGAATAGATGTTATCTGTAATGATATATTTGAGTTGAATAATTCTCCACCGACCGATTACTGCAGATATTACACAAATTATAACAGCTTCATATCAAATGATCCTCCTTGCTTCTTTTTAGCCACTAAATCCATTTTGGGCTAAAGTCGACTAAACCACTTATTCACTGGGATGACAGATATAATCAATAAATCTGAGGGAGTCTCGGTAAAATTAAAAAGTTGACAAATATTTAAAAAGATGAGAACCCCTGGGATGGGCCAACCAGCTGAGCGATGACTATTCCTTTCATTTTTTTCCACAGCTACCTCGATCCCCGACCTCAGTCACGTTTGTATAAGCCGTGTCATACATAATCTGTGAAGAGCGGGTGAGAAAAGAAAAAATGTCGCCCCTTATTTGTGAGGCAGGGGGCAGATGGGCGGACACAAGGGGCACTGATTGGGAGGACATGGCGCTCTTACAAAGAGGGCAGATCCATCAGGGCTACTCTGACGTCTAAATAGGAGCCGGCCCCTCCCATTGGTCGGCCCGCTCACGTGACCCGCCCCTCCCATACCGGGGTGGGGGCTTCCCAGCCCGGAGTCAGTCGGGGATGCGTCGACCATGATGACCATGAACCTCGGGATGTACCAGTACGGCGAGGCTTACTACGAGGAACAGCCGTACTACGAAGAAGAGTACTCGCCCAGGTATCAGTACCATGCGGACCAGTACCAGGAATATCAGGATCAGAAGCAGGAGTACTTCCAGGACGTCAACGTGATAAACGGTCTATCATACACCAACTTGGACTACCAGTACCGCTGCCCTGAGAGGCAGCAGGAGTACGAGCCCTGCCTGGAGTACGGGCAGCAGGAGCTCCAGTTCCAGCCGGTGAAGGAGGAGCACATCTTCCAGGAGCAGCACCGCCTCCAGCCGCCCCAGCCCGCCCCCTCTATACCGACCTACAAGTGGATGCAGGTCAAGAGGAACGTCCCGAAGCCTGCCGGTGAGTCTTAGCTTGATTATATCTCAATATTTATGGGAAGAAAATTAACTGAAGGCTGGAAAATTTAATATTTCAAAAAATATATCATTGTCATTTTTGAAATTGCCAAGTTTATAATCTCATTTTTCTTTCTTCCTACTATATATTTATATCTATATACTATATATATATATAAAAAAAGATAGAGCAGTAATCGAACAAGGTTCAAGAGAACAGACATTATTCGTCCCTTCAATAGACGAAAGTTTTATTTTCTATTAATATATAAAGCAGTATGAATATATAATGAATTAATGAAATAATCTAATTCGGTCTAAACACCACCAAAAATCTATTGACAGATCGATATTTATTTATTCCAACATTGGTCATACATGTTAATATGGATGGATTAGTATGGGGGGGGGGGGGAATAATAGCCAAATGAAGTCACCTGAATGAAATTAAAACTTTTGGTATTGCATTGATCAGTTTAATAGATGCATATATTGAAATATTGATCTTCATCATTAAGATAATTTTTCTAATTCTGTCTTAACTAAATACATTCTTCTGTATCTATAACCAAAGCCAGAATCAGATTTTTCGACAGGATGGGTAAGTTTAATTTTGCCGTCCATTCAATCAACCTCCTACGCCACTCTGAAAAAGTTCCCATTTTAAAGTAATATTTATTTAGTATTTTCTTATGAAATATATATCATTATGGGATTAAATCTAGTTATGTGAAGAAATAAAGGTTAAGACGACGAAAAAGTATAAATGAATATTCTTATTCATACAAAACAAAATGAATTCTATAAATTTGACACTCCTTAAATTTTGCCTCTCGGACTTCATGCATCTTCTTCTTCTTTTTAGAAAACTAAAAAGTTTTCTATCTTTCCTTCTGCGAAACATACGAATCTCTTACAGGAAGCAAATGCACTTAAAAACATTTGTAACTGTACTGTATCTGAAAATTTCTTAATTGAATCAACTAATCCATATAATAAGTAATTTGTTTTATTATTTGAAAGAAATTGAAACCTATTGATAAAAGTTATATGCATATTTTAGTTAAATTAATATATTTTAAAAGGCGGCTTTAATCCCACCCCCCCACACAAAATTTGAGTTGCCTTATGGATGCCTTGGGAAGCAAGCGTTTATCACCTGGCTTTTAAATAATATGGCTTTAAGTTACAAGATAATTTAGAATTAAGAGATAATATCAAATAACTATATATATTTTTTTTTTAAATAGTGGATATAATCTTCAAAACTAAATAAAACAAAGTTAAAATATATTTAACACTTTAATGCGAAGTATTTTGCATTAAATATTTGGTAATCTTTATAAACTAATTCAGATTAATATTTCAATTAATTATTTACAAAACAGAAACTAATTTCAAACATTAGTTAGGATAGGAAAAAGTAGTTTTAAAATGAAGAATTGAATTTTTAATACTTTTTTTTTATATCAGGTAGTCTCTTACTTCTTTCCACTTTTGCTGTAAATAATGTAGTTATTTAATTAATTTAAATATATTAAAAATTTCGTATTATTTTGAAAATGAGATTAAAAATGTTGTACGCATTTATTAAAGTACTCACTTATTCACTCATTGTGGATCTATCTATCTAAGTATGCAGTGAAAAAAAATATTAGCTTTATTATTAGAGTATAGCATTTATTTTTAAAAAATCTATAAATTATTGCTAAAAAGTTTTTTTTGTGCGCCATAAATTGTTTGTTACTAGATCACATTCGATAACTGACGTATCATTTAAAAAAATTCTTTCCCCTCAAGATGTGGAAAATAGTAAAATCTCTAGAAAAGCGCTATGAAATATAGAATAATTTCTGTGTGCATGGCTCAAAAACTACCGATCATGAAAGTTGATAAGTTAAAGGTCACCGCATTCCCTACAAAACGATAAAATAATCATGAAAAGCGGACTTTTATTTATGAATTTACAAGTCTCTTGAATACTATTTATGTTATAGTGCAAATAAATTATCTTCTCCGTACTAAGATGCGTTTAATTAGTCTTAAATAAACGATATAAGGTCCTTTATATAATAATATAATATATATTTTATAATAAATATGGTATGTGAATTATTTGTTTTTTACTTGAATTCAGTTGTAATTTTCAAATCCTTTTATAATAACTAAAACAAAACAAATGAAATATCTTTTTGTAGTAAATAATTTTATAAATTATACACAAGTTATTAATACAATCAACAACTTTTCTGGTCATGAGAAAGGTGTTTGTTTTTTTATTGATTATTCTAAACATAAATGAATTAAATCAGTCACGCAAGGGGTATGTGAAGGCCTTAGGGAATAGGCACTGTTGCAGGCTGGCTGATTTCGGATCTGTTTCGGGAATAGCGTAGTATGGTCAGCACCCTACTCCAATTGCATGATTTATCCTCGTGGCGTTGGAAGAACAGGAGTGATAAGCTCAGACCGCGGTTTTTATTAAAAAAAAAAAAAAAACCTAACAAAATCATTTATGTCTAGAGATAACTCTTTAACATTGAATTAATTTTATGAAATTTTACAAAATTAATTACAGCTGAATCCCGAAAATTTTTATCCCGGTTATCCGTATATCCCGATAATTCGTATAGAATCGCTAGTCCCGTGATATTCTCTCTCTAATTCGTATAAAAGCAATGTAATGCGCATTTAATTGGAATATTAATTGGGATATGGAATAAATTGTGGTTTCACGAAAGGGTAGCAAATCCTTCCCCATGAGAATT
The DNA here is from genome assembly GCA_911387785.2 of Aelia acuminata. Lineage (NCBI taxonomy): Eukaryota > Metazoa > Arthropoda > Insecta > Hemiptera > Pentatomidae > Aelia > Aelia acuminata. The sequence goes on from OU426983.1 coordinate 24,451,901, forward strand.
TTTTATAAGTAAATGTTCTCTAAAATTAAAAATTAAATAAAATAAAGAAATAAACAGAATAGTTAGGGTACCACATGGACTCTAAAATTATCACCGTCCTTAATTTAGAGATTAAGTTTATATTAATTTAACGTTAGGATTAAAAGGTAGCCATTAATTTAGTGTTTATTTTATATCAGCATACGTGTCGGCCATTCGGCCATCCTCAGTGTTGGAATGCGATTGACAATTGTATTCTTCTATAAATTAAAACTTTCTAAAAAACGCTAATGGTTTGTCATTAAAAATTAGGTATTTTTTTTTTATCATTTTCCCACTTGTAGGTAAGTATATTGTATTGGTTTAAAAATAAAATAAATAAATTTACTGTCACCTACCCCGTACCTATGTACATACCATTACAATTTATGTGAGGGCCTAGCATAAAAAAAAAAAAAAAAAAACCTAATTTTTAATGACTTGCCCATTAGGTATGGTGTTTTTATAAACATTATAATCAATAGAACAACAGTTTTCAATTACATTTCAGCACAGAGGATGGCCGAATGGCCGAAACCTATGCTGATATAAAATAAATACTATGTGATTAAGATAAATAAATGGCCACCTTTCAATCCTCACGTTAAATTAAACAAGAAATTAAAAAAGTCTCAATAATAAAGAAGAAACAATAATAATTTGTTTATTTATTATTTTGTGAAGATTTACTTTTAGTAAATTCTCATTGGTAAGAGCTGCTACCCTTCCTTAAATCCTAATTTATTCCATATCCTAATAAATATTCCATCACTATTAATGTTCAAATATAAGATGTTTGATATAACGTGTAAATATTTCAATTTATTAATGAGGCGTCTATTTCCAAAATACGTTAGTTAATTTTTTTTCACTTCTATTTTTAAAAAGTTTATAATATGTTTAAAATTAACATTTAGTAAAAACTTTACTCAATCTGGTAAACACAAAGCTACAATCAAGTCTTAATGAAATTTCAGAAAGTTAGTATATCAATGTTTTAATATAAATTCAAAACATTTTTTAGAGAATTTTCCATTTTTTTTTCTAAATTTAAAAAGTAAAATTTGCACAATTTTTAATATAGATATCTCAGATAAGGATTTATATATCTTAGGTACATATTTCATTCCTAGATATGACCATAGATTATGTTTTACGGAATATCTTATTGTAGACCAAAAGACGAATATAATAATTTTGTTAGGATTTCATACGAATTCAATATGGAAGGTCGTAGTTTGAAACGTATTTTAAAAAATATTTTCTATTTTTTTTCAACGGTTTTGTATTTGCATTGCTTTCGAGATTAAACGCTGCCTGCTAGTTATTTGAATAGTTGATCTAACTCTACCAAATTCTAAATTATTTTATATTATTAATCAAAAGTTTTTCTTATTTGCAGAAAAAATATTTTTTCATACTTCATCAAATCCAATGTCCGAACGATCATTTTGATGATTATCTTTTCCTGATTTTAAGTTTCGAAAATTAAGCTTGCTCCCCGGTAAAGCAGGAGAAAATCTATAAAGAAAATAAAACCATATTTAACAATTATAAAAAAATAAAAGTTAATCTCTTTTATGTTTGATTACTTAGGTGTACGATAATTTCAAAGTTTGCACATTTACAAATGAAATAAAAATCAGTTACTTTGGACTATTTTTAGCAAAGGTACAACTTTTACTTTTAATTTTCTTTATGATAGGGATTCGAACCCCGGTCTTCGCATCAGCGTACCATTGCACTTCGAACCGGCTTCGTATTTCCGGCCATGGCCAATCTTCTTTGTTCAAATGAAATTATTTACAACATTATTTCACATACATTTTATAAATAAATATTTAAATTCTATTCATAATGTATATATTTTATCTCCAACATCCTGAAGGACTGCATCTAAATATAAACGCAGGCTGCAATAAAATAGTTTATTACTATATTCCATAGAGTGTTTGACGGGCATTTCGGGTCAATTCTTCCTTCCAAAATTGATTTTTCTTGATTCCATAATACCGTCGCCACCAGGTCGCAGTCATGTCAAACTTACGTACTAAGTACATTTTTAGATACTATGATATTACATAAGCTTGATAAATATCTTAAAGAATTTTAAACATCGAATAAATATGAAAATTGTCCTGCCCGGACCCGAGCCTGTACGATGTCAGGTATTCGTTAAAGATCCCTATCCTAATCATACCTGGATAGGCAAAATTTAGGACTCCTACTATATCATCGTTCCATTAGCCTTAGTAGCATAAAAGGAAGTTAAAAAAAACAAACATTAACATGAATCAATTCATTTAAACTCCAGGTAACTTAGAAAACAATGTGATCGTTATTTTTAAATAATAACATCTTATTCCATTAGGCCTACAATCATATTATTCTTGGAAAGGCTAATAAATAATCTTTATAGTGTTATTTAATCCATTTATCCTGGATTACTTCATTCCTAAAATGATTACAAAGGATTATCAGAGTTATATTAATTTATGATATATGGCCTTTTGTTGAAAACACTTTTTATCATGAATGATCATTGTACACATTAACCTTTTCGTTTCTTTATTTTCTTTCATATTACTTCTCTCGTACTATATGCATGTTATCTTTCTTTGGTGTTTAACTGATATAAGGACGGGGATGGTTTGTTTTCCTACCTGCGAAAAGGCCAAAACTTTAGTAATCAGTTATTATAAACATTTATTTATTTTTCTTTAATCATGCATAGGAACGTGTAATAATGGGTAGAGTGAAATAACCATAAACCGACCATTACTTAATAATTTTAAATTTAGTTTTGATATTGTATTTATTTTTTATGTATATAAATTCAATAAAAAAATAAAATAAATCCATTGCCTGCATCGACATGACATATGCCAGGTGTACATGCCGGATCTTATCACATTAGACTACAATGGTCCCACTGATAAGAACCCTCCAATCTCTTGGTAGTAGACATCTTGTCATAGATGTTACTGTCAATTGCCTTTTTGATTTCTTTTTTGAGGTTGAATTCTTTTTTGAATAATAAAGTTTATTAAAAAAAAATTAATTGCTGCATTAATAATATGATATTAAATAAAGCACTCGAATAAATAAATACTATTAAAACCGCATTTTGTAATGTTTTACATAAGTTTTGTTTTACATTCAAATGAATTTTTTGATAAAAATGACACAATGTAGATTAATGCTATCATGAGTTTCTTTAAATTTAATTTCCACTGCGGTAAGTGCGCAAGCTAATTTTTGAAAAGTAACCTTGAACAAAAAATAAAATGATTTTTCCATGAACATATTAGAAAGGGGTTTAACAATAAACCGGTTAATTTAACATACGTGTATTACTGTAAGTGTGTGTGTATTTCAATGAATTCACCATTAAATGTTCAATGCTTGTATATTTGTTTTGTAAGAACTGTTTATTTAATTTTATATAAGGTAAACCAGACAGTTATTGGCTCTCAGTAGTAGGGTTGCCAGATTTTTTTTAGCCTATAAGGGGCAAATGCTTAAATAGGCAAAAAAATACGGGACTCTAAAAAAATACATCATTCTATTTGCAATAGTTTAGTCCTTTTTATGGTAAGAAGAAAGCAATACTTTTTGATTTGTATTTGCCGCCGTATTATATGCGAAAAACTGAAAAAATTTCACGGATTTTAGACTACAAGGCGCTAAATACGTTCACGTTTTAATTACTTTCTCTCTACAAGAATGGGTTAATTTTAAAATTAATGAGATCGTTTTACACAGAATTCGATATTCCACAACTATTATACGTAACATTTTTATTTGTAGTAACCCCTGGAGTTTAAATTGCAGGCTTTGGAACATGAGCGTAATTAATTTTTCCGCTAAAGTGGCTAAATTGACAATCGGTTTTGGCGAAAAGACTACCCCGATTTTAACTGTGAGAACTTTAGTCGACGCGAAATTTAATTCCCTCTCATTTTATAAAGAACACAATTTCTTCTGCGATAAATCGTTTTCGAGTTATTAGCGAAAAATTGAAAAAAAGATCGAAAATGTCGATATTGTTCGCCTATAAAATTTGATGGCAACCGATCTGAGGTGGCAGACGTTCACAATTGTTGTCTATGAAATGAGTACTTTCAGCCTATATGATCAAAAATTTTCTTCAAATCAGGCACCTTTTTGGCCCTCAGCTCCCGGACTATAATGTTTGAAGGGTCCTCTAGGAGTCATCTAGGAAGTACCTTAGCAAACTGACCCTAGGGAAGATTTCACAATTAAATCCACAGGGTGTCAATAACTAGTTTTCGCAATAAACTTTTTACAATAAATATTGCCATATGGTAAAAATATTGAACTTTTGACCCAAAAAAAAAACTCTTTAATCTTTATAAGGATAGATAAAGAGGAGCTATAGGAAGTTTCAATTTGATCCCTTCATAAAAAGTTTTTTTATTTTTTTATTTCACCACAGAAATGTAGTCTTAATGGTGTCTATAACTGTCCGGTTTATCCTACACTGTATATATTATGCTTATATATAGTGAATTTCGATTATTCGTACAACTCTTTACAACATTACTTCCCTTCTATACTCTTTGATCAAAAGGGGTCTTATCGCACAAACTTTCTATTACTAATTCTTTGGTGAACAAATATATTTTATGCCTTAAAATTCATTTAAAATTATCCAATTATGCAAAATGATTAATTAATGTTTTTTTTTAAGTGTTATAATTTATTTTCCTTATTTAACTTCTGAAAATAATAATTTTTATATAGTTTAAGCCTTAATGGGTACTATAATTTTTTATCATCAATTATATCTATTGCTTTGTTATCAAATTTACTAATATCGCACGTCAGCAACAAGATTATTACAACTCAAAAAACAGATTTTTTGGATAATCACATTTGAAGTTTCAACTGCATTCTCAATTTTACTATGAACAGCGAGAAAAAGGTCTTTGATGACGAATAGTTTACCATTGGGGCACTTAGTACCACTGGTACAAACTGTAACTCAAAAGTAGCTCTCTACTTACGTTAACATGATCATCTCTTTCAAACAGAATATGGTAAATTGCACCTCAACTATTAATACTATTGTGACTATATTCTGATTCCGACGGTATACATAACTCAAAATTAAAATATTTTGTGTTGTAACCATCTTCTTGCGGACATGCGATATTATCTCATGACTAATTATAATTAAAATAATTAGAGGCTAACATTTTAATCTTGCCATCATCGCAGCTCTATGAAGGCAAAGTCTCCATGAAACGTTTGTTTTTTCACAGTTTTGCAAAAATGGTATTTTCCACATTCAGGGGAAACCCCTGGGATCCGGGTTGTTTCCTCGTTTTCCATATTAGCTCCTTATCAAGCATGTTATCGCCTTTAGTATCGATCCATTTTCATATTTTTAAATTACAGAACCGAAAATAGCTTTTTATGACCAGATTTCAAAGATTCTCTGCAATGATTCTCAAATTAAAATTTTGAATGGAATGGTAATTTCGTTTTCTAATAAATTTATATTTTAACTTTAAGAAATCAGAAACAACAATTGTAGGAGAGATCGAGGGGACTTGAAATAATTTTCACATTTTGTTTCATACCACAAATCCTATTGATAGAAATCGTATGATATTAGTACCAATCGGTAGGGCATTCTTTACTCATAAAGAAATTGAGAGCGTTAAATATTTTGGTCAAAAATCCACTTAAACGTAACAAGTCAACTTGATTCAACTTCCCTCATACCACGGTGAGATGAAACAGGGGTCGAGGAGAGTTGAAACCTGTGAGTTTTGAGAAGTATTAAAGTCTGTAAAATAAAAATGATGATACAATTTAAAGTTATTTATTAAAATTAAACTTTAAGTATGAACAAACTTTTTTATTAATACTTTGTGCGATATATCAGTTAAGTAGGTAACTACAGGTCTAATACAAATAATCAACTCCTAAAGTTGTTAAAAGTACCATAACGTCCCATTCGTAATATTAATAAAATAAACAAATGGTTTTACATTATAAATCTTTGAAATCAAATAATTAATAACTTTCAGCCGTTTCTCAAGTAATGAAATCAGTTTTGATCAACATTCCTTCAAATATTTATGTTACAATAATCTCACAAATGTCAATAATAAAAATATTATGATAATAAAAAAAGGTCAATCTGACAAACAGTTGTGGCAATCATAAAGTTCCCCACCAGTGCAAGTTTCATAAGCCCCGTTGTTGATTTGCAGACATCGCACCCATTTTTATTTGGCTCTGCTATTTGATAATGGCTCCAAAACAAAGGCAAAAGGATTCTTCTTCTGCTGAATAGGTGCTATAGTAACCAATGTTCAAGAGAGGAGACTCTCGGCGGAAGTCATGCCACACACTTGTTTTTTTCCTCGTCGGGAAAAACGAGGTGAGTTGAAACAGCCTGTTTCAAATCTCCTCAGAAAAAATCTCCCAAGTTTTAATTAATCCACAATAAAGAATCAACTACACAGAAATCAATTGTATCAAACATATATAATAAATCTTTAGTTAATGAGCTTTCGAAACACATATTTATAACTTAAACCAAAATACAAAACCCTTATCGAAATATAGGCATCGTAAAAAAAAACGGTTTTTTTCACGATTTTTGTCACGTGGCACGCAGAAATCCAAAGCCGCGCGACTTAAGCTACCTACGCGAACTGAAATGTCAGCAGACGGAGGGAAATTTTAAGTTGCCAATACCCTCGGTCTCCCCTACTGCTGGAGTTTAGTAATAATGATATACTTTTCCAAAAACACACGCATTAATCTCTTTATAAGTACCTGTTAGCAAATTAGTCAACCATTAAGTGATATCTGTAAGGTGGAACAAGGGATTTCAGGCATGTGGAAAGAAAAGACCCAGCAGCACCTCGTTCCGTTTCCTTATTTCAGGGGAGAAATACTTAGTTACTCTTCCAGTAACTTAGTTACTTTCCAGAAATACTTAGTTACTCTTCCATAGTTACTCTTCCAGGTTCTTTTGACTCTCCTCCTAATGAATATGTCAGCTCTGTCACATTAGGCTCATAAATTTTGCCTATCCAGGTATTCTTAGGATAGGGATTTTCAATGAGTATCTAATTGACAAGGCTGATTCTATACTGATTCTGACGGCATAACCAAGGATTTTTTACTCACTTTAAAAATTTCTATAATATTCCTATTTCCATTGGCATTGTAAGCTGCCATGCTAGCAACTACAGCACAGGTGACCTCGAAGCTGCTGTTATTTAGTAAGAAACTACGAATTTAAAATTAAAGTGAATTAAGCATTACAAAAATTACGAAATAGCTTTTAAAGTTGAACAGGCAGTAATGGCCGCTTAAACACACGTTAACTTATAAACTAACATTATTTCTCTTTACTAATTCATTGGTGCATATAGTTCAAATTGCTAATATTATTCATTTTTTGTTACCTCCTAAGATCTTTTTGTTATTTGTTTGCGTTGTATGATTTATATCTTCAGTTTTTTATTTTCTATTACAAAATTATGTTTATTTACAATTCTCAGCTCCTCTTCTTGCGAGAAATTCACTGCTCCCCGTCTATAATTTTTGCGTTATATAATACTAAATACAACACAACTTTAACTTCGTTTAAAGTGAACACAAGATAAAGGACGTTGCCACGCTGTGCATATAATTTTTATTAGACAACTAAACATAAGATGGATGAATGAAACTCCCTTTTCAGAAGAATGGAAGAAATTCAAGAGCAGATGCTTCTGAAAACTTTAATTCTCCATCTTTATCGTCTTATATTTGCTCATGCCCACTCCTATCTTTGAAATGAAATATTTTTATTTTATCTTTTAGTATGAGATTTTTTTTTCGTATACATTTATATAATTAGATACTGGGCTATTTACTAAAGTGAAGAGATCCCGATAAAGCTGACTGCTTAATCCCCCAAGATTAATGTTCCCTCAGGCCAAGTGTTCAAGTCGAGTAGTTACCGTCCTTGGCTAAAGTCCTTCCTCGCTGTCTTATCGATATCATTATCAGCTACGAATCGATTCTTTTGGAATTCCATGTTAATTAAAAATATCTTTTTATCAGATAATACCATTTTTTTGTTTCTTAAATATAATAAAGCAACTTACTTGACTACTTAATCGCTTTGAAAGCTAATGTTAATTATTAAATTATTTTATTAGAAGATAAAAGATTCGACCACGGCCGGGAATCTTTTATCTTCTAATAAAATAATTTAAAAATTATAAATTAAAATATTCAACCAAAGACCATTAATAAATGCATCACTAATGTTAATTAATTCACAATCAGCAGTGAAGTAAATTTTTTAACCCAATGAAGAAAGTTTAGTTTTTTATAACTTTTTATGATTCCAAATCTATATAAATAAATAGGAAATTCTGTTTGTTTGTTCTTTATAGAAATTCATACCGATTGTCCTACATTCTGTAAATTTCGCTCAGTGGTACTTTCATACCAGGTGCGAATTCCTGTCCATATTATAATTGAATAACTTCAGCCAATCTCTGGGTGTATTCTTTATTGTTTAAAAAATCGTTATAATCTCGCTTTACGTTGGTTTTTTTTTTCCGAAATCGACCGTTTGAGTCGAAAAAAGTTTCATTTTATGGATTTTGAAGAGGCCAACAAGGCCCGCTATGACCGTTCCTCCAGAACGGACCGGGGTCCACGTTTTAAGGCTGAACGATGCGACAGATTACTTAGTTATTAGTACGGTCATTTTTTTAAAATGCCTCCCAAGAAACGAGCTTCAATTGGAATATTCAGCTCAAAAGCTAAAAAACAAGGTCTGAGCAGCTGAAACTCCTGAAGAACATACCTCGAATCCCCATTGTCCCCAGTGATATTCCCTTTGATTTCAAAAGAGTACAATTCCCAGTTAGGGTCACATTTGCGATGACTATATACCTATATACAGCTCAAGAGCAATCACTGAGGGTAGCTGGTATCAATTTGGATTTCCCATCTTTTTCTCATGGTCAGCTTTACGTTGTTTGCTCTAGAGTAGGTTCACCTAAAGACCTAATTATATAAGCCCCAGAGGGTAAAACTAAAAGTATAGTATATCCGAAAGTTTTAGAATAATAATCTATTAGTGCTATTTTGTTGTATTTTACTTTCACTTACCTATATATGAAATATATAGTAAGTGGAAGTATTGCGATCGTGAAAATTTTCGACTTCCGGTTTTCAACGGAAATACACGTTTTGGGGTCCCCTGAGTCAAAATAACCAAGTCCCGCGAAATGGTCTGTGTGTGTGTGTGTGTGTCTGTGTGTGTGTGTGTGTGTGAACAGACTAGCTCAAAAACTATAAACCGTGCGAACCTGAAATTGCGTATTTAGAGTATGTATATGCCCGCGATGTGACAGCAAAAATTTCATCAAATTTGCTCAAAGGGAGGGGGTACTTTATTTAATAACTTTTTAAGTTTTTTTCGATTTTCTCAAAAACGGCTCTAACGATTTTGATTAAACTGAGTATTTGATCTATTGATATGCCCGAGATATGACTGTAAAAATTTCATCAAAATTGATCAACCTGAGGGGGGACTTTACTTAATAAATTTTGTATCATTTCCACGTGTTTTTTTTATTTACTCAATAACGGTTTTAACGATTTTGATCAAACTTGGTATTTGATGTATTTATATGCCAGAGATATGACTGTAAAAATTTCATCAAAATTGATCAACAGGAGGGGAGACTTTACTTAATATGCGCCGTACGCCTTTAATGACAAACCAATGCGTTATAATTAAACTGTTCTGTTCATTTGATAAGTGGCAATTAACAAAACGCATTAATTTCTAATCTAAGTAAGATGGTAAGTGAAAGTTGTGTGTTGCGCGCACGCACCAGATTTTTACTTTCACTTACCTATATATGAAATATATAGTAAGTGGAAGTATTGCGATCGTGAAAAATTTCGACTTCCGGTTTTCAACGGAAATACACGTTTTGGGGTCCCCTGAGTCCAATTAACCAAGTCCCGCGAAATGGTCTGTGTGTGTGTGTGTGTGTCTGTGTGTCTGTGTGTGTGTGTGTGTGTGAACAGACTAGCTCAAAAACTATAAACCGTGCGAACCTGAAATTGGGTATTTAGTTTATGTATATGCCCGCGATGTGACAGCAAAAATTTCATCAAAATTGCTCAAAGGGAGGGGGTACTTTATTTAATAACTTTTTAAGTATTTTTCGATTTTCTCGAAAACGGCTCTAACGATTTTGATTAAACTGAGTATTTGATCCATTTATATGCCCGAGATACGACTGTAAAAATTTCATCAAAATTGATCAACCGGAGGGGGTACTTTACTTAATAAATTGTGTCCCACTTTTATGTGTTTTTTTTCATTTACCCAAAAACGGCTTTTTTGATTTCGATCAAACTTGGTATTTAGTATATGTATGTGCCCGCGATATGACAGTAAACATTTCATCAAAATTGATCAATTGGAGGGGGCACTTTACTGAATACATGTAGTCTCATTTTCACGTGTTTTTTTATTTACTCAAACACTGTTTTCACGATTTTGATCAAACTGAGTATTTGATGTATTAATATGCCCGAGATATGGCTGTAAAAATTTCATCAAAATTGATCAACCGGAGGGGGTACTTTACTTAATAGATTGTGTCCCACTTTTATGTGCTTTTTTTCATTTACCCAAAAACGGCTTTTTTGATTTCGATAAAACTTGGTATTTAGTATATGTATGTGCCCGCGATATGACAGTAAACATTTCATCAAAATTGATCAATTGGAGGGGGCACTTTACTGAATACATGTAGTCTCATTTTCACGTGTTTTTTTATTTACTCAAACACTGTTTTCACGATTTTGATCAAACTGAGTATTTGATGTATTAATATGCCCGAGATATGGCTGTAAAAATTTCATCAAAATTGATCAACCGGAGGGGGTACTTTACTTAATAGATTGTGTCCCACTTTTATGTGCTTTTTTTCATTTACCCAAAAACGGCTTTTTTGATTTCGATAAAACTTGGTATTTAGTATATGTAAGTGCCCGCGATATGACAGTAAACATTTCATCAAAATTGATCAATTGGAGGGGGCACTTTACTGAATACATGTAGTCTCATTTTCACGTGTTTTTTTATTTACTCAAACACTGTTTTCACGATTTTGATCAAACTGAGTATTTGATGTATTAATATGGCTGTTAAAATTTCATCAACATAGATCAAATGGAGGGGGTACTTTACTTAATAAATTTTGTATCATTTTCACATGTGTTTTCAATTACTCATAAAAGGAAAAAATAAGAAATGAATGTGGAAAGATTTGTGACTTTGTGAAGTGGCAATTAACAAAACACGTCAATTTCTAATCTAAATAAGTTGGTAAGTGAAAGTTGTGTGTTGCGCGCACGCACCAGATTTTTTTGTTTATAGAACTGTTCACGTTTATAACGTTTATAGAAAAATGGATATACAGCTAGTAATATATAAATATCATAATAATAATCATTAATACATACATTTTCGGGTGATCAAATTAGCGGGAAGGGGGGAGGGGAAATGAATACAAAACGTAAGAAAATTATTAAATTAATCAAGCCACATCTTTTTACTTTCACTTACCTATATATGAAATATATAGTAAGTGGAAGTATTGCGATCGTGAAAAATTTCGACTTCCGGTTTTCAACGGAAATACACGTTTTGGGATCCCCTGAGTCGAAATAACCATGTCCCGCGAAATGGTCTGTGTCTGTGTGTGTCTGTGTGTGTGTGAACAGACTAGCTCAAAAACTATAAACCGTGGGAACCTGAAATTGGGCATTTAGTGTAGGTATATGCCCGCGATGTGACAGCAAAAAATTGATCAAAATTGCTCAAAGGGAGGGGGTACTTTATTTATTAACTTTTTACGTTTTTTCGATTTTCTCAAAAACGGCTCTAACGATTTTGATTAAACTGAGTATTTGATCTATTTATATGCCCGAGATATGACTGTTAAAATTTCATCAAAATTGATTAACCGGAAGGGGGACTTTACTTAATACATTTTGAATCATTTTCACTTGTTTTTTCCGATTTTCTCAAAATCGGCTTTAATGATTTTGATCAAACTGGGTATTTGATGTATGTATATGCTCGAGATATGACTGTAAAAATGTCATCAATATTGATTAACCGGAGGGGGGACTTTACTTAATAAATTTCGTTTCATTTTCATGTGTTTTTTTTTTTTTTTATTTACTAAAATACGGCTTTAACGTTTTTGACCAAACTGGGTATTTCATGTATTTATATGCCCGAGATATGACTGTAAAAAGTTCATCAAAATTGATTAACCGGAGGGGGGACTTTACTTAATAAATTTTGTATCATTTTTACGTTTTTTTTTAATTACTCAAAAACGGCTTAAACGATTTTGATCAAACTGGGTATATGACGTATGTATATGTTAAAGATGTGATAGCCCGCATTTCATCAAAATCGGTCAAACGGAGGGGGCACTTTATTTCTTAACTATTTTTGCAATTTTTTCGATTTTCTCAGAAACGGCTTTAACGATTTTCATCAAATTCGTTATGTTTAATGGAAATTGAGTGTTCTTTAATATCAGGTAAGCTTTATCATTATTAAAATGTTCTGGGGGGGGGGGCTTAAATAGGGTAGGGGCCTTTTTTGTTTGTTTGTTTTTGTTTCCTATGAAGTATGTTTGTCTTTGTTTATATGGAGAAATTAACTGCCTCTCATTACGCCTAAAAATAAAAAATGGCTAAATATGACATATGATAAAAACCAAGTAAACATATAGAGGAGAAAAAAAAGAAAAATACTCAGTGAACTCATAAAACACGTTGAGCCTACGCATGCGTAGCTTCTTAACGTCTTTAATGACAGATCATTGTTCCTAATTAAAGCCGTTCTGTTCATTTAATGGAAATTATTGGTTTCATGGTAACTAAATGAAATTTTCAACAAGAACATAGAGAATTATAAAATCAGTCGACTCGGAATATTTTGCTTGCGTTGCCGAATTATCTCAAGTAAATACTTTTATTTAATAATAAAAGAAATTAGTGTTTGTTATAGAGCAAATGAAAACAAAAATAAGAAATGAATTTGGAAAAATGTGTAACTGAGTGAGAAGTGGCATTAACACAACGCATTAATTTCTAATCTAAGTTGGTAAGTGAAAGTTGTGTGTTGCGCGCACGCACCAGAATTTTTTTTTAATGCTTCCAAAAATCGCTTTCTATCAGATTTTTCATGACTTCTGTATACAATTTATTTTACTTATTTATTTTTATTTTTTCTGTTGATCTCAAGCCTCTTGAAACCAGGGTTGGATCCAGCAAGAAATTAGGGGTGGGGGTCATGACTCCCCTCTCTCATAACCACGTGGTTGACAGCACCGTTTTTTAATGAGATTATTACCTTTAAGAAGGACTGCGATGTGAACAACCAAAAGGTTATTAGTATGAGTTTTATTAGGACGCATTAACTACCTAATTGCATTAGTCGCTTAAAAATTCGAAAAAAAATTGGGGGGGGGGGGACCTGTGACCCCCATCTATGATTCCCTGTGATCTACCACGAACACCTTTAAATAATCGAGTCTGCGATGTTCGACCCATCGTAAAATTGTCGACTGACCGTCGAGCATCGAATATTCGTTTTTAAAAGTGTTCCAACCAAATTATTCTTAAACCAGGTCAAAAGGATGACTAGACATTTCTGGGGAAAGTTCAAAAGTTCGGCTGAACTGATTTTTCCAGAATGTATTTGTTGACTGTCATCAAGAATGATTTGCCATGATTTCATGACGCAGGGGCACTTCGCACTTCCACTGAACTGATATGTGATTTGTTCATAGGAATATAGATCACTATAGATAGACATTCCGGAATATTCAGGTCACCGTGCAGCAGGAACATTCGACTCTATTGTACTCACATGACTTCGATCGAATATTCGTGGGTAGCTCTGTAGCATCATGTAGAACCTGCTTAGCTCACAGTGATCTTGTTTAATAAGTTAGATAAGTTTTACGTCGTCTACAACTCAATTACTTCAAATCAAAGCCCGTCTGACCAACTACCAGTTATACCAACTGGTGCCTTAATAGGAAAGCTGTACCGCAAATTGATTTGTTCCAGTCACCTATCTACGAGCTATATTTAAAACCTTCAAATTGGAGCTAACACTAGAGGCTATCGTAATATTTTAAGTGGCGAACACAAAGGGCTCCACCCTTGTACGGTGGCCTGGCATCCATTATTCATGAGGCAGACCAGATCGCTCACGGCACCGTAACCCCCCCCCCCCCCCCCTGCCCTTTCCTTATCTGTCCTAAAGTGAGCCTTTTAGCCCTCCCTCTCTAATATTATCCCACGTTGTTGGTAGTTGGTAGCAATCGTAATAAAAGACCTTTAAGATATTTTGGAGTACTTACGGTTTGTTCCAACTACCGCTATTTTAGGCTATTGGTATCTTTTTTGCCGCACGGTGCACTAAACATAATTTTATCTTATAAATGTAGTTTTAATGGTGTTTAACCTCTTTCCATTCCTACTCCGAATACACTAGAACGACATGCTCTCGCATAGAAACTAACTTATTCTACCCAGTTTGAAACGGGTGGGGTACGTAGTTGGTACCTTGGTTCCGTCAGATCATTAATAAAACTAAGATTAACGTCAGAGATTAATAAAACTTTGCATATCTTTCCCCGGTGTAAACGAGACTATGCCACATTTTTGTATTAGTTCAGAAAGGCAAATATTTCAGAATTTTGAGTTTTAAAAATTTGTTTAATCGTTAATTGAATCAGTCGTTTGAGAAACCCGACGCGTCCAAAAATATCGATGTTCGTTTATTTTAGTATGGTAAACCATAGTTATTCGCTCCCTCTCAAATTTCGGTGGTGACATTAAAAAAAAGGGGTCTAATTGAAACTTCCTACAACTCCTCTTTATCTATCCTTATAAAGATTCAAGAGGTTTTTTGGGTCAAAAGTTTAATAGTTTTACAATATGACAATATTTATTGGTAAAAGTGCCAAATCTAGTTATAGGCACCCTGTGGATCTAATTGTGAAATCTTCCCTATGGTTAGTTTGTTAAAGTCTTACTTCATAGGTGACTAAGAGGACCCTTCAAACATTAGATTCATGTATATCTTGAAATAAAATTAGGACTTGTTTAATTATTTCTTTAAGTTACAGTTGGGGTGTCAGTAACTGTACAGAGTGTCAATAACTGTATGGTTTACCCTACCTAATTTTTTTTCAGCTCTTACCCTTTCGCGGCGTTTTTTTTTTTTTTTTTTTTATTTAACAAACCTCAGTGCTTACAATATTGCCACTTACCACCTCCACGCAATTGAAATAATATTGTTTCTTTACGAATATGAACTACTAACTCCAACTAAGAATTTCATTGAAATCTGTTTACATTAGATTCATGTATATCTTGTAATAGAATTAGGACTTGTTTACCTATTTCTTTAAGTTAAAGTTGGGGTGCCAATAACTGTACTTAGCGCCAATAACTGTATGGTTTACCCTACTCCTTGCATGCAGATATATATATATACAGATACCAAATATGTCCAGCTGATCTATAGGGTTGTAATAACTATTCAAATAATTGTTGTCTGGAGAAACTTGACAAAACCAGGACATTGAAAAATATCTTCCAGTAACCAAAGCAGTAAGTATGTTTTGGTGTAAAATTTGTGCATGGCCTGTCACTGTCAAAGAAACTATAGAAGCTTTAAATGAAGCCCTATAAATTTGAATCTTGTCCATTTCATCAACCTTAAGGTGACTTTACACTCTAGGAACTTTACCTTCGAACACCAACCTCGAACAGCCTTCGCGAAGCCTTCACGTCGACTGTTCGGGTGTTCTAGGTACTTCATCTGTTCGCCTGGGTTCGGGGGTAGCGCTAGTGTCACTTTTGATTTGGGTTTTTCCCAAGTGACAGGAGTTTTTTGTGATACTAGTGTAATTTGTGATACGTTGTAATTCGTCTCCTATTTTTTTATTTTTCAGATAATATAAGATATATTGATAATGGAAATATTTTCTTATCATAAACTAGCGTTGGTGCGTCAGCCATATTGGTTCGCTTAACGTCACGTGAAGTATAAATGGCTGTTCTTGTAACGCAGGTACGGCAAGTTTCGGGGGAGAACATGTTCGAAGTTGAGGTTCGTAGAGTGTAAAGGCACCTTTACATATTTATACTTTCAGTTATTAGACAATATAAGTACGCTTCTAAGTGTTTTGTATAGTAATTTCGAACATATGTTTTGTATATATGGTTTGTTTTCCATTATCAGGAGAAATCCTACTTATCTAAAAAAAAAACATTTATTTTTCAGATCTATCGAATGAACATAGATTTATCAAATCATGAAAAATTTATTCTAAGTAGGAACATTTGTCGGAGAAAATAATTTAAGCTCATGAAACCTCGTAATGCAAAAGTAGAAATGTTTTTTATACCTTTCCTATAATTTGAATTTGTTGACGTATCGGGTTTCTCAAACGACTGACTCAATTATAGAAACGGCTTAATGAACTTTTTCACAATCTTATTGACGTTAATAAGTATTTAACTTGGTATGTAATCCTCAGTAATAAATTCAATTTTTAAAAACTCCATCGTGTCATTTACTTCCGAGTTACAGATATATTTCTCATATCTTTACTCCATATTTTGATACACGAATTCAAATACCTCTAGTTTGTAATGCCTTTATGCTTGAAATACCATTTAGTATAGAAAATGTCTCTCCGATTAATAATAGCCATTTATATTCCGATTATCGATTCCATTACATCAGCAGCTTATTTGTTGTAAGTTTTGTATTTATAAAAGTTATGTATATAAAAATGTTTCCTCTGTTTGGAGACAGAACTCTTTATATAGCACATTCTTGTAGGATGACACAAATAAGTCGCCTAACTCTCTAACGCCACAAAACTTAGTCCTCCAGCTTTTGGTTCCTTGTGTCCTAGTGAATTTTTATTATTATTTTTTGTTAAATTTTCATCTATTTTTCCTCACTTCCTAAAAAAATCGTACTTATTTTATTCGAATTGCATATTCGTTCCTTTAAAAAATCCTTTTTTTTTTTTAAAAAAAAGTTCTTTTTATCAAGGGGTGAAACGTTTTCCGCTTTTTACATCTCATTGCTGACTTCGTTTGTATTATTCTCACTTCTGAAACATATGCTTCAATTTCTTCAGGAGCTCATTTTTTATAATACTGTAATACCTTTATTATAATCCTCCTCTTTAAATCCTTTTCATAAATGTCTACTAACATTTTTCTTGGACATGTTTCGCAAAAACATGCTTCCAATTCGTATGCTAAATTAAAGTGGCTCTACCCAGTTTTCCGACAGCAATCTTTTCCAAACCTTTAGAACCAAAAGCCTCCGTATATCCTCAATTTATTCAAACCATGCTCCTCTATACATTCTATAAACACCAGATCTCACACCTCTAACCTGTACATCCCTTTCTACCGAACTGCCGCCTTTACAAAATCCTTTATCATCCGCGCCGCCACCTTCTGGAATTCCTTACCTGTCTCCGTCCGTAAAACTTCATCCCTCACTTCCTTTAAAGCTCAACTATTTCGCCACTTCCTTAATCTTCAATCTTCTGTAAATATTAAAAATAGAGAAACCAACATAGAACATTTATTTGATATATTATAGTTTTCAAGCTCAAAAGCTGATCCAATTTTTTATTCTCGTTTTC
Source organism: Aelia acuminata (assembly GCA_911387785.2). Taxonomy (NCBI): domain Eukaryota; kingdom Metazoa; phylum Arthropoda; class Insecta; order Hemiptera; family Pentatomidae; genus Aelia; species Aelia acuminata. The sequence continues at coordinate 24,469,717 of OU426983.1, forward strand.
TAAATGTTTTTAATTTTGTTTTTTTAATATTTTGGGTGAGTGTTTTCTCTTTTATTCCTCTTATATCTTAATTCTTAACATTTCTGCTTTTCTTTTAAACTAACCAGACAAATGGCTCTGGATTTGACCATATTCTGTTATTCAATAAAAATTATTTTCTTTCTTTCAAAAAAACAAGTTGATATTGTGATAAAAATAAATATCCTTTTTCGATACAAAGGTGAGACCTCTATTTTTTTCTCTCGTAATGAGATGATAATGTGATGTATCTGAAAGTTTGCTAAATATATATTTATTAAGCAAAGGTTACTTGCGGGGAATCAATTACCCAGTCTTAAAATCCCGGCTGCTCTTCAGTTGTTGAGTCTTCAACAATCAAATTCAATAAAATCATACCCATTGATCTACGGTAATTTCAATTTATGGCCATTTACATATCGCTGCTGTTTGTTAAATATTAAGATTAATATAATATTAAATCTTCTTAGCAGATTAATGCAATATTAACTTTGTTAGAATTCTTTACTTCTACTAGCTACCGGAAACCGACTGTTTATAAACAAGGGGTGGAGTGTACAAACTGTCAGCTTTCAGTGATCCATCATGGATTGGCAAACAGAAATTTTATCTTAAGCCATTCAGATCATTGATTATTATATTTCGATTCATCGATAGTAGTTTATGATTAGGTAAAATACATTAATAAAATTATATTAATAAAGCCTGGAAGAATGAGGACATTGTGACAAAAATGAGATTTAAGAGGCCTCTGGATTGACAGTGACATAAACTAATAATTTTCTTACCATCATCGGAAAAAAAACACACACTTGTTTACATATTTTTTTTTCAATAGATTAAGAAAACCTTTTTTAAACACATGATTTCCGTGTTTTGGAAACCTTTAACAAATCTGTTTATACTATAAAAAATCATTTCTCCTGATTTTGGTTTTTTTGACGTTCATTTAAGCTAATCAGACGATGCTACAGTGGGAGTCCTAAATTTAGCCTATCCAGGTATAATTAGGATAAGGACCTATAATGGGTCCCTAACATCGCACAGGCTCGGGACCTCCATTTTACGTCCCATCCAAAGGACGGCATAACCAAAAAAATTTTACTACCTTTAAAAAATCCTATGGCCACCACGTAGGACGAACCTAGTAGCATAGTGCGCGTGTGCGCACCTTTAAGATTCTAAGCTGCTGCGTTAGGTTTAGGACACCACTGGTGACCCCGCATATATGTTTTATTTGGGTATTAATACTCCACCGTCTGTTTTAATGATAAAAATTACAAGCAGTAAGTCATAAAACATGATTTAATTCCCTGATCTTGAATATATTCGGAGCTCTTAGATCCTCTACCGGATACTGGTACATCATACATTGATATATATTCATGTGTGATCATTCTATGTTAATGGGCACATGGACTTGGCAATCTCACCCAAGTTAAAATGTCGAGGAAGAGATTTATTGTTCATTTTATAACACAGGGATTGAATTGGATTTCCTAGACTGATTTTAGTAATACGATTTTGTTTCTTCATTTTTTTGGTTTGCTTCCTCCCACCTATTTGATTTTGTTCCGAAAGCAAACAAAAAAATGAAACTTGAAACCCCGCGACCGAAATAAAACAAACAAAATAAAAAAAAGAGGGCTTATTAAGCTACCTCCGCCGTGTACAGTGACACGCGCACATAAACACACTTAGAAAAAGCCCCCCCTCTATCAACAAACATTCTCTCTATTGATTGTTGGCCTACCGTCTCTATTAACTTCCTATCATATATCACGTCAAATGTTCCTATTTAAGATTTTATTGCCTATTTTCTTCAGATTAACATTTACTTGTAAAGAAGAAAATCACATTAAAACGAATTCATAAATAGATTATAGATTTGGCATTGATGGTGCAGGTATCTAATTAAATAAATAATAAAAGGAATGTTTGGCTAAATAAATAAACCATCTATAAAGTAAATAATTAGCATACTGTGTTGTTAAGTTTTCAATTAGTCATCTCTCACTTTATTATTTCAATAAAATAATATTAATATGTATCTGATACCCCCGTTCCGAGAATTTTTTTTGTTCCTTCTTTTTTAAAATATGGCATTGAAAGAAGGTTTAATATGGACTTTTTTGTTTTAGGACAAGTTACTAACCATTGATTTTACTAGCAGCAGTTTTATTTAATGTAACCTATAAAAAAATTCCGTTTCATTAAATTGCTTGACCCACTGTTAACACAATACTTTGAAAAAATCGCTCATAATAACAGTGCTCAAAAGGGGAGTAGCTGCAGTTTTTACATTGTTGCGTTCTTTTCAGAGAATTATATTTTTAACACGTTGGGTGCGTCACATTCCCTTTTAATTACATTTATTACATTCCCTCCTTAACAGCCGATTTTCACTTGAAAATGTCTGAAAGTCCGAACTCTTCAAACAATCAATTTAGTCGATTTTTAATTAGATTATTGCATTTTAGTGCAGAACATGTTGTTAACAGCTGATATTCTGTTGTTTTTTAGAATCGGACTCCGATGTCCGATTTTCGATAAAGAATGGCATAAATCCTGTATCGGCCTGTCTTGCGCCGATTATGTCTAGTTCCAATCCTTTGCAAGAGATATGGTAATGCCCTTGGGACGCTCATTTTATTCCCTTTTAATCAAAAGATAACGCTTTCGTCAAAGAATTCCCATCGGACCTCGACGCCCGATACCGTCTGTGGCTCACCCCAGCAGTCGGACCTGGGGACGGATACCGATCAATTCAGGATACCTCTAAAGGGAAATGATTTTTTTTTTTTTTTTTTTTTTTTTTTTTTTTTTTTTTTTTTTTTTTTTTATGCTCTTATATTGTGTAATACTTAGGTGTATGGGCTTAAATAATTTTATTTAAAGAAAATGATAATTTTCAATGTCCCACGAACAATTCAAACTCAAATAATCAAGAAAGTTACAATTGTATCAACTTGTACCGACACTTTTAACACAAACGCTCCATATGATTGATATTCAGAGCAAGACTAACTCTTCAGTCCAACGCTCCTTATATGTAGTCTGAAGCAGAAATGTCTGGAAGGTTAAATGCAAGCGTAGAAGGTACTTCGAACAGTCACAAACATGTACTAGAACTATGTTTAAATCATATGTTGTGTGTTTAGTTTCACGTTACAATATATTGTAGATACTGTACATATTTACGATTGTATAGATCCGTTTTCTGTCTCTCATGAGCAATGGATTTTAATCACTTAAACTTAATTAAAATGAACATCAGGCACAAATTTCTCAAGCTCTGATTGGCATCCATTAGAACTTTTTCGTACGCTTCGATATCTGCTCTAACCACTTCAAATATTTCCCATTAATTACGAAACATTATGTACACTTGATTCCTTACCCCTAATGATAAATGTGATATTATATTACGATCTGTATTATATAATTGTGATGGGGGGGGGGGATAACGCGGCATAGCTAGTAATCAATAGAGCGTGCCCTAGCGAGAGACACTAATATTGCTACCGTGTTGTGTTGCTAACAGGGATAATGGATGCTGTTCGGGATCGACTCGTTCTAATCACTCTAATATATTCTCAGAATGGTAAAATGGAACTGGAAAAACTTCGATGTAGAACCATTTGTGTGTGACGCACGCGACGCGGTTTTATCAGCGAAATTCTTTTTAAATTATTTATACATTCATTTTTTTTTTTTTTTTTACCTCCTCGTTTTAATATTTTGTCATCATAAAGTTTCTTTCGCTTCGGTAAATCTTCTTTGTTGTCGGCAGTCAAATTCAAATTGCTGCCAATTACCATTTCGTATAAGATAAATTATATTACCTATTATATAATGTATATAATTATAACACAGATTTACGGGTTGCGTGTGGCGGTACTTGTGAAAAATACAAAATAATGTTTTATTTTAAGCTCTAAATATATAACAAAATATGCAATTTAATCAACATAAAGCAAAGGGATTATTTATTGGATTTAATAAATGGTGGCCGGGTTGGTCTTATCCAGTAATTATATCAAAAGTGTTTCTGTCTTTAAGTTAATTAATCAAGCAACATATAAGTATTTATCAAAAAATTATTGATAGATATATGTTTAAAATTTGATCGGGTTAGGACAGCATAACTTCCAAAAAGATAAACATCTAATTAAAATAATTCAATTTAATTAATCATCGGTGGATTATAATAGAGTTAGTCAGTCGATAACTATAGTTGCATAAATATCATTTCATAAAGCTTTCTTCAATGTGATATATGATGCTATAGCATAATTTTTACTTCTTCATTTGATGATTGGATCATTTAAAAAATATCTTTTATCATTATTTAATTATTTATTTTAATAATCATTATTTAATTAAATGTATTGGAATGGTTAGTCATAGACTCGGATTCTTTTATTATTACTAGTCGGGAACTCTCGGTAAACCGGAACTGAATTCTCGATGTTGGATAGGGCGTGATCGAAAAATCTTGTTATTTTCTGGAGCCGGCCACCATATTAGAACAGCTACACCGATAAAGTACCAGAAGTCCTGTGGTGAAGGTTGAGGGTTAATATTAAGGATGATAAAATGTCTAATATATTTCAATTTTTGAGGAAGAGGTTGCATTACTACGCAAGCCAGACGACAAACATCATAGGGCAGACGTCCACTACCAACAACCGAAACGCTGTGCAAACATACCTGTGTTTGTGACGCCAAACATTGTGGCTGGGGATTGCGCCACCTGGCTATAGGTTTAGATAACTGCCACGTTTACACTTTTATTATTTATCCTTTGCTAAAATCTGTTCCATGATCTATGATAATGTTTGCAGGGGCTTTCACGTCAATGATTTCGCTTTTTTTTTACTTTTCATATTTTTTCAAGCTTCTGGATTTTAAGCTGCCTTTACACTGTGCGAACCTGGCCCTCGACCAGGTAATCCCCCGAACCTTGCTGTACCGGCGCATCACGAACAGCTTTTTACACTGAAACGTTAAGTCGAACGATGATGTCTGACCGCACCTATGCACCTTAATACAATAATATTCATTGCAAAGACGGCTGACTTGGAACTTGCGGCTGATTTGACTTTTGCTGTAACTTATTATAGATAAAAGCAACGTCAGAAAAATGCTAACAGAAGGTCTAGAGGTTTATCTTAACTAACACAAAATCGAATCTAGCGCTATCCCCGAACACAAAGGCGGACGGGTAAAGTACCTGTTCGAGTTCCTGTACTATTTAGATTTGCCGAACAATTTTCGGGACAGGCTGTTCGTTAAGGATGGTTAAGTTCGAGGTTGAAGTTCGTACAATCTAAAGGCATCTTTAGAGAGACTCCAACCCTTGTAATACTTCTTCCCGTGTACTTAATTCTTAATTTTTCAAAATCATGAATTAGGCCGTTTAAAAATACAACTAGAAAATCTGACGTTTGTTTGTTTGTTTTAACGTCACTTTATGCCACTAAGGCTAATTGGACGAGAGAATCTGACGTGATATAAAAGGTTTCAGGGACCTGTGTGTTATTTGTGAAAAAGTACCGAGCATTTAAGATTTCGGATTTTATCTAATGCATGCGAGTGATGCATTTGATGATACTTTTTTTACCAAAATACTTTTAAAAGGTCTGCCTTGATATTCTTGTCATTGTGTAAAGAGAGTTTTATATGTAACCAGAAGCTTCGAGCATCGTCGTTCGATTCTAGAATGAGGTTTCCAAATGAAACGTTTATTGAGGTAGAGACCGTTTTGGCAATTTGTTGAATAGGGATAAGTGGAGTATGGTTAAAGTATAATATTTGTAGGGCATGAAGACGTGGGTCTTGATAATGGATTTAAGAGATTTAATGGTGTTTTCGGAATTTATTTTAATGCTCCAGTTTAGATGGCTCGATAAATTATCTAAGGGGTAGGAACATCTTTCCATCCCGCGGATATGTTTAACGACTAATTTATATATCTCAGGCATGTTGTGAAGTTGTCTATATCAACTTTTTTGTTTCATTTTTTTTTTTTTTTTTTATCAGCATAAATATATTTTAAATGCTGAAAGATTGATTTACCATAGGGTTAATAGCAGAGAAATTGGTTGCTGTGCGGCCGATGGCCTTTCCCTAATTAAGCTTTATATGTTCAATGAAGTAAAACACTTAACAAGAAAACAACTTCACACTAGTCATTCTCATAATAAATATTTTTATTTGCCTCTGTGCATTACCTTAGTTTTTATGTATTATGAAATTTTTATATTGTTTCATTATTTAAATATATTCATAGTTAATTCATGTTCTTCAATTTTATTTATATTTATATTTTATTTATATATTTTATATAATTCCTCTTATTTGTTTTAACTTCATCTAAAGATAAACGGTTTCGACACTGCCAGGTCGATTTTAGTTGTATAAAACATCTAAGGGGTAGGAACTTTCTTTTATCTCGCAAACATTTTAAACATATCCTAGGCATGTTATGAACGTATCGTTATCTTTTATAAGCATTCATTCGAATTAAGTATCTTACCTATTCTTGACCAGTCTAAATACATTTTGAATGGCGGAATAATGGTTGATGAAGTATTAATAAATAGAAATTTTGGTTGGGGCATGTTCAAAAAAGCATCAACAAAGTAATATGCTATTAATATGATTTCTGCGGACGTTCTGGCCTAAGCTTTATGTCTTTATCATTGCTAAATTAAAAACTAAAAGACAACCAATAATTATGAATTAAGTACAGTTCTCAATGGGCATTATGATCTATCTTATAATGAATATTTCCGTATGTCTCCGTTTAGTACATTAGATTTATTTATCATGCAATTTTTAATAAAAAAATCATAACAATAATGTTTAAGAATTTAATTTTATCTCCTTCTCTCATTAATATGTTGTTATTTAGATTTCTTGTATAATTTTTTTAACTTTATCCCTAACTTGTTTTAAATTTAGCCCAGCTGAAAACTTAAAACTTAGGACGAAAAGTCGGCAAAATTATGGCTTATGTCCACTGAATAATATTGTAGTTTTTTTTTTGTGTCCGCACCTGAACCAATTTTTTTCTTTTAAATATATTTTTAATCGTCATCGACCTTAGTGAACAAAGGATGACTTCCTTATAACAAATTTAATGTTACTAAACCTTAAAGAATGTTTAAGTTCTACATTTTCGAGAACTGAAGCTATTCGAGGGCCGGGCCGAATAATGCCATGCTAAGTGCAAACAAATTCCTTCCTGTAATTACAGAGCCCCTTGGCGTGCCCTGCAACTAATAAGACGCCCTTTACAACTTGTATTTTCCTTCGATTAGGGCCCCCTCCCCTACCGCGTTTTGTCTTGCATAGTAGTATACATATAGTAGTGATCGTGGTTTAACTGCTTGTTGGAACGAACTTATTGTTAAAAGGTGTCGTGAACTCACAGATTTCACTTCACAGGTTGTAATCTTACTATTCACGAGGAATTCCGATATGGAAAACTGACGCATCGTTTAAATAAAAAATTACGGGAAAAATTGAAATAAAAAAACAAAAACAATTCTTATTAATATAATGGGGCTGATTGAAACAATCCTTTTGTTGAGAAATGAATGATATAAAAGTGGCCACGCGATTCTCAGTTTAGGAGGCTGTGGGCGGTGCCGATTACCTCCTCGCGTTGAGCCATCTGTGCCGTAACCATCCAATGTCATGGAAACCGAATCCAATCTCTGATTTATTGATTCCTTTCTATTGAATGGTAATTCTGAAAAAGAAACGCTAACTTAACATAATAAAGTTCCATGACTAATACTTTTTACTACCAGGAGCTAAGATAAAAATATCGAGGGGGGATTGGTTGATAGAAATATTAATTTTAAGTGTGGAAAAAATTGCCCATATATTTACAAACATTATAGGCACTTATCTAAATTCCTAGACATAAATATCTACTACTATATTAGAAATTTTGTAAACATTAGTAGATGCCGAAATTCATTCCACTAACTAATACTTAAAATCTCCCCCTAGGAAAGTGATTGAATATATGGCTTCCTTACTTGGCTGAAATATTTGAATGAATAGATGGCTGGAAAACCTGGCTTCCTTAAAGTAGCCAAAGTATATTTTTGTTTTTTAATGACCTTTAAACTATTATATACCTATTTCTATAAAATATAAAATGCCATTTTTTTTATTGAATTTTCTGGAGTTTTTCTTTTTAAATACTGCTCACTAAAGTATTCACAACAGTTGGAAGTCCGAATCTTTATGCTTTATCCGAATATTTTTCGCCGAGAAGCCCTACACATATTATCATGAAGATTGCCAGATTCTTAGTCTATTTTCAAACGATTTCTGCTGCATCATCGAAATAAGATAAGTATTTCAACTCCGATAAATTATTTCGTTAAAATATACTTAATGATTATTAAAGTTACGCAATAGAACCAACAACATGAAAAAATAATAAGAATCCTATTTATTGGAAGTATCATTGTTATTTGTTCTGATTATGAATTTAATAATTTAATTATCGATTGAGGAGTTATTTGTAAACATTTTGACAGCGAGTAAACACATCACCGAGATGAGATACAGTCTTATCTTTTGAGCCTTTTACACATGGCGCCCAACAAGGTTGTCAGATGTTCCTAAAATTATTATCTGACCCCTGTAGATGTTTCGGGAAGTGATTTATTGAATTTAAAAATAATTGTTAAACTTAGCTAAATTATTTCAGTAACTGTCGGCCGCTGTGAAAAGTTCATTTTGTCGTTTAAAATTGTTTTTAACGAAGCCAAGTTCTATATTATAATTAAAACATTTCATATTTTTTAATCATAACGAAACTAATGTAATTATTACTTTAATAATTCACTGGTGTTTGGTCAAAAGGGGTTAAGTCATGGAATGTGAAGCTTAAACAAGGATTTACCAAGCTATTGAAAACCATTATAAATTCTTTCTGATTGCATTTCTTTATTCCAGATTAATAAATGAAACTATATTCTTTCATTCTTCTTATATTCTTATATTCTTATATTATACAGAGACTATAATAAATTATGAATAACGAATAAATTATATCATCTTAAATTTAAAAATAGAATGGCCGTATGTTTATTACATCAAAATTCTTGTTTTCACTAAGGGAGTTTAATCTTTGTGGATAATAATTTTAAAATTTCTGCGAACATTCGCTAATCCTTTCCTATTACATGGAAATTTAAATTAGGATATTAGTGTAATGTTTTCTGAGCAAATCTCTCTAGTAAGCCACAGCTACGCTTTGCCGGTTTTAATTTATTTTTAAAAAAGTATTCCTAGCAAAATTTGAAAAAATAATAGCATAAATCAAAACTAAAACAGCTCCATAAACATCTTGGCTGAAATCTCTGACATGCCATTGGTCTTCAAACCAGATAATTCTTAACTTAGAAGGTTTCTCTTGATAAAAATATTTTGAAGATTTTTAAATAATTTTTACATTAATTTTTTAGACATTCAATCATTTTTTAAAAAATCATGTACTTGTTATGAGACTGAAACATAGTCCTACAAATTAGTTTTCTCTTTTTTACTTTCATTTACCTATATATGAGATATGTATAGGAATTGTCAAAAAAAAAGATCTTGTAGTCTAAAACTTATTATTATTTTTATAATCTCCTAAAAATATATTTATACAAAAAAAAAAAAAAAAATGTAAACGAATCCCTGGAAAGTAGAAGTTCTAGAGTAATTTCTTCTAGATCTTGACCAACTTTATTCTTGATACACCAGTGTATGAATTATTGAGCCCACCTTCCAATAATAAAGCAAACAATTTTCATTGCGAAAGAAAGTTCTCTCTCCGGTAGCACTTAAGTATGCCATTTTCAAAAAAATTGTCTATTTATAGTTAAAAAAAGGATGGTAAGTGAAAGTTAAGTGATGCGAGCATCGCACCAGATTTCTTTTTCTCCATTTTCTTGTCCACCATCGAAGCAGAATTTCCAGGCAGTATATCACGTGTGTTCCACACTTAGTTTGTTTCTCTGACTGGTTTTAGTCCCAGATCGACGACCCATGCTTCGAAGCCAAAATAGTCAGGCGGATATTTTAAGCAAGGTGTGAATTATTTAACCAATATTAGAAAATATAAAACAAGGGTAAGGCACAAAGATGTTCACTATGTAACAAAAAGGGGATAAAAAATATATTATATTCTAATTATATTCTAAATTAGTTCCATTTTTAGAAGTGGGCCCACTAACGTCCGTCTTCCGATCATCTTCCATTTTTTAATCCATCCAATCCTTTACGAATTGAAAGCATTTAATTACGGATGAACATATTGTAATGTAGAACGAGATACCATACGATTTTATGATGATATGTTCATATGATATGATCTTACAACCTGTGGTCTGAAGAAATATAACCGTTTTAATAATTTTACCGCTTTTATTCCATCTTTTCGACGTTTCGGGCTATCTGCTCATCTTTAAAGATTCTACTAAACATCCAAAAACAATCATTATATTTTAACTTTTTCATTTTTCATTTTAATTTATACATTTTTTTCCCCTACACAAATTTTTTTCAGAGAAGCCAATTTTTTTTTTTTTATTTATATCTTACTATTATATACTTACATCAATATTCACTTATTTATAACTGGTGTGTAATTTAAAAAAAAAATAAAATAAAATAAATAATAAAAAAGAAAACTGAAAAACTTGTGCTAACAAAATCATTCCTTAATTTATTCATACTGCCCTTTGCCCTATCCTTTTATTATTATCTAAATCCCTCCATGTCAAACTTATCCCCTCCCCTCTGCTCCTTCCCAATCATTATTCTTATTTTTTTTATTATATCACACGATTTTGGTTTATTATTGTACATTATAAAGAGTTCTTGACTTCATGTTGAAACAGTTAGCTAAATGTTCTAGTACATTTTCTGAATCTCGTAGAATGTTCGAGAATCCTCCTCACCATTCTATAATGCATGAGCGTCACCAGCACTAAATTATTGAGGGGGGGGGGGACAAATCAATATTCTCATAGATAGGTAAAAAATTTAGAGTCTAAAAGTTGAGATAAAAATGTCCAAAAATGTTGGGACATTTAATTACTCCTCCAAGGATGTATTTTAAAGGTATTTATAAAGCATGCCTGTTAATGTCACAGTTAGAGTGTAAGTAATTGCTCCCTTTTAAAATATAACCATGTACGTTACCTAGGACTATACTTGGACAAAAGACTCACTTGGAACATACATAAGAAACTAAAAAGACAAGAACTGACCAGACGATATAAATAACAATCACGGGGCCCGGTGTGGCTGTGCGGTAAAGCGCCGTACTCCCATGCCGGAGCTGCGGGTTCGAGTCCCGCCCTGGGTGGTGCTTTTCTTTCGTAGGAGAAGTATCACCCAGTGCCATGGGTGTTAGTATGGGCAGTATAGGGCTTCAGTGGAAGCCGTGAAGTCACAAAAATAAAAAAAAAAATAAAAAAAAAAAAAAAAAAAAAAAAAAAAAAAATAACAATCACACCTCCTAGACTACAGATCATCACTTAACTTACGAAACAAAATACTAATATACAACATGATACTAAAACCTATTTGGACCTACGGAGCAGAACTTGGGGGTTCCGCTAAACAAGTACACATTAACAAAATTCAAACCACTCAGTCAAAAATTATTCGATAAATTCCACACGCTCCATTGTACATTTCTAACAACACAATACACTAAGGCATGGACATTCCAACATTAAACATGAAAATCATACATTCACGACAAATGCACCACATTTTACTGTTCAACTCATAACCATCCAAACCCACTCGTTTCTTCTCTCTCTTCCTCCCAGTTACCGGTCCAACGAAGATTAAGAAGACAATGGCCGAGGGATATGCTTGAGCACAGCAATTAAATCAAGCTAATCGACGAAAAACTTAGCACTTCACAAATTTGCTAGATGCGCTCCAGCGCAAAAGCTATTGCCGTATAATATGAATATTTTTAAATAATTCATCTTTTGAAGAGAAAAGATTGGGCTCCGCCGGGAGTCGAACCCGGTTCTTCCGCGTGACTTGCGCGGTAGGCTAACCACTGCACCACAGAGCGCGCTTCCAAGCGCAGCCAATCTTTCCCCTTCACTGATACCTCTCCCTCGGTCTCGCAAGCTTTGCGAGTATTTACGGGAGATGGACAATTTTTGTCCAATTATGGGCATCTTTAGACGAACTTCAATTTTTTAAATTATTTTATATTAATTTAATCATTATTGTGGGTGTCCTCCAGGTGGCAGTTCAGTAGAAAGGGATATACAGGTTAAAGGTTTGGGATCTGGTGTTTAGAGAATGTATGGAATTTTGCAAAACATGTCTAAGAAAAATGTTTTTTGACATTTTAAAAAGGATTTAAAGAGGAGGATTATGTGTGTTAATGAACAGTTTTACAATTCGAAATATCCTTACGGAGCTCCTGAAGGAATTGAAGCGTATGTTTCAGAACTGATTATAATAAAAACGAAGTCAGCGATGATATGTTAAAAGCGGAAAACGTTTCACCCTTTGATAAAAGCAACCTCCCCTTCCTCGCCTTTTAGGCTATACGAGGTTTCCCGGGCCAGGGGAAAGGGTGGGGGATTGATGCCGAGTATGATTAAAACATGGTGGTTACCCACAAAAATAGATTAAATTAATAAATATTTTTAACAACAAATTACGACAGTTAAGCATTATAATTATAAGTCCGGCGGTCCCCCAGTCAAATCTCCACTCTCCTAGGCTTCTCTAAATAGAACTCGGCAAGACAATAGTACCTACCAGGAAATCCATAAAGTTGAAACTAAAGGATTGATGTTATGTAGATGAAATACATTTTCCAAAGATGTAAAACTAGATCTGTCCATAACTAATGTTCCGTTATTGCAAAACCCGTGATCCGAATTTCCCAATACAGCCATCCAGTAACCCCCGCCCGGGCCGGATGGGGGGAGGCGATCTGTCTTGTAGGGCTGGCTGTCAGCCTGTAAAGGGTTGACACGGCTCTTAATTACCTCCAAGTTCTGTGTCTTCGGCATTCTCCCCCGGGTATCGGTGTACGCTAAGTGCTCTTATCCTCCATTAATCTCTCTATTGACATTAGCAGTTGTGTTTTCACTTGGAATTATGACATCTTAAAGATTGAACTTAATATCAATTGAGTGGCTCGTTCCAAGAACCAAACAAGTAAAAATAAATTGTTTTTCGATTTATAGTATTAAGTTGTCGGCTATTAACAGTGACATATAGTGTTGAAGTTTTTTCTGCAAGATCAGGTTACACGTTTCCGGAAAAACCGATTATGTTTGATCCCTTTCCAACAAAAACCAATCGCAGGGATTTAGCATACAAACATGGGATAACAAACATAAGCTGCCTTTGAATCCTGCCAAAATAAAAGATTTCCGAAACCTTATACCTTGTCTTGATGAGTCAGTACACAAGCGTTACCAAGAAAATTAACTATCTACATTCCATTCTCATAAAATTACAACAGCAGAAATCGCCACTAATAAAGAACAACATAGAAGTGGAGAATGACTATAACAGTGATCTATTATAATCTACCTATGTAATAGGTTACTTTATATTTTGAATAAATATATATTCACAAAATCAACGGTAGCATTAAAAAATAGGTACTTTATTTAAAAACCAATTCTAAAGAGCTATTTGGTTTTTTAATTAACATCACTTTATTGGCATAAGTCTAATCGGACGATGCAACAATGGGAGTCCTAAATTTTGCCTATCCAGGTACACTTAGGAATAGGCCGATTAACGAGTACCTGACATCTACAGGCTCGGAACCTCCATTTTACGTCCTATCCGAGGTACGGCATAGATAAGGATTTTTAACTTCCTTTAAAAATCCAAGGGTCTAAGCATGGCGCTAGTTATGGTCCGGGTCTCACAACCACAAAACAGAATTCGTTCTATTGTACACATTAATTTAAAATTTCTAGAGATTTGCGTTGGATACTTTAGAGAGAAAGAGAGAGAGAAAAAACTCAGTTTTCGCTGTTTTACTTCTATCGGTTGGGTTCACTTGTGGTGTAATGGTTAGCATAGCAACCTAAAATACTAAAGGTCGGTTGCGGGTTCGCGTCCTGAGGTGTCCCTAGGATTTTTCAAATGGAGTAAAAACTGGATTTTACGTCCTCGATAGGAAAATAGAAAATGGAAATGTATGATGTCGATGTAAATGTACGACCCTATCCTATTTATACCTGGAAAGGCAAAATTTAGGGCTTCCACTGTAGTATCGCCAGATTGGCCTTAGTGGCTTAAGGTGGAGTTAATAAACAAACAAACTTCTGCCGGTTAGCCATTTAGTGAGATTATATTGTTGAGCTAAGGTATTTAAATCTTATTTAAGGAAATTATTTCATTCAACACAGATCTCTCGGCTTAAATATCGAGATATAAATATAAAGTATATATTATATTGTACTGACTTACTACATTAGTTCAATAGTGTCAGATTAGTCATACTATTGTATACTCTAGACTAGAATGGGGTTCGGGGGAAATGAGAGGGTGATAATCGGCTCAGCTGGCCGAGAGGGGAACGACGGAACAAAGAGTAGGCAAATGGGGTGCCGTTTGGAGGGTCCCTGTTCTTCCTGGGCCGCCATTCTTCTGGGGTCCAAGAGAGCCCATTGGTCCGCTACTTTTAGGGTCTGACTCATCATGGTCTGAGGGGATTATTTATTTGTGATGGGGTCTCAATGAATAAGATTCAGCGATATCAGCAAGTATTAAGAACATTCAACAAGTTGAATTTTAGCTAGTTTCGTCATTTTTTTTTTGGGTCTATAGCAGTGTTGAATCCATGTAACGCAACAAGATATGTGCGGAGGAATTACTGATTATAACGAAACAGCTCAGCCCTTTCTCATCATGTTTAACTATCTTACTTCAAGTCAACGCAATCCGGAATGAGGGAAAATTGAGATTGGGGCTTCAATTAACTAGGGTAAGTACTAGCTAGCGAATTTGTAAAAAATAATGTATATGTGTACTGCAGATCACATACGATTCCTGCACTTTGATCCTATGGCATGTTTTTAGGCATGTATCCAGGTTAATCCTCGTCAATCCCCTCTGTTAGAGCTGATAGCGAGCAGTGTAATTATCGTCTATTTTTCCATCATTCGTAGTATTTCTTCGCAGTGCTTTAGAAATATTTTTTCTTATGCATAGCAGAGGTAGCTCTGTACCAGTAATTCTAGCCCCGAAGGCGTTTTAAGCACTAACGCTTCATAGAAACCAATGGGGGTCGATGACCACTGATGTTTTACGCCCATATGCAACAACAACATTAAGGTCTGACTTCTCTAAAAAATATAAAAACAAATTACTAATTCCTAGTCAAAACCGACGGTTTGTTTATTGAATAGTTGACATAAATTAATATCACAATATTTAGACTTTTTGAAAGAGACGGATTCATAGGGGTGCGTGGTCATGTGCCCCCTCCCCCATATTTTAGCTGTTTATATTTGTTTTTATTTTAAAAGGAATAAATTGTATATATGTAATTACACAGCAACTAAACCCTAAACGGAACACAACTTTCGTTTTTTTTCGATATGAATTCCTACCTGATCGAGTAAATATCATGAAAAAATCCATGAAAAATTCCTGGATCACTGGATGAACCCCGGTAGGCTTACCTCCCTCCCCCCCACAAACTTGGTGCTGAATCCGACCCGGGTTTTTGAAGCTCACTCTGAAAATATTATTTTTTTTTTCTATTAATAAATTGAAGGTATTTATATGTTCCTTTTACATTATTGGAATGGCTGATAGGTTAGAAATGTTTTCGTTTATAAGAGATTTGATATGGAAGAGCTTGATTGTGGAAACTTCATCTTTTTGTAGGTTATATCATTCATAGTGATATTCCGTTTTCCTTTTTTTTTTTTTTTTTTTTTCTTTCGTCTTCACTTCTGTCTTCCACTTTGATCCATTATTCTCCTTGTTTTAAATCACTTTTCGGCATTGTTTAAAGAATGTGATATCAGGAATCATTTATACCCGAACTAGCTAATGTTCAAGGATTCTTCATTACTCCCTGCCATGTTGGTGAGAAAGATAGTTATATTTCTGGAAGGTAAATTAAAAGTATAATTGGATATAATAAAAATCAATAGTAAAATTGGAGGGGAGGGGAGCTAGGAGATCATTAGTAACTTTTTACTACTTCGACAAATCAGAAAAACAAATTTATTTTTTGTTTTTGGACGTTATAATAGTATAAAAAGGTTAATTTCGCATAACAATTTACCTAAGTAGATCTAGGATGAGGGGAGGAGTTAGAATTATTTATTTTTTAGATGTTTATCCAGTTTTAACAAATTTGGACTCACTGGCTTTAACACACCTTTTTCTTTAAACTTATCACTGTTATTACGGGTATATTCACTTTGATCTCTTCAACAATCAAACAGTGGCGTTTTTACTTACTCGTTTTTTTTTCAACAGGTCACTTTGACCCATTGTCTTACTAAGATAAAATTATATGTTTAAATCACTTCAAGTAAGTTTTTTTTATTTAATGTGATTTGATTTAATATATTTCTATATATTATTGAGGATTGCTATGAACATTATTACATTTCTCAATTCGAAATTTATGACATGTACATTCCAGAAATTCTGTTAATAACCATCCATAATTTGTATTTCATTTAATTACCGCTGTACAATGCAGTCGGATAAGCACTTGGACATGTTATTTGTGGTGATCCTGACACCTGCGCTGGCATCTATTCTGGCTACATGTTGGTAATTGGGGAAAAGTGGTGGGTACAAGCTGCATCCTACATACATCGGCGGGGTGGTCGATGTAATATCATCGTGGCTGTGTGTGGACGAATATTTCGGGCCCGAATATCGGACGTCAATCCGGCAACAGCCCGGCTGCTAATGTGCTAAATGCATTTCCGATTGCAGGATGTTGCAGGCTGACACGCCCGTCACTGCGGTTTTAGCCCCGCACCGGCACAAAATGTGTGTGTCCTCTTCTTGTCCCAATGCATTTTTAATCCGAATCAGTTGAGTTTTTAAAAGCATCATAAAATTATCCCTTTAAAATCCAACCGGCAAGACAAACCTGTTACATTATCCCGGATTTTACAGCTAATCCGGTGGATTTGATTCTTTTAACTTTTTTAACAGGCCCCGTGATTTATGGCGTTTAGATACGCCATCGATCCAATAACCCGAGTGATACGGTTGTTTATACGAATAATATTTTTTTTTATTCTTTTATAAATATCCGATAATCCTAAAACTGAGAAAATAGGTATAAATTAACCTTGTTGAAATTAAATAACCATTATTTGATGTTTCGCAAAGTTCTGAGATTTTTCGCAATGACAGCTCTAATTTATAACTAATTGTTCTTACTCTTATCGCTTACCCCTTTTCAACAACGTCGTACCTCAACATATTTTTTTTCAGGAGAGGGATTCTAGACTTTTTACAATTATGCTTTTCAAATGTTTTTGATTTGCCGTCTGCATTCTCATAGCCACTGCCTGTCGCAGTTGCAGCACAGTATAACGAGGAGTGTTCAAAAATCAAAAAAATTAAGTTTGAAATTTTTTTTTTTTTGATGGATAATATAAAAATTAGAATCTTAGAAAAGAAAGAAAACATCGATATTTCAATATAAAAACAAAAGCTCAAAGCTAAGGATTAACTTGAATTGCTGATAAAAAAAAAAAAGATGAACTGGTTCGGTTAGTATATATTTACTTCGGCTATTACCATCTTATTACTTAAACATTTTTATTCGCCTTTTCACCTGTGTTTGCCAGTCTTAAGTGAATTGTTCATTGGCTAATCTTGACCAAAAATGCAAAAATGGGTAACATCTGTTGTTTAATATTAAATAAGAAAGTATGGAAATGATTTTCTAAAAACCCATGCGCCGCACAGTGGGACGAATCGCCAATCTAGGCGGAAATAGTTAACATCAACGAAATGAAAAAATCTTGTCGGTCTCTTGAAAACAATAGTCTAGCTAAGGCATTTACAAATTATTATAATTATTATTTATAAATTATACGGTAGTTCCCTCATAATGCTTAGTCAGCTTATTTCCAAATTATATTGTAAAATCAATAGAATCATAGAATGGATCGTGTTTTTTTGAAAAAAAATTATGCTAGGCAATAGAAGACGATTCAGAAATTAAGTTTATATAAGTTCTTGGTTCTTTAAATGTGGATATAATACAGAGTATCCTCCTTTCCTTTCAACAGTCGATAAGCTATATTTTTTTCTTACAAAAAAGGGGGTTACTAAAAATCTACACCGATCTACACCGAGATATTTATACAGAATATAGTCCACACTATATAGAAATAAAGTATTCATTATGAACTGCTAATACCTGCTAATAAAGGTGTGCGCTTTTTTTAAAGGTAAAAATCTCTCATTTGTTGAGAGCCTATATTTTTAATATTTTGAGGCAATACGGGAGTGCTAATGAAATTTATAGATATATAGTAAACCAGTTTCATTGGAATACACTACGGCAATCTCCGAAGCTATGAAAAAACGAGATTCGTTGACCATAAGTACAACAATTAAAAGCAAATAGCAAGACTTTTACCTTTCTAGGAATAAGAAAGAACTAAAGCATGAAAACAACAGTATACCTTAGGTATCTACAAACCATTAATCCCTTAAAACAAATACCAACGGAATAACAAAAGAATAAACACGCCACATTCGTCACAGTAAGTCAGATAATTTGAACATCTTATTGATAAAGCGGCAACATAGATCAACGAATTTCATATTGTTTTGTAAAAAATTTCATACCACGGTATGGAAGATGATTCGGCAAGTAAGTTTATCTGTATTTGGCTTTTTAAGTGTGATGTGCCCTTCTTTATTTCCAGTAGTCAACTTAGTAAGCTACTTAATTTAAACTACTACTTATTTAATTAATGTTAGTAAAAATGCAATAACTAAAAATCTATAACGACTTAGATAAATAGACAGATATTTTCACAAAATACAATCAACATTATATAGTAATAAATTTTTCATTACGCATTTCTTATTCCTGCTAAGGTGTGGTACGGTGTTTTTTTTTCCAGGTGTAAACGTGTCATTATTGAGATCCGATATTTTTAATATGTGGGAACAGCAAGGCGGTATAGATGAAATGTATATTTCAGTTTTTTTTCTTTCTTTCCTAGTTAATTACCTCTCGCATAGGTAAATATTCAAAAAGTCTTTATTATGTGGTGTAGTGGTGGGGGATCGATATCAGTAAGGAAAGATAGGGTACGATTACTCGACTCGAAACGAACAATAAATAGGTTCAGGGAACTTACCAGGTCTAAAATGAATACCGTAAGATACCGGAAGATTATTCCAGATACCGGAAGATTATTCCGGTGCGTCTGGAAGCATCCTTTTCTTCAATATTTCCCGAATATCTGGGTTAATTCCAAGGACAAGGGAGCATCTGAAGGTACAAGTTTTAAGGGGTTCAATTTGATTTAGGATGGCAACGAGATTGGATGTAAGGCATTCTACAATGTCGTCAATTGATTCATAGGAATAGATGGGTCCTATACAACGGGATAGTAGATAAGGGATAGATTTATTTCATCTGCTGTCAGGTAATCTAGGTTTTTCCAAGATATATATTTTAGAAATAAAGTAGGATTCGAAAGATCATTGAAAATACGTATTAAGTCGTGGCTAAGTCGTCGCTCACAGACTTTGTGAGTATGATACTAGTTGTTGACAAAAGTCCTCGAAAATATGATCGATATCAGTAAGGAAAGATTGACCATGATTACTCGACTCAAAACGAACAATAAATAGGTTCAGGGAATATACCACGTCTAAAATGAACTGTTTTTTGGGAGAATTGGATAGAATATTTGTATTGAAGTCGCCGGATGTATGCATTCAGATGGATGGATTTAGATCCATCAGATTCAGATGATTCGAAATGAAAAACAATTTTTTTTTTACATTTCGAAATTTAGAATATAATATATAATTTTTTAAAAATTTATTTGGCGTTATTTTATAGTTAATATGTTTTTTTTTCTTTTTGGATAATTGAAAATTGAATAAAGAAATATAAATAGAATTACTCCATTATTTACAATTCATCTAAATAATTTTATATTGTTTTTTTTTTTTTTTACCATTGCCAAAAACCACTATTTTGACTTTTATTTATTAATTCATGCATAAATGCAATTTTCTACAAACATTAACATCAAATAAGTCGCTTCCAGAATTATTTCCCCCTAGATTGGCGATTCGTCCCACTGTGCGCCGGGGTGGAATGTGTGGAATTATGTGTTTGTGGTAATACCCATTAATGATGTGAAAATTTTTGGACTATAGTGTGGCTTTGTATGATGAATGTTATGATTTTGAGGTCCTTGTGTAGTAACTCATTAGTCATGAAGTATGGTGCATGTACTATCTGTCTCAATACTTTTGATTGCAATGATTGGATTCTTTGGATATTTGAATCTAAATTTTAAAATAAAAATGTTTGAAGAAGAATGAGATATAAAGCTTTCAAATCTCAAACAGCCCCTTTCGAATTACGTCGTTCTTATAAAGAAAAACCATAGATGTTGCTTCGATTGTGTTAAAAATGTGACGGTTATGATTTGATGTAATCATAATAAAAGAAAATATCCGAGCAGCTAAAATTGTCCTATTTTTGAGATATGAGGTTGTTGAGCGGATTGAGCGATATGTTGAAATTCATTTTTCACTCATTTATGTTGATACGGTTGAAATAGAATTACCTTGCCTACCTTGAATTACCAGTTTTTTTACAATCCTTTCTTAATCAATACAAAACACAGAAAGGTCGCAAGTTCGCGCCCAGCGGTGGCCCTACGATTTTTTAATGGGAGTAAAAAATCCTTAGCCATGCCGTCCCTCGGATCGGACGTAAAATGGAGGTCCCGAGCCTGTACGGTGTCAGGTACTCGTTAAAGATCCCTATCCTAATTATACATGGATAAGCAAAATTTAGGACCCCCACTGTAGCATCGTCCGATTAGCCTTAGTGGCATAAAGTGACGTTAAACAAACAAACAATCACAGATTTGGAATTATCTCTTTTTTAATTCGGAATCTGACCATGAGCTTAAGCTTATGGTGGTTAATTAATTAAACAATGAAGTTTCTCCTACTTTTATCACTCTGTATTTATTAAAACTACAACGATGTAACGATAGTAACGACAATCGTTCTCGGATTCACCGTTGTTTTTCAGGAGTTTGACTGAACTTTGACCTGAAAATGATGCCGAGGGACGGCCATATTGGATAGCGAGGCATACAGAGCAAACAATACAGGTCGGATCCTTGAAGGACACCCAGGTGCCCCATCCATCAGCCGGTATTAGCCCCCCTTATCTCCCCCCGGACACACCAAATTATTTTGATAGATCGCTGGGAGGGGGGGGGGGACTTTTTCCAGCCCTCCAGCCCCGGTCCTCGAAAAAATTAGGGGCCCGGGGGCAGTGCTGTGTCTCAACTTTAATGAGAGCTTGACAGATTACTTATCACCTGGGGCCCGGCTTTTTCTGGGATTATTGTCAACAGTTCGCCTCCCAGGAGCGCTATCCATTTTCTGAGTGGGCAGTGTGTAGTCAGGGAGGGTGTGTGTGTGTGTGTGTGTGTGTGTGTGCGAGGAGATCTTAATTAACATTCAGGTCAAGTTAAAAGTGATAGCTACGGAACGAACTGGAGTTAGAAATTCGTTTTAGTTTACTGGCGTAAAAATCCACCAGGTCCCGCTGCACACGGTTGGGAACATCCCCACGGTTAGCTCAAAAGATTGGTAAGATCGCTTCAACGATGATGCAGAGTACCTGGGTTCGATTCCGGCCGTTGTCGAATCTATGATCTTCTAATTAAATAGTTTAGAAATTAGAAATTAATTATTAAAAATAATCAGTGATTAAATTTGAACATATTTCTACGAAATGTTTTACAGTTCACAGGAAAAACAGGTTATTTAGTGACCGTAGTAATACTAGGTAATACGCGCATAGTTGTGTATGTAAAAATTGACATGTTAAATGTGTGTTTAGCAACACACATAACGTAAGGCAATAATTCTCTAGTCACATTATTTTTATCTGAAAGAACTCCTTTGTTGTTGTTGAAGATGTTTTTATTTTGTTTAGAATATTTGCTCCCCCCATTGAGCCTTCCATTCACACCTGAAGATCCGTAAACACAAACACACAAGTACAGAAATGTTTGTGCAAACACCATTGAGAGACACCACAAAGACTGTACCTCCCCCGAGAGGACCGGGCTAAGTAGCGATTTCACAGAGCGCCGTCCCCTGGGACCCCAGCTGTCGGGGGACCACCCGCACCTGTCCCACGGGCCTTCCTCAGCCGAGTACCGTGACATCCTCCAACCTCTCGGGCTCATTAACTGTCTCATATGTTTTTTTGTTGTTTAGAAAATGAATAATTTAATTTATAAATACCCTTCTTTCTGACTTCGTTTCGTAAAATCTGATAGAGGACTTCCAAACATAGTTGACAACCTTCGGAACGCCACAATCAGGGATGGATCAAGGACTTAACCCCCCCTTAAATAAGTTTGCTGCTATTTTTTTTTTAAATATTTTGTACCAACACAGTAACACAAAAGTAGCCATATGATTTGATCACAATATAGTTCATCAGGACTAACTCTCCTCCATTTCTAATCTCCAGTCTGTCGCTCCTTATATTTAGTCGGAATCAGAACATTCTAGAACGTTCCAGACAAGCGCAGAATGTAATCGAACAACTTGTGCAGGAACTGTTTGTTCCAACAATTGTAGCACTCTTTTTAATAATATGTTTTTGCTTTGTTTTTGTCTTTTGTTGTTTGCTTGGTTAACTTCACTTTAAGGCTAACAATGTAACACTAAGGCTAATCGGACGACGCAACAGTGTGAATCCTAAATTATGCCTATCCAGGTATAATTAGGATAGGGATCTTTAACGAGTACCTGACAACTTACAGCCTCGGGACCTCCCTCCATTTTACGTCCTATCCGAGGGACGGCATAGCCAAGGTTTATTTATGTGAAAAATTTAAATTTAAATCCTTAAATAAGTGTCCTTAAATCCTTAAATAAGCGTTTTAAGGCAAAATTCTTTGAAATCGGATAAACTGGTAAAAACTTAATACTATAATAGCATTAAAATGGATTTAACCTTTTTACCTATAAAACTTCATACTAGGTTTTATCACGGGCTTCACTGCCGGAGGGGACAGGGTGTCGCATCCCCCCAAATATTCTGGTAGGGTGCAACTATCTACACTCTAATTGAGACATAAATTGGCAAGTTTTAAGTGACCAAATGCCTTTAAAATACGTCGTTGGAGAAGATATCAATAGGCAAATGACAGTAGTTTATAGGCGTAAATATTTCAACTTTTAGCCTCTCGAATTTTTACCTACCCTATCTATGAGAATATTACGCCGTCCTCCCCCCAATAATTTGTTGTTGGAGGCGCCTATGAGTTTTGTGGTAATATTTTATTGCAACTAGTGACGACTGCTCGGTCTGGGTATGAAATAAATAGAACTAAGCCCAATATATAATATTTTTATTATAACTTATATTATAAATTTTTAAACATAAAACCATTTCAATTAAAACACTTTAATTTTCTTAAATATTTTTGAATAATAATAAAGTTATTCGCTAATTATAGTTAAAATAATTAAAATAACTATGATATTTGATATCATGATAAATAATATTATAATTGGTGGGCCATTCCACGTCAAATCATCCAGCCAAAGTTCTAAATTTTACCTCCCCCCCTCTGATTTTAATAAAAATTTGTAGGTATTAAGTACATACAGAAATAAGAAATAAAGTGCCCGCTCCGTTTGACCAATTTTGATGAAATGTAGGCTATTACATCTTTGGCATATACATACATCAGATACCCAGTTTGATCAAAATCGTTAAAGCCTTTTTTGAATAAATAAAAAAAACACGTGAAAATGATACAAAATTTATTAAGTAAAGTCTCCCCTCCGGTTGATCAATTTTGATGTAATGTTGGCTATCGCATCTTTGGCATATACATACATCAAATACCCAGTTTGATCAAAATCGTTAAAGCCTTTTTTGAGTAAATAAAAAAAACACGTGAAATTGATACAAAATTTATTAAGTAAAGTCCCCCCTCCGGTTGATCAATTTTGATGTAATGTTGGCTATCGCATCTTCGGCATATACATACATCAAATACCCAGTTTGATCAAAATCGTTAAAGCCTTTTTTGAGTAAATAAAAAAAACACGTGAAATTGATACAAAATTTATTAAGTAAAGTCCCCCCTCCGGTTGATCAATTTTGATGTAATGTTGGCTATCGCATCTTCGGCATATACATACATCAAATACCCAGTTTGATCAAAATCGTTTAAACTGTTTTTGAGTAAATAAAAAAAACACGTGAAAATGATACAAAATTTATTAAGTAAAGTCCCCTCTCCGGTTGATCAAATTTGATGAAATTTTTACAGTCATATCTCGGGCATATAAATCGTTTTTGAGAAAATCGAAAAAAACGTAATAAGTTATTAAACAAAGTACCCCCTCCCTTTGACCAATTTCGATGAAATTTTTGCTGTCACATCGCGGGCATATACATACACCAAATACCCAATTTCAGGTTCGCACTGTTTTTAGTTTTTGAGCTAGTCTGTTCACACACAGACACACAGACACACACACACACACACACACACACACACAGACCATTTCGCGGGACTTTGTTAATTGGACTCAGGGGACCCCAAAACGTGTATATCCGTTGGAAACCGGAAGTCGAAATTTTTCACGGTCGCAATACTTCCACTTACTATATATTTCATGCCAAATTTTACCCATTTCCAAGAAGTAGTTTCACAAATATGGTCATTTGAACTTTTGAGATATTTGAAGTTCCGATGACGACTTGAGCTCAAAACCAACTTGTAGGTGTTAGGACTTTCCTCTATAGAATGGGCATTAATTGAACTGGAGCATTCAAAATTTATTCATTGAATCTACATTTCATACAGAATCGGATGATACCATAAATATTAGAGAGATAATTTTCCATCATAGAAAAAAAAAATTCTTAAACATAAAAATTTAGATTTTTTCCAAGTTGTAAAACAGTCATCGAAAAATGCCATGGACAAAAATCTCCCTCCAACCAGCCTAACAAACTATATATCAATAGAAAGAGGATAAAATTCTCTATCTAATGATGAAATAATATGAGTGGCTCTTTGACTTATAAGGATTTTATATCGATTTGAATCAAATGTAGTAAAATTTAATTTAAAAGTGGCGCATTCAAATTAATACAGCTGAAATATCTCTAAAATATCCTCATACAAAGATATATTATTGAAAAGGGCATCTAATTTCCTTTTAAATGATATATTGATATAGGTGGGCTTTTGAGTTGGAAGTGTTTTATTACAACTTAAATCTAATAAAATTAATTCAACTCTGTGTGATATGTACATTTCAGTATGGCTAAAATCTCTCTCCAAGCCTAATAAACTATTATGTATCGCTAAAAAGTAGATGAAATTCTCTATCTAATGATGAAATAATATGAGTGGCTTATTGACTTATAGCGATTTTTTTTCTATTTAAATCAAATATTTCAACTTTTAGCCTCTCGAATTTTTACCTACCCTATCTATGAGAATATTAAGCCGTCCTCCCCCCAATAATTCGGTGATGGTGGCGCCTATGAGTTTTGTGGTAATGTTTTATTGCAATTAGTGACGACTGCTCGGTCTGTGTATGGAATAAATAGAACTAAACCGAATATATAATATTTTTATTTTAATTCTCAATATTCTTAAAAGTTAAACTAATTAAAACATAAATATGATATAAGCCAATTCAACTAAACATGTAGCTGCTATTTTGATAGAGGTATAAAAAGTAAAAAAGGTTAATGATCTAATGAAACAAAAAGCCACTGTTCTCTAATGAATTAACTGCAGAAAGAAAAGCCTTTTCGTTTTCTTTGGTCTACACTTGTTTTCCTACGAATATTTCCAATTTAAAATTTGTATAAAAGTATTGGATGTGAGTGGAGCCACTATTCAAGGAAAATTCACAAATTCGAGAATTTATCAGTACTTTAGATCACCATTAATAGAATAGAAGTGCATCGCAAAACGCTAACAGTCTTGAAAAAAAATCAGTATTTTTCCATTGACCTCAAATAAATCACGTTCTTAATGAGTGAGAGTATCGACAGCATGACAGTCAATTGCTTCCATTTGAGTGCTAGGCATTGTTCGTTGAATGGATTTCAATTGTTTATGAATGCATTTTGGTCTGACATGTTCAGATAAGAACGATGAATAATTTATTTATTGAATATATTGATATTTAACTTATTTTTAGTTATTATAATTTGATAATATTTTTTTATTTATTTATTTTTATTTTTATATATTTTCTTAAAGTTTTTTTAAGTGAATTTGATATTAAAGTTAAATTTTTATTGGTATTACATCGGAATTATTAATACAGCATGGGGGCCAATTTCAAGAATTTTCGATCACTCCCTAACTGTAATCCAAAGATTCACCGATCTTCAAACTTTTTCAGTTTATAAGAGGAATCCTACCCCAGTGAGCTTATATTATTAAGTTTAGGTCAAATTCAATCACCAACTTTACTTTTTATATTTATTTATATATTTTTTATATTTATTTCGCAATCATATATACATATAAGTGTATGTGTAATACTTATTTTCAATGGTTCGTGGAAGATTCTCTGCCTTTAATTAAAACAATCTATGGATCCGTGAGTATAATTTGAAAAGTGATAAACTCACTTTTATATTTGATTGAGCTATGACAGTAATTTTTAACATATAACCATTTCAATTAAAACACTTTAATTTTCTTAAATATTTTTGAATAATAATAAAGTTATTCGCTAATTATAGTTAAAATAACTACTATTTCTGAAACCTCTTATCCAGTTTCTCCGATGTGATAAATCAATATATATTATAAAGCAAAGTGTACAATGTGCGTGCCGAAAAGGCTCAAAAACGACTCCACGTGGGATTAAGGAAGTTATGTCAGCGTGTTGCTGTATAACCCCTAACGGAGAAGAAGGTTTCTGTTTTTCTCTTAAGAGTGTAAAATTGAAGAGAAAAGGACTGGAATTTTAAGCCTCTCGCACCATTTAATTAGCATCTCTGAGATTGAGATACGAGTTTATGAATGAAAAATTTAGTTCGAGCTCCAGGCTACCAGGAAGCGCTAGAGTGCGTTTCACTCGATGTTTATTGTTCATTCATTCCGTTCATTGTGTAAAGGTTATGTATTTGTTCAGCTGTTCTTTTTAAATTACTAAACAATCAAGCGGTAATAATTAGTTTCACCTTTTCTTTCAAAATAAAATAATGATTTTACATATCAATTAGAAAACCAACTGGATACCTTACAAAATTATTTTTCTCATAAGAAGGTTAATTGATTAACACATTATATTTAATCAATATATAATATATACCTACTTAAGTAAATTTAATGCAATATGAGTGAACATTTTTGAGTAGTACAGTGAGCAAATAAAAACAGACATAAAACAAAAAAGGAGAGCTGAATTGACTGATTATAAATCGAAAATAAAATGTTTGAAGTGTTCTTATTGTACGTAATTATGAAAAATTGTTTTATTACTATGTATGATGAGCATTCCAGTTGACAAAATGACTAACTCCAATTACAGCATTTTTTCAATAAGATTTTATCACCCCTCATAGTTCAGGATAAAAAGAAATATGATGAAAAAATTGTGTGCCCTCATGATATTTTGGTTTTCACTTTGTAATAGTAGGTGCAGTGTCCGGCCAAATAACGGGGGGGGGGATATCTTATGGGAGATTTAACTGGAAGAAAGGTCTTAAAAAAAAAGTTTCTATGAATCTTCGGTACTTTCTTAACTTCTGGATCTAATAGGACCATCACAGTAGTCGGCGTTTAAGTTGTAATCGAAATATAGTTTTTTAACTAATATATTTTTCAACCATAATCTAATAACTTATTATCTGCTGACTGCTTGGAATGGGCTTATAGAATTCAGAATCACAGAAACCATCAAAAAAGAATGCATGACTCGACAAAGTTGCAGCAAAATTAATTGTTCATTCACCATTTTCAACCCCCTTTAAAGTATATAGGGTTCCTTATTTGGGCGGACTCTGCAGATATCGAATCTTAATAATAATAAAAGTTTCAATGTTAAAAGTTTCAAGAAAGTGCTAATTTTGTTCTATATTTCCTTTAATTTTAAAGTTTTTCTGTTATTAAAACTACCACACAACTACCGGAGCGAAGCCCGGCACCCTAGCTAGTAATATTATAATTAGTACATTTCCCTTTGATGATTGGTTTGTTAAATAACTTTCCGTTATACTTATTAAATAATCATAATTATACGATATATAACATATACACATTGTATATAAACTTTTATATACCCCTCAATATTTGGCTTTTCCAATGTTTATCGCTAATAGTGAGCATCTTCCCTTCGAGCTGTATGGGTAATGGGTAACGCCGATGTCTCCATGATTTATGATATGTTATGCCGAGGGAATATTAACCACTTATATAAAACAAATAAAAACTTATAATTTACTGATAGTTTATCCTATAATGGAAGACTTTTGTAAAAAAAAAACCCTTTCGGTCTTTTATTATTCTAAATTTATATTTCAGTGAAAAATCCAGTCTTCCTTTTTTGATAATATATATTTTTTAAATGTTATAACATCACTACGTTTCGAGGCTCATTGCCTTATAATTTACAGTTGTAAACACCAATAAATCAATAATAATAGAAATAAATCACCAACTTGTTGATAATTTGCTAACTGTTAATATATGCTAGACAGTAACCTTTCCCCAGTTGATTGTTTGTTTATTTATTTAATGTCGCTTTAAGCTGCTATGGCTGAACGGACGATTCTACAGTGTCACTTATAAATTTTGCCTATTTAGGCAATACATACCAGTTATAAATAGGATACGAATAGCTAACGAGTACTTGTGATCACACAAGCTCAGGAGCGCCGTTTTACGTCCCCTCCGAAGGACGGCATAACCAAGGCTTTTTTTCCAATCCTACCTAATTGTTATTTTCTGAAATTGCCGTCCTTTATGTAATTATAGCTATTTTTAAATTTACGTTTAAAAGATGTAACAAATTTAAATAATAAAAAACTGATTCTACTCTCAGTATAAAAAACATTAAGCAGACCAGCTGAGCCGTAGAGAGCTGAGACAGATATGCTAAAAGCTTAGTGCATTTCAGCTGTTATTATTATATATTAGTGAACATCAGCTGATTGATTTTATTGAAGTGAATGTTTTTGTTTTTGTTTATTTTGCCATAACACTAGAAACGTGACTAAAAATTGTTTAGAATTGAAAAATATCTTCGCTATTCTGAAAAAGTGACTGATCAAGATTATTAAATGTTTAATATGAAAAAAAAAAACAACAACTATAAAGTGTGTACATTGAAAAATTAAGGGGGGATATCTGGTGAGAATAAAGGTCTGGTCCCACATGCCCGACACCGGGTCAACCGACCCGTTACCATCTATCCTTCGTATTTGAATCAGACTCTAATTTTCGTTCAAGTGTTAATCAACTAACAAATTCTTATGTATGTATATATATTTTCTAATCTGCGACGATTGACCAGATAAAAATGTGCTGGAATAATTAAACCAATCTCCTTATAATAATACAGGCCAGTGCTGCGGTGTGATTATGTGCGACCAGACCTTAAAGAGAAATTAAACTTCTAGAGAAGCGAGAAAGAAAATAAACTTGCCAACAAATACGGTTACTTTGAATCCGAACTGGCAAAGGCTAAACATAGGCAACTCTCGGGATATCGGCTAGGGTGTGATCGAAATATCTTTTTATTTTCTTAAGTAGACCGTCATATTGGATTATGGATTTTGAGGTAGTACCTTTTTCCTATGCATACAGTTTATTGTTTATATTTCAAATTACAGAGTCTAACTATGGGCATCGGCTAGTAGCTTATATACTCGATTAGTCTAATCAATTATTTATTTATTTTTTATTAGGTTTATTTTCTCTGCTTTGTTAGGTAGGAACATTTTTATATTTTTATGACATTGTGTAGGTAAGTTGCCTAAATTTGTTTAAACAATGGATAATAAAAGAAATAATCACAATATAGGGAAAAGTAAGTGAATAATGCAAAGGCAAAGAAAAGAAAAAGCTAACTACAAAGATGGATGGGTTAGGTAATTGAGCAGGAGGCCGAGGCACTCTGTATAATGGCGGATGTTGCCGAGGGCGACTTACCCTAATCCCGCTGTCCTCCAAGCTGAGGGGTGTTTTCTCTGAGGGGGGTCGCCCCCTTTGGGTATGGCCAACTTGCTTAGCACCTCAGGACTTTACTATAATTTTTAGTTATAAAGGTTTATTTCTCAAAAGAATTCGTATCAAATGAAAAAAAAATTTGAAAATTTTTATATCGAAATGATATATGCATATGGGTACTTTGCACAATGGAGTATTAAACCTAAGAAAAACCAATTATGGTCATGGTGTACTTTTTAAATTGCTATATCTTACTATGTCCATTGTTTAATTAAATTAATAGGGTTAGTAAAAAAGGTCCGTGGATCTTAATTATATTAAATAATGGGACATATGCAAAAATAAGCAGTATTATGCAGTGGAGTAAATTATTATTGGTAATAATATATGCATATATACAGACAATGAATATAACTAATAATATAAATAATACAGGCCTTGAAATAAAGAAGTGGATTGATTATCCAGGGCAAAACCTGGCAACAAATACGTGGCAGTAACATCAAGCTTTTAACTATGACTGTTTAAGACTGGTAGCTAGAATGGCACTTTCTCAGAACATGGGCGATAAGGAGGGCTTAGGGTACAAAGTTTGGCCCAATGTTATTACTTAACATATTTATATAAACTAACATATTCAATTACTTATTTGGGCACCTAATTACAATAATTATTACAATAAAATAGAATCATTGTATTAATATGGCACATACAGAATATATAGCACTCATACAATAAAGCATAATGTAATTACAAGTAATTATGTGTGGGTCATCACAATCTTTTAATCTCCTTCTAAGTATCAGACTTATTTGGTATGTCATGTGTGTATATGATATATACACACATGATATATATTAATATGTGTATAATATTAATAATAATAAATTCTTTATTTAATTGTCCCCGGAACTAGTCCCTTAGGAACAAAATTATACAGAAACATATAGTAGGTTTTAGACCCTTAGAGTATGTAAAATAAAGCAAATTAAAATGAATGAAATAAACTGGGAAAATAATGATAAATTATAAATAAACAAGCCCTAGGACTTTTTAATGGGAGTAAAAAATCCTTGGCTATGCCGTCCCTCGGATAGGACGTAAAATGAAAGGTATGATATCAGGTACTAGTTAAAGATCCCTATCCTAGGACTGTAGCATCGTCCGATGAGCCTTAGTAGCATAAAGTGACATTAAACAAACTAACAAATAATAATAAAGTAATCTTGTGATGAAAAAATTAAAAATCCTTATTGTTATGAGATGGAAATAACTATGAGTGTGCATCTTATAATATGTACATATATATATACACATATATATACACATGTATGTAAATACATATATATACATTTATTTAAAAATAAAATATTTACAATTACAAATAAATGGAACTTATATTTAAAAAATTAATAAATAATAAAAGCCTTTACCGCTTTAAAATTAAAATTGAGAAAACGTTGGGACTATTTTGGTACAATTGTTCGGAAACTGGATGGATATGAGGTGATTGAACAGGCGGGATTTGAAGATCGTGACAGTGTTGGAGTGTCGGATAAAAGGGGGAATACAGTTCCATAGGGATGAGGACCGGATAATGATACATCTTTCGAAAGGTGACGTTCTAATTTTAAAATTAAAGGGCTGATTTCACACATAGGTTGATATCCTACAACTTTTATACGTAATATTTTTGAGTAGCCCTTAAATTGCTGGCTTTGTGTGGAATGTGAGCGTAATTCATTTTTCAGCTAAAAAGGCGAAAACTGCCGATAATGGATAGCCAGGGTTGGCGAAATGACACCTCAATTAACTACGAGTATATGCGCTATTGTATGCTTTTTCATTTATAAGGGAATACAACTTTCTCGGCTATGACTTTATTTTGAACTAAAAAAAAAAAAAAAAGTTCGAAAATGGCAGACGTTCATATTCGTGTTCTATGAAATGATTACCTACTTTCAGCCTATAAGATCAAAAACTTTTTTCAAATTAGTCACTTTTTGGGCCCTGGTTCCTGTAATAATGGTATCTTAAGCAAAAAGATAGTTCCCTTTTATCCCTTTTATCACTTTTCTCCGGACTTGAATATATTCTTTATTTCAGGAGAGAAGGTCTCTCATCCGGTTTCTTTTTAGTATTCACCAAATGTACCTACCAGCTGTGGAAATGTCATTGTGGAAATTTCATATTATTTATCCTTCAAATTATTAATGAATATCATATTTAATTTATAAAGTCTGTTCTATACACGATATTTTTAATATACTCGTATGAAAATTTATGGTTATGAAAAATAAAAATCATTCCTAATTTCCTATAAACTGCGTCACTAGCACAATCAGTAAAAACAATATCGACAGAAGTGAGCTTACAACTTTTTATTTTAAAAAAATTTCATCTTGTAATAGATTCAGAATCAACTGAAAAATATTTCTTTCGTCTAAAATGTCAATTACAATCTTCATTTTCGAACATGGGTACAGACATTGCATAATCACATAATTTAAAATATATTCAAAACGTTTTAATTTAGTATACTTAAACTCCTATCTTTGAAGAAAAAAAAATGTATACCTAATTCAACGGAGAGGAAAATATGACTTTAATAAGAGGGGAACATTTCAGATAGTGTAAATGCAATTGGCTAGCTTATCTGAAATTT
This sequence comes from Aelia acuminata, assembly GCA_911387785.2. Lineage (NCBI taxonomy): Eukaryota > Metazoa > Arthropoda > Insecta > Hemiptera > Pentatomidae > Aelia > Aelia acuminata. Next base: position 24,502,900 of record OU426983.1, read on the forward strand.
CCGTGTGCTTGTTCACGTGACCTGAATGTCTAAAGTTACCCGAAGGTAATTTGGCTAGATAGTGTTAGTAACTTATTTCTTACCTTCCTTAGTAACCTTCTTAATTATGAGAGTACTCTTAACATGTGTCTAGAGTTTCTATATTCACGTCTGTATACCTTTAATATCCTCATTTTTATTATAATAAGAGAAAATTAGAAGAGCATCTTTTCTAATACGAAGGTAGATCCGCATTATTAACACTTTTTCATAATGGCACGAAAACGCATTTCGGCCAATGCCCTTTACCCATAAAGCCTTTTTTGAACTATTGTCTATCAAAGATGGTTTTATTTATTTGACTAATTTTATTTATTTTTTGCTTTTTGTATAATTTTTAACAGTAAATTGAACAATAAATTCGGCAAAGTAGTCAATCAAGTAAAGCTATTAAAGAAAAATTGTACTTCATTGCTATAATTTGAGCATGTAAATGAGGGTAAAAAAAAGAAATTATACATTGATAACTATAAAGATTTTAAAAGTACCCATTAATAACACTGAACAATAATGATAAAAGTGAATTTAATGACAGTAACATTGGGAATGGTTTATCTTCGAACAAATTCTTATTTTAAACTGTGTAGTTTTATCTAGGCCACAAAAATATGATACATAAATAGATAATTTATGTAAAGATTTTAATATAATGGTGTACAGAAAATATTTTTTTCGAAAGCCTAAACCTCTTGAATCATCTTCCGCAGAGTTTAATAAACAGAATATTAAAAAATCTGGTGCGTGCGCGCAACACACAACTTTCACTTACCAACTTACTTAGATTAGAAATTGACGTGTTTTGCGAAATATCATTTCCCAAAGTCACACATTTTTCTACATTCATATCTTATTTTTGTTAATCGTTAAAGCCGTTTTTGAGTAAATAAAAAAAAACCCGTGAAAATGATACAAAATTTATTAAGTAAAGTCCCCCCTCCCGTAGATCAATTTTGATGAAATTCTTACAGTCATATCTCGGGCATATATATACATCAAATACCAAGTTTGATCAAAATCGTTAAAACCGTTTTTGAGTAAATAAAAAAAACACGTGAAAATGATACAAAATTTATTAAGTAAAGTCCCCCCTCCGGTTGATCAATTGTGATGAAATGTTGGTTATCACATCTTTGGCATATAAATACATCAAATACCAAATTTGATCAAAATCGTTAAAACCGTTTTTGAGTAAATAAAAAAAACACGTGAAAATGATACAAAATTTAATAAGTAAAGTCCCCCCTCCGGTTGATCAATTTTGATGAAATTTTTACAGTCATATTTCAGGCATATAAATAGATCAAATACTCAGTTTAATCAAAATCGTTAGAGCCGTTTTTTAGAAAATCGATAAAAACTTAAAAAGTTATTCAATAAAGTACCCCCTCCCTTTGAGCAAATTTGATGAAATTTTTGCTGTCACATCGCGGGCTTATACATACTCTAAATACCCAATTTCAGGTTCGCACGGTTTATAGTTTTTGAGCTAGTCTGTTCACACACACACACACAGACACACACACACACACACACACACACAGACCATTTCGCGGGACTTGGTTATTTTGACTCAGGGGACCCCAAAACGTGTATTTCCGTTGAAAACCGGAAGTCGAAAATTTTCACGATCGCAATACTTCCACTTACTATATATTTCATATATAGGTAAGTGAAAGTAAAAAAATCTGGTGCGTGCGCGCAACACACAACTTTCACTTACCAACTTACTTAGATAAGAAATTGACGTGTTTTGTTAAATATCATTTCCCAAAGCCACACATTTTTCTACATTCATATCTTATTTTTATTAATCGTTAAAGCCGTTTTTGAGTAAATAAAGAACCCCGTGAAAATGATACAAAATTTATTAAGTAAAGTCCCCCCTTCGGTTGATCAATTTTGATGAAATGTTGGCTATCACATATTTGGCATATACGTACATCAAATACCCAGTTTGGTCACAATCGTGAAAGCCGTTTTTGAGTAAATAAAAAAAGCACGTAAAAATGATACAAAATTTATTAAGTAAAGTGCCCCCTGCGGTTGATCAATTTTGATGAAATTTTTACAGACATATCTCGGGCATATAAATAGATCGAATACTAAGTTTAATCAAAAACGTTAAAGCCGATTTAGAGTAAATAAAAAAAACACGTGAAAATGTTACAAAATTTATTAAGTAAAGTCCCCCCTCCGGTTAATCAATTTTGATGAAATTGTTACAGTCATATCTCGGGCATATAAATAGATGAAATACTCAGTTTAATCAAAATCGTTAGAGCCGTTTTTGAGAAAATCCAAAAAAACTTAAAAAGTTATTAAATAAAGTACCCCCTCCCTTTGAGCAAATTTGATAAAATTTTTGCTGTCACATCGCGGGCATATACATACTCTAAATACCCAATTTCAGGTTCGCACGGTTTATAGTTTTTGAGCTAGTCTGTTCACATACACACACACACACACAGACACACACACACACAGACCATTTCGCGGGACTTGGTTATTTTGACTCAGGGGACCCCAAAACGTGTATTTCCGTTGAAAACCGGAAGTCGAAAATTTTCACGATCGCAATACTTCCACTTACTATATATTTCATATATAGGTAAGTGAAAGTAAAAATTTTAATCCACTAGCGAGGCAACCGTACTTATTACCTGGATATAACGGACATCTGCCAGAATGGAATATAGCAAGAGCCATATTAAAAAAAAAAAAGTTTCTTTTCAAGCAAAGATATTGGGTACTCTGACCTTTAATTATTGGGGGTTGGAGTAAAAGAAAGCTGGTAGGTCAAATCATAGTTTTATCTGTTGATTGTTCAATACGGCTTCCTTATTCCTTATATATTTCCCATGGATTGCAGATATACAACTAATTCCTGGACTGAAAACGTTCGTCATTCATTAAGTATTCTTCTCACATGCTAGCATCCATAACTACCAATGAGCAGCCGTTCGTATGTGGCACGCGTACATAGGCATATCCATATGTGGGCTACAATCTTATGCAAATGTAGCGATACCGACATAAGGGCCCAACACAGGTAAATACGGGTGATATGTACATGACACGAATTTCGCTTTATGAATTTACTTCTATCTGGATTATCTAATGTGGCTGTAAGAATCTCTCTATATATAAGAGGCTTTGTCCTGACTGACAGAATCAACGCAGAGCAAAAACTACTAATGATAGAAACTTGAAGTTCGTAATTTAGACTTTAAACGCGATGTAGGTAACCACTAAGAAAGGAATTTCAAAAATGTAACCCCTAAGGGGCTTAAATGGCGAAATTGTCGTTTAACTCTAACGGAAATCTATTGTTGAGATTTTAAACCATATGTTTTTTATTTGAATATCGATTTAACGTTACAATAGTATTAAAATAGACATTCACATAAAATATGGCTACTGATTATTTAAATATTGGTGGTAATCAAATTATACACACTGTGATTCCCATGATTGGGGATGGTGCGTGTTCATTTCGATCTCTTCTCCATATATTTCTCCATATATATATATATATACTTCTCCATATATATATACTACTCCATATGTATAAGAGGCTTTGTCCTGACTGACAGAATCAACGCAGAGCAAAAACTACTTATGATTAGAAACTTCGGAATTTAGATTTTAAAAGCGATGTAGGTAACCACTAAGAAAGGAATATCAAAAATGTAAGACCTAAGAATATCTAAAATGTAAATGGCGAAATTGTCGTTTAACTCTAACGGACATCTATTTTCGAACTTCGAGAAAATATATCTAATTAGGACTCATTTTAAATAATTTGATACGACGAGTTTAACTCGAAAGGCCCTATTTGGCGTCGAAAACCATGTTTTACAGCCGAAAAATGAAGCGTTCACGACGAGTAAGTCATTTTTTGTTTCGACGGTTTTAGTGAACTCTCTCCATTGCGCGTCTCCGTCTCTTCTACCGAGCCGGCAGCTTCCCCCTCCAACATTCCACCTACCGGAAGCTCAAATTCTACTAAATCTCCTTAACATCAGTTAACATATTATATTATATTATTATATTAGATCAATACCAAGATAACGGTCACAGAATTGATTTTAAAGGCTCGCGGGCGAAGCCGCGATGGGGAATGCTAGTAATGGTATTTGGTAAAAGTTGCTGTAATTATTTCACATTTATTTATGTTTTTTTTTATAAAAACTATACTATAAATAAATGTGAAATAATTACAGCTACTTTTACAGGTATGTAGAAGCTACACATTGGTAGCACTCGGATATGGTCTCTAAATAAGTAGGTACCAAGGCTATCTTTTTTTTCAGACGTATCGAGGATTGTCAGGAATAGAGGTAGAAGCTGAGTTGGAAAGCTGTGTGTAGGGAGTTTATTTTGGAAGGGTTGATATCTTGATTGTGCCAAATATGGTGACATGTGCTAATTAAGGTCTTTTTTAGATAATTTTATTAGTGACAAAAAAAGAGCAATAAGGACTCTACGAAGTTTTGTGCATGGCAGAGATTGAATACGTGATACACTCGATGGTATAGTGGAGCCCAAGAGTTCAATTCCGCAAGTCCAGGGAGGTCTTATTGTTGTCATATAGATTAGCCTTTAATGGGTAGCGGGATGGCCGAGTGGCCCACCCTCTCCCCTGGCCCGGGAAACCCTGTATAGCCTAAACGGCGAGGACCCAAAAAAAAAAAAAAAAAAAAAAAGATTAGCCTTTAATGGTGATTGTAGAGTTTGGAGTATTTGTTTAGTAAGTGTTGTAGAATCTGCAGGTGGTTTCTTTTCTTTTCAGTCTTGTGTAAGGAATTGAAGTCCCTCCTCAAACTCTTTTTAGTTGTCTTCTGATGAATTGTCTTTGAATACAAATTTAAGGTAAGAAAACAAACAACAGTCATCCAGTTTCTTGCCTCCTAGACTTAATTTTTCTTAATTTATTCTCTGATTGACCGATCGAATGTAGCGACACTGATTACCAGCTATGCAATATATCACCTCTCTGAGCTCTAGCAGTATCCCAACTAATGGCGAATATTTTTTTTAACCTGGGTTCAGTTTGTCAGCTATACATCTAAAGGATTCTTCGTCACAGTTCCAGCCCAATGCGCAAAGTGTTCCAACGGATTAGCTTAATCACATCACTGACATGGTATCTTCTAGAAACATTACAAGTCCCGTTTTAGTAAACATTTTAAAATATTTTTGCAATCGCAAATTTCAAAATGTAAAAATTAGAAAATTGGCAATATATTAACATTCTCCTTGATAAAAGATATTTAAAAGAAACTCTGAAGGCAGAGAATTATCTCAAAAAGCTGCTTTTAAGTTCTAAAAAAACATAAAAATGATTCAATATCTCCATTTGACATTTAAATACATTTCAAGTAGTAATGGCAAGTCAGACTGGATATCTAAAGGAGCTGTCCAAAAAAGCACTCCTCAAAATGGAAAGCAGGAAACACTTAGCGGTTGAAAGGAGCTCGGACCGCATTTCGGTTTCGCGGCCTGTCGTTCAGGATTAGCCCAATTTGCTAAAAGCCACCTTAATCGGCTTCTGAGGCTTACCTCTTTGCAGATTACAAGAACTGGCAACTCCATTAGAACTACGCTCAACATTCTCTCGAGATATACTTTCTACATACCTTTAATACCTTTGCCAAAATTATATGATCAGGTAAACTTAATTATTATTATAAAGCCTTGATATAACTTTAAATGTCACATAAAAATTACTTGTTTTTAGAAGCAACAGCTTAACTTAATCATTCTCTTGTCATTTATGTAACACCTCAAAATGACATATGAACCATTCAGATGACCGAACGACTAAACAGAATTTAAATATTTTTCAAGAAAGCACTTGTATTAATATTTCACTTTCGAAAATTTTGCATTACTATAAATGAAATATGAAAACTTAACTGCTTACTAATTATATACGAATTTCCCAAAAAGAAATATTATTTAAAGTGCTTTCTTGCAAAATGTTGAAATTGGTTTTCATTTTTAAAAGTCATTTTGTAAACTTAAAGGTACTCAGAGCATTCAAAGCAACACTGAACAGTTTGTCCCCACCACTTTTTCTCAAAAACTGTCAAATTTTAAGGCTTAGACAGTGTAAAACGTCGGTATATATTTACACCTTCTCAAAATCTGTATGACAAACTTTGTCCCTCTGCGATCAGTAGACTTCAATTTTCAACGCTTTTATGTTAGCCCAAGTGAAATTTTACCGACCGAAATTACGAATCGTCAACTCTTCGTGAAATTTACTTTCATTTGATAACTTATTGATCTAAATCCATTACTCATGGGAGACAGTAAACGGATCTATACTATCGTAATATGTACAGTATCTACAATATATTCTAACGTGTAACTAAACACAAAACATATGATTTAACATAGTTCTAGGCAAACTGTTCTATTACATGTTTGTGACTGTTCGAGTACCTTCTAAGCTAGTCGAGAATAGTCTTGACAGTTCCTTTTCAGACTAAATATGAGGAGCAATGGACTGAAAAGTTAGTCTCGCTCTGTAGATCGATCGTATGGTTACGTTAAAACAGTCGTTACAAGTTGATACTTTTTGTAACCTTGTTGATCATTTGAGATTTTATTGTTTGTGTGGCATTGTAAACTGTTATTTCCGTTCAATAAAATTATTTAAACCCTCATAAGTTGCTACATATATCTTTTTTAAACTATTAAAAAGTTCAATTACAGGACCTTTACTAAACACTTTTTTGGTGATTTGAGATGTAGAAAGCCATGAAGTTTCCTGGTTCTTATGTATATTCTAGTGGTTATTTAAACCATTCCTATCAACCTGCTGCAAATTATGCCTAAATACGATCCCCCACGACACGATGTGTTAGCGCTGGCTAGAGGAATTGACCACCTGAGAACAGAGGTTGCGTCACCACACGCGATGCCGTGGAGGACTGACTCCCGATCAGATAGTGCGACCCCCGCTGAGTGCCCCCGGCCCATCTTATTAATGTAAATATCTCCGACCCGTTAGGCGGCTATCGGGTCCCTTGTCGGGGCCCGCAAGTCGTTTAGGGATAGCGGGGGAGGTTGCTACTGAACGAATGCTGCCACCAAAAGTGGAATAACATTTATTATTAACTTACTATTCGAACTTACCCGAATCATGAACACAACATACCCTGAAAACCTTAACAATAGATAAATTAAAAAAAGTCTCTATATATCTACTACTATCGAACGTGGTCAGCTGCTAAACCCTTGACCTAAAGCTAAGCTCAGGTAGTTCATTATTACCTTTAAGTAATCTAAAATCATCTAGTAAAAGCCAGAAAAAGAGTCATCAGCCTCAGAAGTTGGAAAATGACCACCAGAGATAACCCGACGTTTGTGAGTCTAAATACAAGTGGCGGGGGTTTTGACAATTAACCCCGGTCCGGGATAACCCCATATAGCTTTAAAGGCTCAGTGTAAAAATAAAAAAATAAGAGATGCCATAGAGGACATAATGAGAACAAGACGCACCAGACCCACGCACTCCTTAATCACTAAGGAACCGACACCATATAGTATCATTATAGTAATAGTATTATAGCATTCTAGCAATATGTCAAATTTTCAAGAATACCCTCCTTTTTTATTATTATACATCAACTAAATATTTTAGTGCTAAAATCTGAATGTATTAAAATACAGCATCTAATTCTACGAAGTGTATATACGTGTGGCGATGCAACTGTTATCATGGAAAGCAAAATTTAAAATATGAGTACACTGTTCTAAATCACAACGGGTGTCTGAAACAATCCACTCCCCTGGCCTGGGAAACCGTTTAGCTTAATTTGCTATAAAATTAAAGCTTTGCGCCAATAAACTAAAACAAGCAATACAACAACGATTCGTGAAGATAAACAATTTTAACTCAATTCGTAAAAAGACATTCTTGAATACATACCTACTAGCTGTATATCCCGGCTTCACCCGGGGAATTTCATTTTTCCATCTTCAAAATCTATAAAATGAGACTTTTTTTCGACTCAAACGGTCGATTTCGAAAAAACAAAACAATGTAAAGCGAGATCATAACGATTTTTATAAGATTAAAGGATATACCCAGAGAATGGCTGACGTTATGCAATTTTAATATGGACAGGTGTTCGCACAATGAACCATTGAGCGAAATTTGGAGAATTTAGGACAAACGGTATGGATTTCTATAAAGAACAAAAAACAAGAACAAACTTTTTTTTTTTCGCTTCAAGTTCCGCACCTGAAACTTAATTTCAATTTATAAGTTGTAAGCTTTCCCAGAGGTTTCAATTATTAAATATATAAAAAAACGGATTTTCGTGTCCCAAAAATGAATGATAGGTTTGTTTAACAGTTATTGAACAAGATCAATAACAATAAAATATTTTTAATTATTATCACCCATTGAAAAAAAAAATCGCATTTGGTTTAAGCTTACAATATTAATAATTTTTTTTCTTTATAAATTTGATTTTGAAAATTGCCTTTCAACTTAAATAGTAAGTTTCATAGACTGAGATCAAATTAACTCTTATATAGACTTCAATGAAACAATGCTTGAGTGCTTCACATACATTTAATAAATTATTAGGAATTTTTAGGGGTATATGAAGATATTTTCGAAACATAAAACATTTTTAAATTTTTTAAAAATTGAAAAAAAAAAATCAACAACACGCCAGAGCTACGTGACGACCCTTCAAACTGAGTTCTCTAATTGGTGAGTCAACAGAATTTCATTAGTTAAACAGAATTTTATCTTTATTTGTGTAGATAATCATCTGTTTATTTCTTCAGAAGGAACCAATTGAGTCGATGTAAAAGGCATGATGTTATCTTCATTTGCGAAGTTTTATGGTGTAACAGTCGAAAAATACTAGAAATGTATGCTTACTTTTCATTTCGTTTTAAATCATTTTAATCCCACATCAAAACCTTCTTCATGCTATTAGCATCACTATTTTATGGTCGGTAATTATCTCGAACTCAATTACCTGACTTTCACTCTTCGTTAAACATTAAAACAAAATCAATATTAATGTTTACTTCCTTAATAACATGTAATTTAATTGCGAGAAAGGAACAAGAACAGGCCAAAAGACCACTTAAGGTACCGCACTTTAATTAATTTCGAAAATTAAATAATAACTGAACCAAATTCGATAACATTCCATCAAGATGTGGATAGTTTATTTCATGCTGCATGCATTGCGTGCCGCCACAGTCCGGTCCTGCTCTCCATGGTCCCCTTTATTTTTCTAGTGATTTTTTTTTTTGTTTTGTTGTATCGAAGCACAAATTGCCCAAATAACCTTTTCGTGATTTTTTCGGTTTTGTGGTACTCCCCACGCAGTTTCATGTTGCACACCTCTCTCTCGAGGTGTAATTCTTTTCGACGAAACGAACGGTTCGGAATACGATTTCTTAGATAATTGATATACATTCGTGAGATACAAATACAACCGAAATGGTGTTTGATAATCCTCGAGTTCGCATGTTAAATTGGATTTCTTTACACATTAAATTAGGAAAAACTCTCGAGAAACCATTAATTTTATATTTAGTTCTTAAGTAATCATTATTAGCAATCAAATATTAATATATTTTCGAAATAATTAAACAGAATGTATTATGAAGGCATTATTAATGAACTTGGGTTGTGCTCGTACATCCTCATGATAACATAACATCATCTTGAATGTATGGTTTGAATATTTTTTATAGATTTCTGAATGCAATATAAAGTGGTTATAGAGGGACAGTAATCGTTCTCGGTTTCTGGAGAGACATAAGAGACAAATATTTTAAAATTAAGTTTTAATTTATTATGAGCCGTAAATACACCTTCACTAAATATTTATACAAAGCAACTCACAGTAAAAAATAAGATGTCAGGAAATAAAACTCGACTTTCAATGAAATTAGGATTTTCCCCTTGGTCCCTTGAAAGGATAGGGATTTTAGGGTGATGAATATCTAGATTATTACGCCCGCTAGGCCCCTTGAAAAAATAAATAAACAATAATGAATCGAAAAGTACTGGGAACTTTCAAGGTTTGCAAGAAAAATTATAATACTCTATAACTAATGGAGGCAAACAAAAATAAGTAAATAAATGTGTGAAGTTGCTGAATGGTGTTTACGTATTTATCATAACACTTTGATTTGTAATCTAAGTAGATTGTTATATGAAAGTTGTACGTTGAGCGCATCACACAAGATTTTTAAATTTAATGTTTAGATATAGAATGCAAGGCCTCAAAGTCTCGTATTATTTCAATAATTCACTTAATCTTGCAGATTACATGCCAAACTTTCCCCTATTCAGGCATCTTCGGTTATCTAAATTTGTTTGAATGTTGGCAATACTGTATATTTCCCTGTTAGCCCTCCTTCCTTATGGGAATGTTTCAGTCTGTTTCTAGCTTGCTTGTGAAACCCTTGTAGCCCTGATGATGCCTGAATAGGCGAAAATTTGGCATGTAATCTGCACGATTAAGTGAATTATTGAAATAATACGAGACTTTGAGGCCTTGCATTCTGTATCTATAATTCAATAGTCTCTTCCTACAAACTTGTTTACTAATTTAACGTTTAGAAAGTCAGAACATTTTCTTTACTGCTAATTGAAGTGATTTATCTACAATTTCAAAATGATTAATAGTCCTTTACCGATGAGAAGTTTAAGTAAAGTTAAAATGAGTTGGTGTTCCTGATATTGTTGAGGGTTTGAAACATATCTACCTGAAATTCCTAAGTGTCAGTGACGATCCTGAGGTATGGGGGCGGGTCATGGTGAAGAAAAAATGTTGGCCTAGGTTCTGACGTATTCCATAACTTGTCCCGAGTGTCTTCCTCACATGATATGTAAAAAAAAATCTAGAAATTAATTTCACTAAAATATATATCTGGCTATATAAATTTAAGGAAAGATAGGCTTAAATTATTCTTTATTGTTTTTATTTTTACTTTCACTTACCTATATATGAAATATATAGTAAGTGGAAGTATTGCGATCGTGAAAATTTTCGACTTCCGGTTTTCAACGGAAATAAACGTTTTGGAACCCCCTGAGTCGAAATAACCAAGTCCCGCGAAATGGTCTGTGTGTGTGTGTGTGTGTGTGTGTGTGTGTGTGTGTGTGTGTATGTGAACAGACTAGCTCAAAAACTATAAACCGTGGGAACTTCAAATTGGGTATTTAGTGTAGGTATATGCCCGCGATGTGACAGCAAAAATTTCATCAAAATTGCTGAACGGGAGGGGGTACTTTATTTAATAACTTTTTACGTTTTTTTCGATTTTCTCAAAAACGGCTCTAACTATTTTGATTAAACTGAGTATTTGATCTATTTATATGCCCCAAATATGACTGTAAAAATTTCATCAAAATTGATTAACCGGAGGGGGGACTTTACTTAATAAATTTTGTATTATTTTCACGTGTTTTTTTTATTTACTCAAAAACGGTTTTAACGATTTTGATCAAACTTGGTATTTGATGTATTTAAATGCCCGAGATATGACTGTAAAAATTTCATCAAAATTGATTAACCGGTGGCGGGACTTTACTTAATAAATTGTGTATCATTTTCACGTGTTTTTTTTATTTACTCAAAAACGGCTTTAACGATTTTGATCAAACTTGGTATTTGATGTATTTATATGCCCGAGATATGACTGTAAAAATTTCACCAAAATTGATTTACGGGAGGGGGGACTTTACTTAATAAATTTTGTATCATTTTCACGTGTTTTTTTTATTTACTCAAAAACGGTTTTAACGATTTTGATCAAACTTGGTATTTGATGTATTTATATGCCCGAGATATGACTGTAAAAATTTCACCAAAATTGATTTACGGGAGGGGGGACTTTACTTAATAAATTTTGTATCATTTTCACGTGTTTTTTTTATTTACTCAAAAACGGTTTTAACGATTTTGATCAAACTTAGTATTTGATGTATTTATATGCCCGAGATATGACTGTAAAAATTTCATCAAAATTGATCTACGGGAGGGGGGACTTTACTTAATAAATTTTCTATCATTTTCACGGTTTTTTTTTATTTACTCAAAAACGGCTTTAACGATTGACAAAAATAAGATATGAATGTAGAAAAATGTGTGACTTTAGGAAATGATAATTAGCAAAACACGTCAATTTCTAATCTAAGTAAGTTGGTAAGTGAAAGTTGTGTGTTGCGCGCACGCACCAGATATTTTTTTTTTTTGGCTTCATATCTTTATTTGCGCCGGTCAACAAACTTCGACAATGATCAAATGTGCGCCGTGCTAATTAAATAAGGGCATGTTAGCAATGGGGAAGGGTGGCACCAAGCAGTACCTCTTGTTATTCTTCCTTATTCAGGATTTTTGAACGAAGGAGATCTCTCATCCAGCGCCTTTTTAATCTCCTATATACTTGCAAATTAGTTTTTGCCATTTCTCTTATCAGTCGATTAACATGACCGTGTAAGTAAGTATGGAAACCTCTGCAAAGTGTCTTAATATGCTGGTATACAGTTTTTATTTTATAATTTTTTATTTATTGGTTTGAAGTAAAGAAAAATTTTTGGTATTTGTATAACGGTTATCGTATTCATGCAAAAAACAAAAAACAGATATAAATCATAATAAGACATAGAAAAAAATATATTAATGTTTCGAGTCTCAATATATCGACTCGTTAACAACTGATTGTTAAAGTAGAAATAAATATTCTTTATTAAAAAATATTCATGAACGTATGCAGCTGCTAGGTTAGATTGGTTTATTAATAAATTATTTATCTATCTATACGTGCCAGATATTCACTAGTGAGATATGAATATCCTGGATGACGAAACAACGGATATGGTTAGAGTGAAAACCATAACACTGGAAGACTGAGCGAAGATATAATGTGAAACTAATGCGAAAATACAACTAGCAGATTAGTAGCGTCATTGGAAAACTTAAGAAAATGCGATGCGCGCAACACACCACTTTCACTTACGAACTTACTTAGAGTAGAAATTGACGTGTTTCGATAATATGTAAACGCTATTACTCAACTTTACACATTTTCCCGCATTTTTATGCTTATATTTGTATAGCTCCAAAATTTATTGAGTATTTGTTTTGCAAAACCTGGAAGATCTCAGTATTTTTCCATCCATTATTGCTCATTTCTTTTTTTGTGGGACCAAATTCATCAGTGATAAGAAGGAATATGAAATTATGGCTGCCACATCGCGGACATATACATACATCAAATACCGAGTTTTATCAAAACTTACTAAATAAAGTACCCCCTCCGTTTGACCAATTTTGATAAAAAAATTTCTGTCACATCGGGGGCTTATGCGTATACCAAATATCCAATTTTAGGTTCGTACGGATTACAGTTTTTGAACTAGTCTGTTCACACACACACACAGACACACAGACCATTTCGCGGGACTTGGTTATTTGGACTCAGGGACCCCAAAACGTGTATTTCCGTAGAAAACCGGAAGTCGAAATTTTCCACGATCGAAATACTTTCCTTACTATATATTTCATATATAGGTAAGTGAAAGTAAAACTATATGATTTCCAAAAACAAAATTTCAGTTTTCTGTGATATGAGAAGTACTATCTATAACATATCGTTTGAAAGCTTAAAATTTAAGAAAGAATAATATCTAGTTTTTAAAGAGGCATAAGGTCACTGATACGAATCTCGGAAAATAGGGCAGCAAAGAAAACTGGTGCAATGCGCGAAACACACAACTTTCACTTACCAACTTACTTAGATTAAATATTGACATGTTTTTTTAATTGCCTTTTTCTATAAAAAAGATGACTTTATGCTGATTATAAATGATTAATTTAATCAAATCCATTAAAGCCGTTTTTGAGATATTCGAAAAAATGTAAAAATTGGAAAAAAAATTATGAAATAAAGAGCCCCCTGTGTTTGACCAATTTTGATGAAATTTTGGCTGTTACATCGTGAGCATATACATACACCAAATATCCAGTCTGATCAAAACCATTATAGCCATTGTTGAGTAAATAAAAAAAACACGTGAACATAAGAAAAAGTTGATTAAGTAAAGTGCCCCCTCCGTTTAACCGATTTTGATTAAATTTCGGCTGTCGCATCACGGTCATATACATACATTAAATACCAAGTTTCATCAAAATCGTTAAAGCCATTTTTGAGTAAATAAAAAAAAAAACACTTGAAAATGGGACAAAATTCTTTAAATAAAGTACCCCCTCCGTTTTGCCAATTTTAATGAAAATTTTGCTGTTACATCGCGGGCATCCTCATACACCAAATACCCAATTTGAGGTTATAGTTTTTGAGCTAGTCTGTTCACACACACACACACACACACACACACACACACACACACACACACACACACACACACACACACACACACACACACACACACACACACACACACACACACACACACACACACACACACACACACCATTGACTTAGTTATTTGGACTCAGGGGACCCTAAAAGGTGTATTTCCGTTGAAAACCGGAAGTCGAAATTTTTCACGATCGCAATACTTTCCTTACTATATATTTCATATATAGGTAAGTGAAAGTAAAAAAAATACTGCACTTACCTCTCTGTTATTGTTTCTCGAATTCTTATCGATAATAGTGAGCTTCTTCCAATCGATCTTATGCTTTTATTAATCACGTCATCACTATTAATTACTACAGTAAGTAGGTTGGTAAGTGAAAGTTGTGTGATGCGCGCACCATACCAGATTATTTTCTTAGTAAAGGAAGGCTATTCTTATTATTTTTAGATTGCCTGGAATTTTTGGATTAAATTTGCCTTAATTTGATGATATACTGACTTATCAAGGCCGATATTATAATCAGATCCCAAAACGAATATATTTGAGGAGTGGCTGACACGGATTAGGGATTGGATGTTGTCCTTTTCCTATCTGGTCGATATTCGCAAGCCAGACACCGCCGAAAAACATCTATCCTTTGAAAGGCGACCCTGGTATATCATGATACGCCTCGGAGAAAAAAAGAAGAAAAATATGAATAAAAAAAACGAAGCGGAGAGGCCTCGGAAGTGGGAGCCGCGTCAATTAATACAGCCCCCAGATAGCTCGCTCCTACAGGAGATAGCCTTACTAATGGTCCTCTCCTATCTGTCCCTACCCGCCTTCCACTCCCCTGCCTCCGCTCTGACAGCCCCAAGCGTAATCGGGAGGATAGATCTCTTCCCATGTTTCCTCTCCCCGTGTCGTCCCAACAGGCCTCACTTCAGCGATTCAACTGATAATCTAGTGTCATTTTTATCAAATATTTGAAACTTGATATCCAAATATTTTTTATTTAAATCTTATTTCGGCCGTTTTAAGTAGACATTAAACATAACATTTACGTACAACTTACAGACTGTTCAAGGTATTTCCAAGGAAAGAGAGCGATTTTTACTTTCACTTACCAATATATGAAATATATAGTAAGTGGAAGTATTGCGATCGTGAAAAATTTCGACTTCCGGTTTTCAACGGAAATACACGTTTTGGGGTCCCCTGAGTCGAAATGACCAAGTCCCGCGAAATGGTCTGTGTGTGTGTGTGTGTGTGTGTGTGTGTGTGTGTGTGTGTGAGTGTGTGTGTGTGTGTGTGTGTGAACAGACTAGCTCAAAAACTATAAACCGCGCGATCCTGAAATTGGGTATTTAGTCTAGGTATATGCCCGCGATGTGACAGCATAAATTTCATCAAAATTACTTAAAGGGAGGGGGTACTTTACTTAATAACTTTTTAGGTTTTTTTCGATTTTCTCAAAAACAACTCTAACGATTTCGATTAAACTGAGTATTTGATGTATTTATATGCCCGAGATATGACTGTAAAAATTTCATCAAAATTTATTAACCGGAGGGGGGACTTTACTTAATAAATTTTGTAACATTTTCACGTGTTTTTTTATTTACTCTAAATCGGCTCTAACGATTTTGATTAAACTGAGTATTTGATCTCTTTATATGCCCGAGATATGACTGTAAAAATTTCATCAATATTGATCAACCGGAGGGGGGACTTTACTTAATAAATTTTGTATCATTTTCACGTGTTTTTTTTTTATTTACTCAAAAATGGCTTTAACGATTTTCATCAAACTGGGCATTTGATGTATGTATATGCCAAAGATGTGATAGCCAACATTGCTTCAAAATTGATCAAACGGAGGGGACCACAACAACGCATTAATTTCTAATCTAAGTAAGTTGGTATATTTGTTGGTAAGTGAAAGTTGTGTGTTGCACGCACGCACCAGATTTTTGAGATTGAGATTTTTATAATAAAATCTCAATCTGATTTTTATAAAGATTCCACAACTGGAATCTTTAAGTTTTGATTACGAGTAAAACTTTTATCCTGTTAAAGGATTTAGTTTATAACTCCATAGACCGTATGTTGTAGCCGGTGAGAGAAAAATACTGTGTCGTTTTTGCTTAAGTTTCGCCTTTCGCATTTTAATGGGAAACATACGATCTTTTAAAAAATAACAGGACTAATAAACTAAGTGGGAGCAGGGATGGCCGAGTGTACTAAAGCGTTTGCAATAGTTAATCAAAGTTATAAACTCGAGCGTGGTTATTAACTGGATGGGTGACCGCCCTCCACGAGTATGTGAGGGCCGTCAGCCTAATGGAGTCGACTCTCACCATTAGAGTGATAACACGGTCTGGTTTTCCAGGACTTCAGTAGCCGGCAGGAGGCTCTGTCCATGGGCAGTCGGCTTCGGGGATAGGAATATAGGTGGGTCCTCAGGGCCTACTTCCTATGATCCATGCAGCTAGACCCTAAACCCGAAAGAGCTGACAGTATGCTTCCATCGGTGGGAAGGATACAATCGAATTCGCCCCAATGGGATTGGTTATTGAGCTATGGGCAATCTGCCGCTTAAAGATCACTTTGGTTTGCAAAAACGTCAGATTTGGGCTACCCCCTCCAGACTGCCTCAACTCCCCCTAGCTACCGAAATATCTTTAAGAACACCACACCGCTCGGCCAAAGTTCTCATTAGGCATACTGAGGAAATTAAAATAATTAAATAAAACGAATGTAATGAAATTTTATGTTTTAAAATAGAATTTTGAGTCGTTTTTACTGAAAAGAATTAGGTGAAGGCTCGTTGACCCCTTTTGAGCGAGCCTAGCGATCGGTATTTGAACTGCTACATTAAAGCTAATCAGATCCCTTTTTACTTTCACTTACCTGTATATGAAATATATAGTAAGGGAATGTATTGCTTTCGTGAAAAATTTCGACTTCCGGTTTGCAACGGAAATAAACGTTTTGGGGTCCCCTGAGTACCGCGAGATGGTCTGTCAGTGAGTGTGACTAGCTAAAAACGATTTCCAGGAAATTGGGTATTTGATGTATGAATATGCCAGTGATATGACAGCAAAGATTTAATCAAAATTGATTGAACGGAGGGGGCAGTTAATTTCATAAATTTTGTCTCTTTTTTTTTATTAGAAAAGTTGTATATTAATGTAAGAGAATATTTAGAACGTGCACTAATGATGCAGGCTAGTAAATTATTAACCCTTTGCACTGGAGTTCTCCGGAGCGAAGCCATTTAAAATTTGTCCGCTACGGAGACAATGCAAATAATTTTCAGTTTTTAACATATCAGGACAAAAACAAATCGTAAAAAATATTTATAGGATTTTTCGCTTTTGGTGATAAATGACTGTCGCGGATCGCGGTTTTTTTTTTCATTATTTTTATAGTAGGTTAATCTTTTAACATGGCTATATTTTGTGGTTTTAATTTATCTTTTATATCCTCAATTGTACGATAATTTAGTTCGGGGCACCAAATATAATCCCTTTAATTTAGTTTCTCATGTGCTTCTACTTTAACCGGAAAGTTATTAAGTAGATTTTCACATTTTAGAAGCTTTTGTGATAGGATATCTGAGAAAAATTCAACTAAAAGTCCCTAAAGGTCTCATCTCGTAATTTTTTAACTGTTTTTACTTCTCCAATTAGATTTTTTATGCTTTTATATATAAGGATTCATTTTTATAGAATATCCTATATTGCTGGTACTATGAATGAAAAAAAAAATCGAGTGCAACGGGTATATATTTTATTATAATTTATAATAAAATTATAAAAAAAATATATAAAATCTAAAAAAAAAAAAATATTTGTAACGATGTGTTCTTGAAGATTCACAAATACATATAACCTAAATTTCATTATAATTTCTTACTTGGTTCTAAAATTTTACTATATAATATTACGTTTTCAGGGTGTACGTTTTCGCGAATAGGTTGCGTCGAGTTGCCGGTAGGTAACGTCCGAAACGGTGCCGAATGCAAAGGGTTAATATATAAATAAATAAAAAAGAAATGAACAAAACAATTTCTATTTTTATTTATATTTCCTGCCATTTCACCATAAAAACTTGTGTTAAATCTATAATTCAAGATGAAGATTACAGACCTGTCTAAGCCACATTCCTAAGGATGAGGAAGAATGAAACAACAATGTTCGCACTACCTCGGAGTACTAGTGCTCACTTCTGACAACCTCCCCGTAGTGACGCGACTACACGCCCTCACCTGATGATGCTGAAGACTGATGATCCTCTGAGCGACAGCCCGTAAAGACGAAGAAGCAGCCTGAGACCATTCATACATCACGGCTGACTGATCACGGGCGATTCATCTGCATTGCTCAACAGGTAGCCATCAATTAGCGCCGCGCTCATTCATCCTGCCAACTCCGTGGTCAGCGCCTCAACCTCTTCAGCGGCCTCCAAGAAGTTGAAGGACTTCGAGATGTTTTGCGTTTCAATGAGATTGAGGCTATATCACTTTTTTGGAATATATCCTGTGCTGCTATGTGAAATTAGTATAAAAATTTGTGCGGTAGCCATTTAAATTAAGAGTTGTTTTTAAATTACCTAAATGGACGCAATTGGAGCAGACTTTATACTTATACGTAGTTAGGGAAAAACAAAAATGAACAATAAATACCAATCGATGAAATTGGTGTAGTACAGTTTAAATGGTTTT
Source organism: Aelia acuminata (assembly GCA_911387785.2). Classification (NCBI taxonomy): domain Eukaryota; kingdom Metazoa; phylum Arthropoda; class Insecta; order Hemiptera; family Pentatomidae; genus Aelia; species Aelia acuminata. The sequence goes on from OU426983.1 coordinate 24,522,027, forward strand.
TTAATAACGCGGTACAACACATTTTTAGTTTGTTTATTTTCGGTTTCCTTTTTATGTATGTATCTATATGGTCTACATATAATAATTTTAATAAATGATAGAGCTTATAAGCATTATAAAGTTGTTTTGTTTTTTATATCAAGCAAGATTTTTTATTTTTTTCTGTTAGGTTGAACTTAGCTGATAGGCCTAGTCTAAGCTAGATTGTGTATGAGTGAAATTTGGTATTTGTATCTATGCAATATTCTTTTTATTTTAATAAATAAATAAAAAAGAAGTCACCCACCTGTGTAGTTCTTAGCATAGCACCCTACAATACTAAAGATCGCCGGTTGCGTCCCGCGGTGGCCCTAGAATTTTTCGAAGGAAGCAAATCCTTGGCTATGCCGCCACACGGATAGGATGTAAAATGGAGGTCCCGAGCCTGTACGATGTCAGGTTAAAGATCCCTATCCTTATCATACCTGGATAGGCAAAATTTAGGGCTCCCACTCTAGCATCGTCCGATTTGGTAAAGTTACGTTAAAAGACAAACAATAAATAAAATAATATTACTGTTATTATTATTATTATTATTATAACGTACCATGTCGAATCGTCAAACGGAGGAGAAGAATTGAATAACTAAGTAATTGCTTATTTCTTAAGAGGAGATTAATCAAATGAACAAAAATATTTTATGCAGTTTCAGGGTCAGAACCTTTCGTTTTATTTATTGAATTTGTGTAATTGTATGTTTAAATTTTAATGGACACATTTTAAAATATTATAATCCGTATGGCAAATATGTCTTTTTTAAAATGACCTATTCCACTTAAAGGCCACAAGAGAGCAGGCAGTGGCCTCTGAATGAGCTATAAATCTGAAGCTGCGTGTTCGGGAGACATTAGCCGGTGCCTCCTAAATTACCAACAGTGCACTGACAAATTTACTTACCATGATTATTTTCACACATTGTAATGCCGATTAGAGCTTTCAAAGCCTTTTAAATAGTCATTAAGATAACGACCGAATGAATGATGGATAGTCCTTCAAGTTAAAAATTACCGATTTATTAACTAGCTAGTTAAACCCGGCCGTGTTTTGCTATGATTTAGTCTAATATTAACTTTTTAGGAAAGTAAAGAAAAGTATTCTTGCGCACATGACCTGTTGTTCTCTAGACATGAATTATTTAAATAAAAACATTTTTACGAACTAGATTACTTAATTTTGTACTTTTCAATGTTTAGGTTTGTTGTTTGTTTAACGTCACTTTATGCCACTAAGGCTAATCGGGCGATGCTACAGTGGGAGTACTAAATTTTGCCTATCCAGGTATAATTAGGAAAGGGATCCTTAACGATTATCTTTTTATTTATTAAAGTTGTGCGATAAAAATATAGAAAATGAAAAAAAGGTCAGTTCAAGACAATTTCTATTGAAAAACGAAACTTAAAAAGGTATGAGGAATCATCTTCGGTTAAAAACGGCGGAGAGTCTGTTTGTTTGATTGTTTAACGTCACTTTATGCCACTTCAGGCTAATCTGACGATGCTACATTGGGAGTCCTAAATTTTGCCTGTCCAGGTATAATTAGGATAGGGATATTTAATGAGTACCTGACATTTTTCAAGCTCGGGACCTCCATTTTAGGTCCTATCCGAGGGACGGCATAGCCAAGGATTTTTTACTCTTATTAAATGATCCTAGGGCCACTTCTTGAGGCGAACCCGCGACCTTTAGTACACTAGGTTGCCATGTTAACCACTGCAACACAGGTGACCCCCTTCAATGTCAAGGTATTGTATGTAAGTATATTGCAAATAATGGCTCTAATTTCCTATAATTGTAAAGAAAGTACTGAACGCAGTTATCCCTGAAACAATTCACACCGGTCAAATGAAGATACTTCACCAGAAAGTCTGTTAGGTCCAATAAGTAAGGACATCAAGTTCCAATCAACAACGCCTTACATCAATGGTCTAGAGTAAAACCCGCTGAATTGATCGGGTAGAAATAGACTTAAGAGACAGTAGCGGTTCCAGAAATTTTCTGAGGGGGCGCACTTTTTTATTTTTTAAATTTTTGCATCATAAAGGACCTAATTAAAAATATTATTGCACATTTAAGTAGTAAATTTCTATTAAATGTTTAAATACAATCTATTTTTCATTTAAGGAGTTTAAAAAATTATTAAAGATGACCCTTTTTATACAGAAATAGCAATAATTGATAGGTGTCCTCAGCTCCAAGGAGGGCCCCTCCCCTGGATCCGCTACTGTTAAGAGAATAGGAGAAAACTGTTAAATTGAATATTTGTTGGATACAAGGCAGTGAGGGAAGTTTTAGAGGAAATCCTTAAAGAAAAGATCGCGGGGATTACGAAGTAAGTTCAGGGATGGCGGAGCAAAAGGAGATCTACCAGACAGATAATTAAAGGAAGATGCAAAAGCATATTCGGAGGACCCACAAGAGATGCATCATATTCATCTGATAAGTCGTAAATATAATATCCATGCGGTAGATACTTGTTATCAAATTGAGTGGCAAAGAAATAAGTAAACAAAGAGAGGTTACTATATGTATTCGTGTCAGAAATCATTTATTTTGTTTAGTAGTATTGAGCAGTTGAAATAAAGTCATAACATTTCTTAAGGAGATATTAATCATTTAAAACGCAACTTGGAATAAAATTGGATATCTTCAGTTTGGTTTTATATTGGCATTCAACTCTATGCCGTAATTCTTACCAGGGCATTGGACTCTTCAACAATGGCAATGAAAGATTATAAAGCCCAAAAAGCATTTCAGTGTTGTAATATTGGAAGGTCCAGGTGAGGGGTGCGCCCCTTGGGATTATTAAAATTTCTTCTTTTATTTATGGCTGAGTGGGCAAACGCATTAGGAAATAAGCGTTGCTCCTGCCAACCGACATATTGGATACCCCCTTTAACATTAGAACAGTAAAAAGCTTCAGTAGAGAATAAAAGATCCAAAGTTGAAGATGTAAATTTCCTTTAGCTTTCATTGTTCTTATTTTAGAATCAATTTTTTTTTTAAATCTGGCAATATAATTGCCACTTTTAATTTTTATAAGTCGCATTAGATCCTGTGTTCCAGTAATACATAGTCTTATCCGGCGGAAATAAAACAGTTTGTATTAATAAACAAAATATTAGAGGATCAGCGAAGGGTAAAACCCTAAAAGATCAGGACAGTGCTATTATAGAGATTATTGATTTCCAGTTGGAGGACTAGTTTGGGATTGGCAATGGACATTGTCGATAATAATATAAATGCTTACTCCAACTTCCAGGGTGTAATATTTGATATAATCATAAGAATACTGTCATAACTTATTATAATCCTAGTGAAAAACGTTAAGATTTCTAGACAGCAATATACCTTAAGAAAGAAGGCATTCTTAAACAATAATTCGTAAATTAAATTATTAATTGAGAAGGTAAGGTGAAAAACTCGTTCGTTTGACGACTTGAGATGCTTTGATAAATTGAGGCTTAGACAAATAGAGATGGCAGTTGATTCTAAAATATATTTTAATGCTATTTCAACATATCTTATCAGATTGGAGCAAAACTTGTTATTTCATATAAAAAAGTAAAGGTTTGCAGAACTGATTCGTTCCATAGCAAGATCGAAGATAGCAAGTTCAAAACCCGGAGCCATGGGACACTTAATAATATTCGGCATTATTCTACAATCCTCTGTATCTTATACCATCCTCTCCCTTGGTCAGGGAAACCCCTTATAGCCTAAAAAGCGAGAAAGGGAATAAAAAAACTGGACAATGCATATTTAAACATTCAATTGTAATTCATTACTTTTATGAGTACTCGTATATTGAATTGCGTCCTTCACGATTCATAGAATAAATAAAAACAAAAATAAAAGGTTCGCCCCCGAGAACATTTCTGGATCTGCTACTGTGTCATTATAGCTCATGATTAGTTTTGATATCACAGTTACCTATTTATCAAAAATTATGCCGCGTAAACACTATCAATGTTTTAAATGTAAAAAGAAATTATACAGTTTTCATTTAAAGAATTCATTCTATACTTAATAACAATTCTACCTTTTACCTTCAACGTAAAGAATAAAGTTTTTAATTTTTTATTTATTCATTTGATTTCTGAAATAAAAAGAGAGAAATACTAAATAAGAATAAAACTTCAAAATACTTACTTTTGAGTCTGTCGTTTGAGAAATCAGACACTTCTATCGATTCAAAGTTATCGAAAGGTGAACAAAAATTGTCTACTGTTGCATTAAAAAAACTGATCTAATATTATATTCCCCGAAATATATCTTTGTATCAAATATTTGTTTACTTATACGTCTTGGCAAGCTTGGAGCTTCGAAATAAATTAATACTTTTTTAGTTGGATTTTTGGAGTGTATAATTATTTGGATATGTCCTATTTCTTAACATTGGCGGATCCAGGGGGGGGGGGTCTGTGGAGGCTGCAGCCCCTCCCTTTGGAAAATTTTTCGTCATTTAAAGATAGAATTAGACTTTCTATAATATAAGGAAGCAAGCTAAAGAACAAATAATGTGCAGAACAAGTAGGATTTTAGTTGTGGGAAAGGAACATAAAGGTAAAAAAAGCTGATTAGCAGATCCAAATGAAGGGCTGTGGGGCTGCAGCCCCCCCCCCTTTACGATCGGCTGGATCCGCCCATGTTTCTTAAAATCTGATTCCGTTATAGTAAGATATTTTACTTATCTTATTATTTATTTCAATATTTATCAATTTTAATGCATACCCGTAGCACTCAGTTAAGCGTTAATTTCGTATTCTTTAGGTACTTCCGTAAAATCTATCATTTTCCGTAAAATGATAATTTATTCGTCAGGACATATCAATTGTTATATTCTATACAACTATATTCTTTTTTATTAACATAAAAATTAAAAGATGTTCGTTGCTAATCACATCATGTGAAAAAGGCTGGCAGGATTTGGCTACTTTTCCTTTTAAAATGTTTAAATAGTCCGGGTCAGATTTATACGAAAAACAAATTGCTCGTAAGGTGTTATTAAATGGTGCTATTCGCGCATAACTATAAAACTATCAATTTTATGTCAACAACAAGATTATAGTTGGAATATTTTTCGATTCCTTACAAAAAGAAAAAATCGTAGGGAAGTCAGAACATTAGGTACCTATTAATCAAGTTACAACCGTTTATTTTAATTTTCCGAATTAGCATGTTAAAGCAAACCAATCTAATGTAAGCATTATTTTTAAGACAGTTTATTGGAATTTCTTTCTTAATTAATAATACTCAAATCCGTGGTTCCCAAACTGGTGGCGCGACCCTTTATGGGGTTGCGTCGATGGTTTCGGGAGGGTGTAATTTTAAAATAAATAAATAATCTTCTTAGTAAAAATAGTAAATTTAGATCACTATTTTAACATGAAAAATTAAATTATTTTTCTTCCTTTTAAGTAAAATTATTTTAAAAAATCTATATCTATAATATAGTATATGGGGGAGGGGGATCGAAGTAAAACGTTTGAGAACCTTTGAGTTAAGGCGGTTGCTTCTCCACCCACTTTGAAAAACTGGTGCCATTATTATCAACATATGCTATGTGTACTTAGGTATTCGCTTTTCTCAGTGGTAAAATCTTTAACTGAATTTCTGAAAACGATTACAAACAAATGATTTGTAATATTGAAGGACGTCTATTTAGTTATCTAATCATTATCGTATTCAACATAAACCCTTGCTCCGTGAGTGCTGACACGCTTCCTACAGCATCGAGACAACGGCCTATCGATATAATGCAATAATTCAATTCATTGGTCTCCAGCTGTCCGTTATAAATTAAGATGGGTCGGAGCGAAGTAGGCCGGGCGCTCAATGAGGGAGTGGAGGGGATGAGACGTCAGCAGGGAGGCTGGGCCGCAGCATCTCATTGGCTGTCATCGGCCACGCCCACCTC